>CM040124.1:348347446-348731207 GCA_022559845.1 Amorphophallus konjac
CAGTTTCGGACCGAAACTGACCAGTTTTGGACCGTCGAAATTCTTAATGGTTTCGTCCGAAACTATTTAAACAATATTTTTTTAATTGTTTCGGACCTGCTACAGTGTTTTGGTCCGGTTTCGGATCGGTACCGGCCGAAACCGATACGTTTCGGCCGAAACGTATCGGTTTCGGCCGAAATTGCCAACAATGCTCCAACTGATGCATCAGCTGAATGCATCGACTGACTATTCATCAAAGTGCAACGACTGCTAGATCCGCCTACTACCTTCCCCCTGCTAACACTGCCTACTGGCCATCAGCTATTGACTATCGCCTATTACTACTGCTAACTAATCACCTACAGGGCATCACCTACTGCTATCCCCTGCTAAATATTGCCTACCTCTATCAGTTGCTAAACATTGCCTACAAGGCATCGCCCCTACTATTATTAGCTGCCCAAACATTGCCTACAAGGCATCACCTACTGCTATCAGTTGCTAAACATCACATATTGGTTATCAGTTGCTAACTCCAATTGCTTACTCTGCCTATTGGCTATCGTCTGCCACTTACCTACTGGCACCCACAAATGCATCGATTGGATAGCTAGGCAAAAAGATACTGGCTGACTGATTGGGCAAAAGGGGTATCAACTGACTAATAGGTGAAAGAGGTACTGACTGCCTAATAGGTGAAAGGGATACTGACTGTTTAACATGTGAAAGGGGATCGATTGACTTAACAGGCGAAAGGGGTATCAACTGATATTAGTTCTGACTTGCATCCATTGACTGACTTCTATCAACCGGTTCTCACTGACTGCTCACATCGACTAGTACACAATGACTAGTGCTCAATGACTGCTACACAACAACTGCTGTTCATCAATCGGGACTTAACAACTGCCTCATGACGATTGGTATCTATCGATTGGTGCCCTTCAACTACTAATTGCCTGATGCTCTTCAGCTGTTTACGTCACCTGATATTCTTCAGCTATTACCTATTGAACACATCAACTGCTGTCTATTGGCTGCCTCCTATCAACTATCACTTAATTAAATATGCCAAATAATTTTAAAAATGAAAGCCTTTTTACACAAAGTTTAGATTATGAGTTCTGAAACATTCTAAGGATTTAATTGATGGTTCAATAGGTGACTAAGATATGATGCAATGGGTATAACAGACCAACTATTGTACCAGCACGTGAGCGAGCCTACATGTGGCTGTCAGATTTAGGTCTGATGGCCATGATCCACATGCTGGCATAGTAAATGCGGTGCAGAAATGCCTTCCATACAAAACATTGCCCCCACCAGTGCACCATCACCCTTTGACCCTCTGTGAATTTGTTGGGGAGGGGGGTTCTCTCTGTATGCACTCTTTTCCCTTCCCTCTCTGCCCAATCCATCGCACGAGGGAAAATGTGAATTGAATCATTGATTGTATGCAATCCAAGATTTTTAACAAAATGATGAGGACTATGCAGTGGGTTGTTCCTGTATACATCTCTGCATGAGGGAAGGGAAGCAATATTGAATGCTGGGAGGCAGCAGGGTAGCAGCAGGATAAGAGGGAAATCTCTTTTTGTGAGATTGGCATTTAAAGGCATTGATGAAGAAATATTTCTTTAATTTATGCCCAAAGCACGTAGTGATGTATTGGGAATGTGTGACTGGTCAAGTTGGTGAGAAATGGGCCTCATAATGTGTTCACTTCTGTCATCTAATCCTGAGTCCAATGTTCATGTTTAGCCTGTCAAATCAGCATGGAATCATTGCAGAAATGGTGGATTTTTGTTGGTAAATATTAGGGCTTGTGACAGGTGTGTCTCGTCCAATGGGCATCAACCTTGTCTGATGTATACGAGGTTCTGCTGAAGGAACAAATGTAGGTTCACTGGGCAGACTCTAATATCACTGACATGCACTAGTTGTACTGAATTTACATTTAAATTGAGTTCTAGTCCATTGGTTGGCATCTAGATTAATCTTAATCATCCATAAATGTTACAGGTAAACTTCATTTCTGTTTAAGGTCATTTGAAATTTTGAGGATTACGGTTATGAAACACTAAATCAGTTTGTTCCTCCCCATTCCCTCTGGTTCACATCTTTCTCTGTCTTCCATTGTCTGTGTGATATTTTCATGATGATTTAACTGACCCACCATGGCACATGTAGGCAAATATTTTCTCCAACTACACATGCACATACATGCATGCAGGCACAGACACAGGTTCACGCATTTACTAATGCACATGCATACACGTGCAAACACATGTGGGGCACCTGCACTTGAATATACACACACAAACCCCACCCGCCCACCTCATTGTAGCTCGCCCTATGTCCAAATTGTGTATGCCTTTTTATGTAGGCATGAACAGAACCTAATTCATGTAGCCGACCCCAATTAATTGGGATAAGGCTCCGATGATGATGATGATGATGATGAACAGAACCTAATTCCTTTGACTTTATATGGAAAAGAGTCAAGGCTGTGTAGGGCTTGGGTCAGGTCCTCCAGGCATATTGGGGTGAAAAAGGCATGGCTTTGGTAATGCGGGATGTACTCAGCTGGTTTAAAGAAATAAAAAACAAAACTTGTGTGCCTTGCTTCAAACCATGGAATACCATTCCATGAGATGTGCTGAAATCTGTCTCCGCAGTTTCTTGAGAAAGAAGCCTACTGAGATGAGGGTTCTCCCTTCTCAGTACTTGTCAAGATAGGGGATACCCATAGTTGTCAAGGCGACAAGGCGACCCAAGGCGTTCACGGGATCCCTAAGCGCTTAGGCGACAAGGTGTCCGCTTAGGCGTCGCCTAGGTGACACTTCGGCCACTAATTAAAAAATCTAAAATATATATCCTCCAATATATAAATCAAGAATAAAAAATTTGAAAAATACAAAAAAATAAATTACATAAAGAAATTGCTGTAATTAAATTATGTGACAATTATAGAAAACTAAATTGTATCAAAAAATTATAAAAAATTCAGAAGTAAATGCAAAAGATTCAAAAGTAAATGTACAAAATTCAGAAAAATTACAAAAGAATATAATAACATCAAGAACATTATAAAAAAGAAAGAGTTAAATGTACATAACCAGGTCGTATCTGGTTTGGACGGGTCACGGTTGGCCCGCCTTGGCACCTAGCCCGCCTAGGCGCCCGCCTAGGCGACCGCCCAGCTCGCCTTTTCTAGTGTCAACAAGGCGCTGCAGCGCTTAGGCCTTTCAAGAGCGCCTGGGCGCCTAGGCGACGCCTAGGCGCCCGCCTTGACAACTATGGGGATACCCAGTGTGTTTCTTTCGTGTTGCTGGCGTGCTGCACTTCATGGGGAAGTGGTGAGGACACTGGTCCGACTCGGAGATTCAACCGGATGCAAATGAGCCGGCGCTGTCGACACCCTGACCCGACCACACTCGGGCTGAGAAGATCTCCACTATTAGGGGTTTGTTAGTATTTTAATGCATAATTTATATTTTCTATGTTGTAATTTTTTTCCTGATCATAGGTTAGGAGAAGCTTCTAGAGTGTATGATTTCTTATATTTTCTAGGGAGATGAGAATTTTCTTTTATTTCCTAGGAAGGGCAGATCTCTTGTATTCCCTAGAGCGGCTACCCTTCCCAAGGGAACCTTGAGTCCGTAAGTCTCCCTTCTCCCTTTAAAAGACTTGTACTTCCCATTTTGAGGCAATGTTGAATGAATAGAAGAAAATTTTCTTGTGAGCTGCGAGAGCTTGTTGCTCTTCGATGGAGGTGGGGTGAGGGGCCATAGGGGTGAGAGGTCTCAGCGTATCCTTCTCATATCGCCACCCCCCCGCTTTTCTTTTTCGGGCATCTGCTTCCTCCCATTGCCTCTTTACGGCTGCCTCAGTCCTCCCCTTTCCATCACGAAACCCACCCCTTTCTAGCCATAGCCGCCATTCTGCCCTTTCTTCCCCCACCTATCCACACTCTCTCGGCCCATGGCTGTTGAGCAACTCCATCCCAGCCCTCCAACAGACCAGTCCCCCACCATCGCGCTGACCACTCCCTCCTTCCTCCAGAGCTCTCTCTTCCTTCCCCACCGCAGTCCCCACCGCTAGAAACCCCAGTCGCTGTGCCGCCACTAGACCTCCACCTCCCACTGTCCGCAGAAGCAGAGGAAGTCCGTCCCACCCCCCCTCTCATTCTCTTGGCCATCGCACGAGTCATTCTCTCTTCCTTCCTGTGCCACTCCATCCACCCCTCGCCTGTCTGGCATCTCCACCGCGCACCTCACCTCCCCATTCTCCTCTCTCTCTTCCTCTTCTTCTTCCCCTCCAATTTCTGCAGCGTCACCATCGCTGACCCTCGCGCAGAACTGCTGGTGTCCTGCCACCACGAACAACTCAACGGCATCCTCCCCGTCTCCATCACTCGTCTGTTCTCTCTCTGCCCACGGGCACCCGAATATTCTCCCCGATCTTGCCCCATCGCCACCATTGAGCGCGTGTCGCTGTTAAGTTGCTGGCCCCCTGCACTGCACCTTTGGGACTCGCCAGTGATAGGAGTTCGCTTCCCCATTGACCCTACCTGCGATCCACCTCTTGCTACCTTGCCATCACTAGAGGCTGGCCCATGCCACCAGAGCTTCTTCTTCTGCCTGCGCCACCCCTCTCCTATCCGCTCCATGCGGCAGTAACGGCAGCAACTAGGGCAGCAGCAGCCGATCTGACAGGAGGGGGCCCTACCTATGTTGCCTCCACCACAGCCAGCCACCACCGCCGGCAGTGCCCAACGGCTGCCCATCCTCAGCAACTGCCGGCAGCCCCAAAGCTTCCGTCACCACCGGCCCAGAGCTTCTTTTGCCCCTCTATCACCTGCAGCAGCATCTCCGGCCGCGCCTAAGAGAGGCCCAGTCTGGCTCGACAGCAGGTCCATTACCATCCTAGAAAGCGGCCCGACATGGCTCATCATGGTTCGCTGTCGTCCTGCGCCAAATTTTGTATTAGAGCTTAGGGAACTGGTTTGTTCTCTCAAATCAAGGTCCAAGGTAAAATTCCGCTAGCGTTGTACATCAGTTTTAAAGTACTCTTGCCCAACAACGAGCTGACAACTGTGATTCTCAAGTAGCGTCAATCTGAAAATAATGCTTCCAATCTATTGTTAACTCTCTTTCAAAACTGGGAGAAATTGTTATTTATGGCGGGGAAGTATTTGTGGAGTTTAATTGAGCTGCTGAAAATCCCATCACAAGGAGAGCCATCAAGTGTTTCCATGGAGCAAGATGCAAAATTCAA
The DNA here is from genome assembly GCA_022559845.1 of Amorphophallus konjac. NCBI lineage: Eukaryota > Viridiplantae > Streptophyta > Magnoliopsida > Alismatales > Araceae > Amorphophallus > Amorphophallus konjac. The sequence goes on from CM040124.1 coordinate 348,352,709, forward strand.
CCCAATGATTCACACATTAGCTTGGGAAATAAATGGATGAAAGAATGTCAAGCTGTCATAGCTCCTGATGCCTGATGGGGAGAGTTGCACCATGAAGCCTGTTCATCTTGGCAAGAAATTTCGATTTCCCAACTCATATGTGCAGACATACCGGGCTTTCGAGAAGACAATACACGACTGCCTAGCTAAGGTTGTCACACCACCTGATGACGTGTGGGATCTGAGTTTGCTTGTTGATTCTGGACTGGATTTGATAGATGACTCTGTGCTCGAAGCCAATTCATCATGTGTAGTTATGCCAATTGTCATTCCCAATGATGCCTGGGATCATGACTTATTTGTTGCCTCTGGGTTAGGCTTGATTGATGAGATAGTGTTCAAAGTTGATATGTTAGTTCAAGTAGCTGGTCAGTCCGACAGTGTATTTTTTTCATGAGCCATCATATGTTGACTCGATATGACAGGACTTCTCCGAGTCACGTGAGAAGCATCACCTTGAGATTCTTCAACTGATTATTCACCCCAAGTTTTCAGCTTATCCACCTGTGATTGTCCTCTTCATGCTTCAACACTTCAAAATTTGAGAACGAATCTTTTTAAACTAGGGGGGGTTGGTGAGGACATCGGTTCGACTCGGGGATTCGATTGGACGCAAATGAACCGGCACCGTCGAGACCCCGACCCGATGACACTCGGGCCGAAATCTTTACTATTAGCAGTTTATTAGTATTTTAATGCCTGTGTCATCGTTAGCGTAATTTATATTTTCTATCTTGTAATGTATTTTTTTATGGTCGTAGGTTAGGAGAATCTTATAGGGTGTATGATTTCTTATATTTTCTAAGGAGATGATATTTTTTTATGTCCTAAGAAGGGCAGATCTCTTGTATTCCCTAGAGAGGCCACCTTCCCAAGGGAACCTTGAGTCCCGTAAGTCTCCCTTCTCCCTTTAACAAGACTTGTACTTCCCATTTTCAGGCAATGTTGAGTGAATAGAAGAATTTTTTTTGTGAGCTGTGAGAACTCGTTGCTCTCCGGTGAGAGGTCCCGGGGGCGAGAGGCCCCAGCGTATCCTTCTTGTACCGCCACCCTCCCGCTTTCCCTTCCGGGCATCTTCTTCCTCCCAGTGCCTCTTTACAGCCACTCCACTCTCCTTCCCTTTCCATCATGAAACCCACCTCTTTCTAGCCGTAGCCGCTGGTCTGCCCTTCCTTCCCCCACCCCTCCACTCTCTCTCTCGGCCCGCGGCCGTTGAACAACCCCATCCCAGCCCTCCAACGGAGCAGTCCCTTACCTTCGCGCCGACCATTCCCTTTTTCCTCCAGCTCTCTCTTCTCCTTCACCACCGTAGTCCCCACTGCCAGAAACCCCAGCTGCCACGCAACTACTAGACCTCCACCTACCTCTCTCCGCAGCAGCAGAGGAAACCCCCCCTCTCGTTCTCTCGACCACCGCACGAGCCATTCTCCCCTCCTTCCTCCACCACTTCGTCCGCCCCGCCAGAGCCCAGCGCCGCCCCTCTCCGGCAGCTCCACTGCGCGCCTCGCCTCCTTCTTCCCCTCTCTCTCCTCTTCTTCTTCTCCTGTTTCTGTACCACCACCATCACCGACCCTTGCGCAGAACCGCTGGTGTCCTGCCACCACAGACAACGCAACCGCATCCTCCCCTTCTTCCCCACTTGTCCGCTCTCTCTCGGCCCACGGGCACCCGGCATTCCCCCCATCTCGCCCCATCGCCGCTGTTAAGCTGCCAGTGCCCTGCACTGCTCCTGTGGGACCCGCCAGAAATAGTTCACTTCCCCGTCGACCCTGCCCGTGATCCACCTCTTGCTGCCCTGCCACCACCAGAGGCTGCCCCACGCCACCGAAGCTTCTTGTTCTGCCTGCGCCACCCCTCTCCCATCCACTCTATGAGGCAGCAACGGCAGCAACCAGGGCAATAGCAGCCGGTCTGACACGAGGGGGCCCTACCTGTGCTGCCTCCACCATAACCAGCCACAACCACTGGCAGTGCCGCACGGCTGCCCATCGTCAGCAACTGTTGGCAGCCCCAAAGCCTCCGTCACAGCCGGTCCACGGCTTCTCTTGTCCCTCCATCACCTGCAGGAGCATCTCCGGCTGCACCCAAGAGAGGCCCTGGCCCAACAGCAGATCCATTAGCATCCCAGAGAGCATCCTGACTTGGCCCATCATGGTTTGCTGTTTGTCCCGCGCCAGGAAGCATAGAAAGAAAGAAGAGAAGAGGAGGAATAAGGAGAAAGGAAGAGAAGGAAATGGTGAACTGACATCAGGGGTGGGCAATGGTGGTGATGATGACAGTGGCAACTGGGTGGCCAAGGCAGTGGCGACCACAGCTGCAGTCAAAGTTGCAGCTCATGTTGGCAGATAGGGTTTTCCAACCTGAGGACTACTACATTTATAAAGAAGGGTTGCTCTTCCCTTTCATTTTCATTAGCTTGCATTGTGGTTATAAATGCAGAAACTCGATGCTGTATAACTCAGGTGGCAGCTTGAGATCTCTAGTGTAGCTCAGTCAGTGGTCTTTTGGTGTTCAATGTCTTAGCTCTTTTATTTTCATTCCCTCTTCTGGGTGGGGAAGATAAAAGTTGGAGCATAAAATTGAATGCCAATGTAAGTCTGTTTAATAGCTTTACTCAATTTTATTGACTGGTCTTTGATAAATCCAAGTATTGAGTTATGCTTACGACTATAACAGGTATATCATGACACTAGTGAGGGGAAGAAGGTCTGCACCTACTACAACTTGGTCAATGTCCCTGCTGTTCTTGTGATTGACCCGATTACTGGACAAAAGATGCGTGCATGGAATGGCATGATACAACCAGATCGTCTACTAGAGGTATCTTTGCCACTTTGGTGTCGAGCTTTTGTTCCGTAGTTTGAAAAGTTCTCTGACATTGTGAGGACAGGCTAATGAGTTTTGCTACTATTGTACTTTGAGTAGTCTTTTTTCTTCTATAGTGGAAACTGAAATATTTTACTTGATCTAGGATCTGCTTCCTTTTATGGATAGAGGTCCAAAGGAGCACCATGTACTTCTTCCTTGTAAACGCCCCAGAGAAAGTGCTGAGACTTCTAAAGACATTTCAGCAGGTATCCGAATATGTAGCCTGGTTGATCTACTTCACTCTCTATTGTTCATTTTTTCCTTTGAAATTTGGAAACATCACTTTTTCCTTAACAGTGTTATCTTATTGTAAAGCCTTTGAAATAGCAGATCTTTCTTAATGGTGTTCTCATTAGTCTAAACAGAGAAGAAAGGAACTTACCTCAAAAGGTAATTTTGAAACTATGTTCATGTGGTAAGGCTACATAAGAAAACACATCGGGGGTGAGCTATTTAATTTTTAATAAGGGTATATTTGTTAAAAAGCACAAACAAGTAAGCTCTAGTACACGCAGAAAACCCTCTGTAATTCACATGCATTGTGCCACCCTAGATAGTCTACACTGTCTATGTTCAAAACTTTTCAGTTCAGGGAATGAATATTCTACTGAATTTCTGTTATTATCAAATAAAATAATAAATTATTAAAGAAATTCCATAAACAATCCCCTCCCTTCCATCTCACCTACACTCCAGTGTGCTGAGATCCAGTAGAAGGCTCATGCTTCTGAACCAGGAATCAACCATGGAAACACAACGGGGCCCAACAGCTTGCATCTCCGGGTTGGCTCGACCACTGCACGAGGGTCAACCCTATGCATAGCAGGCATCAAACCCTGTATGTTGGTTGCCAGGGTAGATGACCTTGTCAGCATGGACCAACCTGCTCCTTTTCATGGGGGGCCAACTGCTTGCCTCTCATTCTCCCTCTCCCCCTGCGTGTGTGTGTGTGTGCGTGCGTGCGTGTGCGCGCACTTGCAGAACTTAGAGGCTTTCTCCATGCACAGTTTCAGTGCAGTTCAGCAAGAGCGGGGGAGGGGTTAAGGAGTGAGGTGTGGGGAAGAGAGCAGGAAGAAAGTGGGACGAGGAGAAACTAGGACCCAAGTCTTTTTAGTATCTGACCAACATGGCAATGCTCCAGACTTACACATGATTATGCTGCATGACAAGGCAGGCAATGGACAGACAAGGGGATGACTGCATGTACACTGATCAATAGGTTCTTTCTAACATATACATATACTACAGTGGGTTGCTTGCATACACATCATCTGCTTCGTAAGTGGATATATACAGCATATGTTAGGGGGGGTAACTAAAAAACTCAACAAGGTAAAATAGTGGCACCATGGGCTGGATTGACAGACGATTTGACAGTGGCTTTCATGTCCACAAATGTAATATACTGAAATGTTGTCCTCAAAAATAACATTGACAACAAAATGTCTTCAAAATTATAGCTCTATGATTAACTATGCGTTCAAACGTTGTGCTATGTCTACTTGGTAAACTTGTTTTAATGGCAAAGATAGTTGATTACATAAAATTAATCAGATGAGCAAGGATGTTCTGGACAAGGAAACCAGAATCGGATAGATCGGCCTGGATCGCTCGATCCGATCGGAAAACCAGCAAAACGATCCGACCCCGCTCCGTCGATCCCCGATCCTTCATGGAGATCAGCCAGATCGGGCGAATCGGCCATAGATCGTGTGGGATCGGCCGATCCACCTGATCCACATGGGGTCCCAACTGTAAAAGGCGAAAAACTAAAAACAGAAGAAGAAGAAGGCAAGGCCCGGACTGTTCGCTGGTTTTTGCTGGAGATGATGAAGGCCGAAAAAACAAACAAACATGAAACATACCTGTAGTCGCCGGCTGCGGAGCCACCATCGATGGTGCTGTTGTCCGACATTGTCGCTGGAGACAATGAAGATTGCCAAAGTCGTGGACTTGCCAGGGACCCACGTCGAGGGTGTCACCCCTGCCGTCCGCTGGAGCCGTAGCCGTCCTCTAATGCCACCGCTGCCGAGGCCGTCACTGCTGCAGTCCGCTGGAGCAGCGGCAGTCCGCTGCCTCCTCCTCGGAGGGGAGGAGCCGCCGCCTGCCCACCTCCCCCGTAAACCCTAAGAATTATCTAGACGATGGGGGTAGGGGAGGGGAAATCGGGGGACAAAATATGTTATCAAAAGTGCTGGAGGCGCTCGCCTAGGCACTGAGACGACGTGAGGCGGAGACTGCTCGCCTCTCCTGGGCCTAATTTGCCTAGGCGAGCGCCTTGGGTGCTTTTGGGCCTCCTCGCCTGCCTCGGCCCGCTTGGCCTGCCTCCATCGCCTCGGCCCAGAACCGTCGGCTTGCCCGTTACCCGCCAGAACCTGCTCGCCCGCCCGTGACCCGCAATTACCCTATTAGGGGATCCGGGTTATAAAACCCCTCATTCTTCTATTCATTCTCTCTCCTCGATAGGCTCTCCTCTCTCCCCCTGCAGCGCAGCGGATCCCTAGTGATGAGTGGCGAATGGCGAGCAAACGACGGCGAGCAGACGATAGCAGCGAGTAGACGACGGGTACCTCTCTCCCCCTTTCTCTCTCGCACGCATTCTCTCTCACACACACTCTCCCTCTCTCTCTCTCACACACACCCACACGCACAGAAGGGTTGAGCCCCCCCCCCTCTCTCTCTCTCTCTCTCTCACACACACACACACACACACACACACACACAAAGAGACTCACTACCTGTCTCACTCTCTCTCTATCTCACACGCGCAGAGAGGGGCTCGGCCCCTCTCACTATCTGTCTCACTCTCCTCTCTCTCTCTCACACACACAAAGAGGGGCTCGATCCCTCTGTCACTCTCTGTCTCACATAGCCACTACAAAATATGGTTTTTGCGGGGTATAGGATTTAGAGTTCTTTTAATTCTTATTTAGCAGAATGTGAGAGATTACCTTTTGATTTACCAGAAGTAGAGGAGGAATTAGTAGCATATTATCAAACAGAATATTCAGGTATCAAATACGATTTGTTTTACATTGATTCATTAGTTTCTTCAGTATTTGTAACCGTTCTTTACTTAGGGGGGTGGAATTTATCTCTTCTGTACATATTTCTTCCTGAATTCTAATTTGTCAATTGTCATACAATAATTTGACACATAAGATTGAATGAATTTAGGAAATTTATTTCTTTATATAGGTATTTTTGTGATGTGTAGACATAATTTTTTTATTTGTGAATTATATGGATTTTTTAAATAAAATCTGGCCTCAAACGTTTCAAACGCCTAGGCCATTGCCTAGACGTTTGAGGCATGAGGCGACCCCTTGGTCGCCCCGTGTCTCTGACTACATAGGACAAAATTATAAAGAAGCCCTTCCTCATTAATATAATAATGGTTTAACCCTTTTTTTAAAAAATAGGGAAAATGTCAGATCGGCTGAGGGCTCGGAAAGCCCGATCTGGATCGGATTTGGGTCGGGCGATCCGATCCCAATCCCCGATTCTTCACACCTTGGTTCTGGAAGTGTCAAATTTCAAACACATAAAAGGTGAAAAAATGAAGCATCCAGGTAACATTGGTTTGATGAAGATTGCCAATCTAGCCTAGTACGACTTGTGGAATTGAACAGTCTTGCATTAGCCGGAGGAGAATCAAAAGGATATTTACATTTGAAGACAATTCTACTACTACGACAACACCTTTTTACAGAACAGTCATCAGTAGAAATTTTATTTTTTCTTAGAGAAATATATTATTTCTGAGAATAGTGGACTTAAAGCTGTTAGCCAATAATCTGGAGTTGTTCTGTGCTTCTTGTAGTTTAAGCTTTACCTTTGTGTAGATCTTTAGTGTATGGTGGCTTATGTTTCATGACTCTTTTAACAGACTAGTACCTTTTGGGTCAAGAATCATTTTATGTCCCTGTAGATTGACCCATTAAGTTCTAATTGGTTTCTCCTTGATTCCTTTCATGGTTTCTTTTTCACCTGAAGTTCAAAACCATTTGCTTTCGTGTCTTATCCCCCATTGCCTATTGGTGGTATTTTCTAGTACACCTTTTTCCCCTATAATTTCCAAAGGTATGTATCATCCGTTGCATACATGTATACTATTTATTTTTTTACATCTTGATTGGCTCACCTGTGGTGCTGTGCAGTGTAGCTACTCTTATCATTGCTGCATTATTTGTCTTTAGGTTGTACACTGATGTATTATTCGTGCATCTATAGATTGATTATCCTTGCTATATCAAAAAAGGAACCTGATTGAGTTGATGCTTTTCTTATTTATTTCTATTGCACCCTCATATCAACATGATACACATTGAAATGTGTTTAAATTATTGGTTTGGAATTGGAAGAGTCAAAGTGCATTTCCCCATTTGTTATGATTCTTGGACATATTTTTCCACCTCTTTTGTCCTTATTTTTCCACCTCTTTTGTTCTTTCGGGATAACCAGGGTTGGCCAGCCTTGATCAGTTTCATCTAACTGAAACCTGCGGTACATACTATGCTAGGTATCATAATAAGGTTCCCATGAACTGCTTTAAATAGAATTCTAAGTTTGACGGAATATAGCAAATGACCATGATATTCAACAAAACAAACTTGCAATCTTAGAAGTTCATTATCTAACCATGAAACAGAAACATGAAACTCAGCCTGTCATTCTTGCTACATTGCCTAAGCAGAATTTGCTCGAGAACACCAATCACACAACATATGTGACAATCAAATATTTTCTCTGTCTGCCAGGATTTAGTGAATTTGACATTAGGTTCACTAGTAATAGACCTTTGACAGACGTGATCGATGCTATTTGACATGTATATACATAATATTTATTGGGGCTTCCACGGACATGATAAATGAGAAGGGTATCTTATAGAATTTATGAATTACAAGATCATTGAGACAGCTGCTATTGAAAAGCAAACTGAAATAACTTATATTCTTCACACACTTTGGACATGATGCTAGATTGGTCTGTAATTGTATGGTCATGAAACAATGCTGCATTCTGACCTTATCATAAATTGAAATATGTGGACTGATTTTCATAATGTTTTTGTGCTGGTGGGTGCCGGGTAATGTTGCTGAACTTTTAAATAAAGCCTTCCGTTCTGTGGACATGCACATGAACATAATCAAGCCAATTCTTGTTTCAGTTGCTTATCTTTTCTCCACGATATGGATCCTAAAGCTTCCGAGGCCATTATCTATCTGCAGACAAACCTTCCAAGGAAGGTAGCAAGGAGGCTTCTCCTGCAGCTACAGCTCCCTTAGAAGACGATAAAGATCTTTCTGGGTTAGTTGCTACTGGTGAAGAACTGAAATCTGATGACAAAGAAGTGGGGGTAACCAGCTCAAATGAAAAACTTGTTTATCCACCACTTCCTGAAGAACCTAAGGGAAACAGGGAGCTCCTTTGCAGAGTTGGAATCCGGCTTCCAGATGGTCGAAGAGTTCAGAGGAGTTTTCTTCGAACAGATCCAGTACAGGTTAGACATTGTCAATTCATTATCTATTATACACCTTAGACTACCACTGATAATTGGTCAGCCCGTAAAGCTTGTGTCGGGAATTGGAGTCCTGAGTTTATCTCACCTTTTCAAAACAGTATGTGATTACAAGCCTTTCTGTGACCACGAACTTCATGTTTCATGAAAACTTGCTGTTCATCTTGCAGTTGCTGTGGTCCTTCTGCTCATCTCATCTGGGAGAGGGGGAAACACGTCCATTTCGTTTTACCCAGGCCATCCCAGGTGCATCAAGGAGTCTTGGATATGGAACCAAGTTAACTTTTGCAGAGTCAGGCCTAGCAAATTCTATGATATCGCTGACATGGGAATGAATGCCTTTGAAAAAACATGGAATCAAGCAGAGCTTTACATAGTTCCACGGTGCTTTGCAGAGTGTGGGGTCTTTCTCCTCCCTTTCTTGTTTTTGTTTATTCTGATCTTCTGTCTTGACTAAGTGGCTGTGTGAACAACTTCTTGCCAAGGATCAGCCATAGCGAACCATATTTAAATGAGAATATTATATGTTACTGTAAATCAGATCTCAGATAACCGGGTTAGGCCTCCTCTGATCTCATCGTGCCCTTGTTTCTCAACTGAATCTTTTGCAGAATGGGTGGGATTTCCAGCAGAGGTAGATTACTTGCCGATTGAAATAATATGAAGGCAAGATTGTTAGCCAATCCGATTCCTGATGCCTGTAACCACATTATAGGGCTGTTTTTTTCTGTATACGTTTACATGTTTGTGAAATATATTTTGAAATATTTAATGCCATCCGACATCCTTCATATGGATTATGGTATATTTTGAGAGTCATCTCAAAACCCTGTGACGAGGGTTCTTCGGGAACAATGGAAGAACATGATTAGTAGAGTAGATTAGAATGCTCTGAAAGAGTAGTGAGTTGATTGTCCCCCGTTTGTCATTTTCTGAATTTTAGGCATGCTGGTTCAGCTTCAGAAATTGTACTTTTGCATACACCACTGCTCGAAGGAGTGCCAGAGATTGGGACTGTAGATAAAATTACACTTCAGATCTTATTGCACTCATGCCTAAACACGCCATATATATGAATCTGAGATTCAGAGAAGTTTACTAGGAATTTTGCATGTAGGGCTCCTTTTAATCGTCCACCAATGTTTGAATGGAGTGTTTTTACCACGGGATTCCTGAAAGCTTGACAAACACCTGAACCACATCTGACTCAACTGGCATAACAGTCCTTCTGGAAGCCTCATGCAACTTGACTATTTATCTAGCACACACTGTAGTGCCAAGTATTTCATTGGCCTCGTCATCTAAGTATGGCCTAATGTCACACGTACACTCTCGTGCACACTCAAAACTCCACGCGCACACACGCCACATGTACACTTGTGCACACGCAACTCCGTACCAATGAACACACGCACGCACACATGTTGCATCGTGAAGTCAGTGTCTCCCATCTCCTTTTATCCACCATCAACGTTCCTTTAAATCCTTCCTGGGTTATCGTTTCTTAAGACTGTTGTGATGTTCACCAACATGTTGAGGAAAAAGATTCACCAACTTAGAGTTTGTTTATTTCATCTCGTAAAATATTATGATATTCCGTAGTTATTTTATTTTACAACGTCTTTTATTTATTTATCTGATTTTTAAATTATGTAAATGGGATTACGTGGTCTCACGTGGCACTAGCAATCTCTTTGCTCTGGTTCAGGATGAATATACACCGGAAACCAAAATCGGAGAAAAAAATGGTTGAAATCACATCTCTTGCTCTGGTTCAGGATGAATATACACCGGAAACCAAAATTGGAGAAAAAAATGGTTGAAATCACAACTAATTAACAAAAAACCTTTTTTTTTATTTCATGGCCATCCAAAAAAATATTTTCAATTTTAAAATTAAAGAAATATTATAATTTTAAAACTGATGAGAATTACATCAAAACAAACATCTTTATAGGTTTCCATAACCTTATTAGAGACTATAACAAGGGGATCTCACCGGTTTACAGACTAGCCCCTCCCAGTTAATTCTTGATTTCTTCCCGGTGCCCTAGACCTAAGTGCGAACGATTTATTTTCATGCAACTTTTACTCGATAGCCATTAAACTGGCAGGCAATATTTTCCGGCACCAGGATTCTAGTACATCACTATGCAGTATTGCCCTTTGAATAAACTATCTACCATTGGTCTCAGTAATCCCCGACAGCGTCCTAAACTCGTGGTTTATGAATTAACCGCAGCTCTATACACTACTCCCCATTCCACGGCAGTGTTTACACTGAAGCATTTAAGCATCTCAGGGTTTTTCTTTGTTTTTCTTTGGGCTAGGGGAACAGGGATACACGGGAGGGAATAGGGCGGGAAGGAGGGGGGAGGGGAAAGGGGGAGGGGAGACCTACTAGTTAGCGGGACGCCGAATGGCCTCCCGGTGTCTATGGGAGATGCCTACATGTGCCCACATCTTGACACGGAGCAGAAAAATTCTGCACCTCTTGTAAGAGATGTAAATTGAATTATTACTCTCTTTCTTGAGAAGGAGGAGGGGTGTTCACTGCGTCACTGGCACGAGATATATCTAAGGTTAACAGTTTACCAACTTCCAATGGATCATATTAAGCTGAATACCACTTTATTGTCTCCCCTCTGGTTATGAGAACCAGACGTAAGTAATTACTCATCCTGACTAGTCATGCGGCTACATTGTAAATGTTATACTGCATAGCAACCCTCAGACCAAATAGACTGAATTTGCACTTGAGCTTCTAAAATGTCATTTGGTTTGACATAAAATACTGCAAAATATCGTAAGATACTGTACTTTTATGTCACACGAGATATGACATTTTAAGGATTTTTGCATATATATCCTCGTAAATTATTTTTCAAATATACTGCGTATTTGAACATATTATCGTGAATATCTTTCATTTAGACAGAGATATTACGGTTATACCCCTTTAGTTTACTGTCGTTGACGGAGGAGGAGAATATTATGTGAAATATGTCATCGATCTACGGTCATTAGATCTAGAGTATATTTGACAAAATCAAACGTTACAAGGATATATATATATATATATAAATTTTACTCTTTAACTGACACTTAACTCGGGCTAAACACACGGGAGTTACGGCGAGGGCATAATCGTGACATTACTCATATTCTGAGGATATTCATGATAATATGCTCCGATGAAGGGTATATTTGATAAAACCGACTTTTATAAGGATGTATATGCAAAAATCCCGACATTGTATGTCAAAACAAACCGCCTTTTAACTGCCTCATATTTTCATAATTACATAATTGTTGTCCTTATATATAACTATTAATAATAATTACCTCGCTACATTACAATACGTACAAAAACATCATTGTATTCGCCCCATCGTTAGCCTTCTGTTATAATTATATCTTATTTTACCTTGATTAGTATTTGATGAAATGCAAAAAATAAAAAATAAAACACCCCAATCTCTCTTAAATATTTTCTCTCTCTACATCTCTCTCTCTCTCTCTCGGGCACAATGTGTCGGTGAAGATGACACTTTTTCACGGGGGTATTTTCATCCAACATTTGAATGTTCTTTACATCATGAAGTAATAACTTCAAGGGAAAGTTTGCACTTATTTTCACGCAAGAGGGTTATTGATATTAATAGCGATATATATGTGAGGATGACAATTCTATAATTAATTATGCATGCAAAATGATTATTTATGCAATTAGGCCTCGCAAACATCGGTCAACTTTCTGCCAACGAAAACTCCAGGTCAACTATTCACTAGTCTAAGGCGAAACTCATCAATATCTTTTAATAAGGGATATTAATTTTCCTGGTTTTATTTTTGTTAAGGTTTAACAAAAGTATGGGCTAATTAAGGAGATGCACCGGAGAGGCATATCTGCATATATTGGCATGTAAGAGAGTGCATATCCATCATATTTATGGTGATTTACTATCTATACAGAAGAAGAATTACCACATTCTTTGTGATGCTCATAGAGGCCATCTGGTCATTATTAAATCAGATGGGTGCTTCTAGACATGAACAGGAAAGGCCACCCACTTTATTTGCAAGAAGAAAGAAAAATGCCAAAGCCATCTTAAGAAGAGCCATCCAACCAAACAACTAGCTGCATATGAATGTAGCACAACATGTGACCTTCCTGACATGCAAAAAAAAATCCAGAACATTTTGTTTACTTCCTTTTTCCACTGGGTGATTCTGCTGAAACAGAAGGATGGGTTTTTCCCTCTTTTAAAGAGAGTAGTGTCCCTCATTTGTTCATCTGGCTGGCTGTTTCATGCATGGGGCAGCCTGTGCCTGCAGCCTCACCAAGATCCCATGCCATTTTCTTCCAACTGTTCCTCCATTTCTGTTTCTTCCAAAGGTCTTAGAAGTAAGATTAAGCATCGTTGTTTGATTCCCCGTGATCTTTCAAAAGAACAACTTATCACTTTTCTCTAAAGTAACAACAGAAAAGCTCCTCAAGTGATGGGGCAAAAAGCCGAAGGACTCTAGGAACCATTAACTCTAGTCATAGCTTTCCTCGTTCTCTCCGCCTCCACACACCAGGGTGTATATGATACTCGATCGTTGATCATCCATAAAGTGGAAAGAGAAGAGATTGCCCTCTGCAACTCACAACTGGTTCAATGATTATGATCTCTGCAAGAAATCTTACCCCATTCAAAAGAGTAGAAGGAAAGCACATTTGCTCCCTGCCACTTTATGCCACACTGGCTAAACAAGATCAGATGAGATGGTTAGTGAAAGCTGCCATGAGGGAGGGAGGGATCGAGGACCATTCACACAGTACTTTGGTGCATGCATTAGGGTTTCACTTTACTCGTAGCATCCAGCTATAGATTCTGTTATGATCACTGTGGGTGGTTGACTTTTCTCATACATATATATATATATATATATATATAGAGAGAGAGAGAGAGAGATCTGTTGCCATCCGTGAAAATAGAAGAGTGGTGTCATCTATATATATGTATACATATATAGAGAGAGACGGAGAGATCTGTTGCCATCCGTGAAAATAGAAGAGTGGTGTCATCTGTATCAAAATCATATGATTCAATCTCAAATTTTCAACTCACACTATTGTACGTATGGGTTAGTCCACCGGACATGTCTCCTCCCTTGGGGGGGAAAGACCAAAGATCGATACTTTGTTCTCCCTGGGGAGAACACATGCCCCTGGTTTTCGGGGTCCCCCAGTGGCGGGTGGTCCGGCTGGTTAGCCCTGCTCTTCCACGCATTATGGGGGTTGTGTGTGTAGGCGCCTCCCTTGAGAGGCGCTTTCATGGGCACCGATATCTCACGTCCTCCGTCCACTTTCTTGTAATCTCCTGTGGTAAAAAAAAAAGTACTCACATTGTTAAATCTTCTCTACTATTAGTAAACTACTTGAGGATTAGAAGTTGTATGTTTCCTACGTTTATTTCTTATACATGAGATGAACATGAATGGCTTCAATAATATATATAATTAATTGTTGATGTCATATAATATATACATTTTTGATATTAGATTTGAATGATTTTTCGTGCGTAGTTAAATTTATAATATTGGAGAAGATTCAACGCTGTAGATTGAAAATTTGAGATTGAATCATGTGATTTTGAAATAGGTGACGCCGCTCTTCCGTTGTCACTAGTCGATATATATTGGACATACTTGTGGAGCACAAATCTTTTTTTTTTTGGGACATTTTGGACAGCAAATCATTATAAAATGATTATGACATCTCGCAGACTAGGGTCAAGTAGCTCGATCGAAAGTGAAAAGATTGATATGTTCTCTTGAATGGATTCTTTCACGTGTATGTTTTCCCCTTGGATATATGCAGTGAGAAACTAAAAGCGAGGATTTTTGAACTGAGCGGGAGAATCTGAAGACAAAAAAACCGGTCAAACCTTTGGTCATTTGAGTTTCTCTAAATCTGATTCTCTTTTAATTTGGTTCTCGCAAGATGCTGTGCACTGAAGTGGTTCTCGCAAGATTCTGTTCTCTGGGTGGTGCACTGCATCCTACCAATGGAAACAGATGCTGCAGCCCTCTTGGCCCCTCCCAGCAGAGAGGGGGCACCCCCCCTACTACTCATTGGCAGGGTGTAATGTGCCCACCACCATATCTAACTTTCTTTCTCTTTCCTATTTTTTTATTTATTTTTTTGGGGTAAGGCCACCACCATCTAATTTTTTTTGGCCAAGACCACCATCTAATTCAAAATTTGAGAAATGGGGTCGGTGCATGGGGACAATGCTTGTGCATGTATCTGACCATCATTGGCAGCTTTGATGGATGGATGGGCCCAAGGACGTCGAAGTAGAGCAAGCTGGCCATTTGGCCCGACCCTTTTCATGTGGCAAACAGTACCAGTGCCATCATATGGCGCACAACGGCCCTTGTCTTTCTCTAGTTCTCTCTATATTCCAAGGACTCTGGACCTCTCTCTCTCTCTCTCTCTCTCTATCTTTGGCCCTACCCCTTTCATATGGCAAACAGTACCAGTGCCATCATACGGCGCCCAACGGCCCTTGTCTTCTCTAGTTCTCTCTATGTTCCAAGGACTCTGGACCTCTTCTTCTTTGCTCTCTCTCTCTCTCTCTCTCTCTCATAGCTAATTGTGTGAGCAATGACGCCATTTCCTTCGCTGCCAAGGACCCCCATGTATATATATATGGGACACTGCAGATGACGCAAGCCAATCCATTCATGCACCAATCCCGTCACCTCTCCTCCTAACAATAAATGTCCATAATGTTGTCAAAAAAGAGGAGCATGCATCCCTATTGAGATTTGATAGGGGAGTATGCAACGGTTGATGCATACCACTGCATGCCACAATATTTCAAAGCTGAAGAATCACTTAATCTTGAAAATTGACGGAAGGGGTATCAATTTGGGCATGGAGTGTTCTCAGAATCTCTAAGGTAAATATAAGCATGTGCCTCTCACTGCGGATGGTAACCGCTGGATGCCGAAGCATGCAGCATGGTCATCATCCGCTCCACAGTTGCAGTCCTCTCTCTCTCTCTCACTGTCACACAAACACACAGAGAGCAAGCCTCAAACAACTCTCAGTTCAGTTCTGACAGTTGGAAGTTTTTGAGTCCACTCATGCATGGTTTCCCAAGCAGTGTCTAGAAATATTGTAAACAATTTACGTTGAGGACGAAAACTACTGTCGGTGTACGTGCTTCCTTCACATTTTATGAGAGGAAAGGGTACGTGGGCAAATGTCAATTCCCTCACCGGAACTGGAAGCCCCCACAGGAGTTGCAAACTAATGAAACAGGGCAGGATATGTCCGTAAATCAGCTACATATTTTCATTAATTACAACCCCACGTCAACCAGTGCGCGCACAGGTTGCAGTGACCCCCTGTATCTGTATTAATTGTGCCCCGGAAGGGATCCATGTATAATATATATATATATAGGACGATCTTATTAACTCTCACCACGGCCACGGGGTGCAATATTTCAGTAATGGGTACCGTATCGGGTACGAGCCGGTGCACGGCCGACGCACGGCTGTCCAGTCTACTCGATCCGGTACGCAGTGTGGTGGACCGGCGCCATCCACGCATCATCATACATTTATATGTTCAATGGCTGGCTTTCTTCTTAGAAGTGGGGTTACCTGCCGGTGGATCGTATACGGATGCAGAAGCTCTACTTCCGGATCCGGAAACTCCCGTTGCTGTACACAACGAACGATCCTCATTCACATCGAAACTCTCGACCGGGGAATGCATAGAATGATCACCTTCCTACGTCGCGGGTTAAGGTCCGATCGAGGACTCGGACGTGTCTAATACGTACGTAACCCTGCAGGTATGCGGATTGGGTTTTTTATATGATTTTTTCCCATCCGATTTGAACGAGGAGGCGACCAGGCCGGAGCGGCAGCCGGCATTCATTTCTTCGTGACACAAAATGCTGTCACTGCTACCCTCTTTGAAGCCGGTGGGCCTGCATGTGAAAGGGCCGGCCAACCGGCTTCAAACGGGGTACGTACGTACGTACGTACGTACGTCGTAGTGGAGAGCAGCTTCTTTTCGTGTCATGAAGAATATGAATGCCGGCTGCTCCCGGGCTGCATGCATTGGCCGCAAGTTTGACCGGGCGGGCCACACATCGATCGTCCATACATATTTGCCCGCAGCATCTCAACCGGCGGCGTGTCGGCGATGATGGAAGAGCTAGCGATTCGTGCATGCGAAAGACTCTCTCCATGACGAGACTGTGAGCTTAACCGGCTGTTTCTTTTTATTTTATCAGAGTTAAACTAAACTTAATTTAATCACCAGCTTAATTAACCGGCTGTTTTTTGTTATAAGAGTTAAACTAGCTAGCTAATAGTCGCATATATACGTCCTGTGAATCATGCAGCATATCGTTACAAGACATCAGGAGATTAACGTACGTAGATACACCACCAAGCCGCGCGCGAGCGCGCGCGCGCACAAAGGATCGGCACAGAAGATCTGCTCCCAGATGGAGGAGCAGGCGCCGCAGCATCCTGCAGCCTCTGCGGGGGAAGGTGAGGGGTCCCATGCAAGTAATAATAGACAGCATGTGTCTTTACGTATTACATAAGATATGTGGATTGGAGGAAAGGGACGAGTGGAGACCAGTCAAGTCTCCCACCACAGCTAGCTGGGCATTCTTTGGTTTCCTCCACACTCCCCTCCCCGTACTGCCCTGTCCAGGCACCTCTCGTTCCCCTGCTGTGTCTGTGTGCGCGCGCGGATATATAACTTAATATATATATATATATATATATATATATATATATATATATATATATATATATATGTGTGTGTGTGTGTGTGTGTGTGTGTGTGTGTGTGTGTGTGTGTGATCTAATTGGCCGCAGTGCCGCACCACACTACTGTGCTGGGATTCTCCTCTCGCCATTCCCTCTTACTTATGCGCAACCGTTGTATACCGGCGCACCGAACAAAATAAATAATCGATGGCGTGCGTACGGTAATGCTGATGATATATATATCACACCTCACTAATATATAAGATCCTCTTTGATAGATAACGGAATAAAAGATATAGGGTTAACTTAAATTCAAGTAAATTATTTTTATTTTTTTAATTAAAACATATTCAAATTAAGATGGAAAAACTCATTAAGGAGTGAGAAAATTTACCCAATCTTATCAAATTATATTTTTATTTATTTTTAAAATTAAGATCTTTTATTCCACTCTTATGTTATTATCAAAGGAGCCCTAAGAGATCCAAGGACGGTGTCTTCTCTGCCCCTTCTTTGCTAATGGACGGGGCACTCCTATTTTTGGGGCGAGGAGGGTGAAAGCAGCTCGGCCTATGTAAGGCTCAATTCCGTCAGGCCCATTCGGGCCCACGATCTATTACGCGTCCAAGGGCTCCCGACAGCCGCGGTCCGTGACAAACGGCCCACAACGACTGAGCCTCGAATTCGCTAGCGCAGGAAGGGCTTCGACCCAAGCACAATGGCCGCCGGATGACTCTCCAGTGACCGAACGTTGCCTCCAACGACATCGGCCTTGACTCCAATAGGGACGAACACGTCCCACGGGTGCCATAAGACTCGCCAGAGGACCGTTCGACTCCGGAAGAACGGGCCCTCAATAAGAAACTCTCCACGATCGCGGGAGAGGTTACTCCACGACTTACGCCTTTCTCTGCTAAGGAACTGGCCCTTGCAATCAAGATAACCCCTTATAAATGGGGCTCCGCCGAACGAAGCAGGAGACGGTGAATCTCACCAAGAAACGCGTACTCAACTCCAGTCGAGGGAAAAGAGAAGCCAACTTGCCGTCTAGAGAGAAAACTCACACCAAGTTTCGGCTGCCCTCCGAGCACCCTTACCGTCAGGGGAGCACTCTCCGAGCGCCCGTTGGCCACGGCGAGAACCGTCCTCGAAGGGAGTCCGCCTCTCCAGACTTGCTCCACGACTCCTCAACTCTCTCTCTCTCTCTCTCGTTCTCCTTCTTACTTTTCTATCTCCCGAGTGCTAACTTATGCATCGGAGGGTTGTCCTCTGGGATAACGTGTGAGACTCCTTATGACGCCCTTCTTCCTGGTGTCTGTAGATTTTCATCAGTGTCAGACGGTCCTCTCCAACAAATAAATAAAAAAGTGTGATACAAAGACTAAAGACCATTTTTATGTCTCTACATGGGACATCACACCATCCAATTTAAAGAATCCATTCCATCGGTTCGGCGGTCAGCACGGAGTAACTAGCTAGATGACACTCTCCTATTCTATTCTCTATGTACACCCTCTCATCTGACTCTATATATTGAAATCACAAAGCATCCGAACCTCGTGCAGCTGGCCAGCTAGTTTGCAATATATAGCAACGTACTCAACTTGATGCCCATGCATGCATTTCTCATCTACTCTCCCCCACTCATCTCTCCCCTCTCCCTGAACTTAACCCTACCTAACTAGTCCCTCTCATTCTCAATCACAATAACATTATTTTAAATGTGAATATAATAACTTTTTAATGATATATGATTCATATACGTAGTTCATCCCATATATATAATGAGATAAAATTCTGATGACGATGATAATTAGCATCCCAAATTAAGACTTCAACCAAATGAGATATTACTCTTCACTTTTAATTTTGCTTTGCATTTAACTGTTCTCAAACAAAGGGTTTCTCTCTCTCTCTCTCTCTTTATATATATATAATAGGTGGTCCACCCGTGATGTTGTAATGGAGCTAGACCTTTATGAAACATAATGAACAGCACGGTGATGGAGTACTTATCAAGGGGATCAAATAAAGACAATCAACTAAATGCCAAACAAGTCAGAGTTTTGTTCATTTGTTGTACATAAATCCGATTGCACCCTTCGCCTTCTGTATCTATCTTAAATATTGTTCTATCTAGATGCATACGCGCATACATTTGGCTCGGGTCAGATTGGGTCGGACGCGGCCGTACCCAACGGCTAGCTAGTGAGGCCATTTATTAAAGAATCTCACTCTCATCTCTGTACATATTTATGCAGATGTGAGTGTGTTCAATCATCTCAAAACTCCGCCCCCCACGTCCCCCGTCGTCACGGTGCATCATGTAGGCCCTAATGAACCAGTTCACGTGGACGAGTCGTGGTGCGTTGCAGCGTGCATCGGGAGATGGTGCATCATCAGTACAAGCATCGGGTGCGCTTCTCTCTCAACAGATGGATATTGTTTTGAAGACCTCTCACTCCCTCTTGACTCTGATCTCACCCTCTTTGACAATACCATGCTTTTTTTGTCATTATTGTTAGGATATCCAATATCGGGGCTAATCGTATCTTTATATCTTCAGAAATTAAATTACATGATCCTCTCTCTCTCTCTCTCTCTCTCTCTCTCTCTCGCGGCGGCGTACTACCACCCTGGAGCGCCTTGGACTTCGTCCTTACGAGAGCCTAGCGGCCCGGTGGGAGACGGGGGTGGGACCGCGGGGGGCATCCTCATATGATGAGGGGCATTTTGGGAACATCTGACATTAGTGGCGCTCGGAAAGGGTGGGGACGTTTGACCGTCGGTTTGACCGCAGCAAAGGCTGACACCAAATGTCAGAACCACAGCCCCTCTTCCACCCGCAGGCCGCAGCCAACCCATCCCCAACCCCGATCTGGCTGGCTGGCTGGTGCAGCGGTGCTACGGCGCGACGTAGCGAGCTGCATGTGTGGCAGGGGCGCAGCGCAGTACCACCCTTTCTGGTGCGCCACGCACGGTACTCCAGTCCCCCGCCCCCGCCCCCGAAACAGTACTACAACTCGAGCCCAATCAAGTGACGCCGCTCCACCACCCCCTCTCCATCCTGCAGCAGTCTATTCCATTGTGGGCACACCACCACCTCATCCCGTCCCTCCCTCCCTCCTACCGACAGCTCCCTACGTGGCCTAAAAGCCTGCAGGTCCCACCACCCCAAGTTACCTTTTCCTAACTTGGACGACGGGAGTTGGAGAGAGGCCATCCACAACGCGGGGGCCCGGGGGGCATCATTCCTACCAAGTTCCATGCAACCCCACGCACCCCTGATCATCCCAATCGAATCATTACCCTACAGGCGCACCGAGATCAACACTCCCCAACTGTTCTCCGCTGGGGAAGTTCACGTGGCACCACGTGGGGCCTCTCATCAGGGGTGATCCTCGCGTTATCATCGTCCGAACCCGTGGTTTTCCCGTCGGAGCCGATGCGCGCCTTACGAATGGTGTTACAGCCGGGAGCACTGAGCCACGGCGCAGGGGAACATGTGCGGACAAGATAGATGCCCCGCGCCCCCCGGCTGGGCCAAGAAAGCAACAAAACGATGCGAAACTGGGACTACGCGACAAGCGGTGGGAGGTCCTTTCATCGGATGGCGAGCTCTATGAGATGGTCGGGGCGGGGGGGGGGGGGGAGAGAAGGAGATGCCTCTTGCTGCGACCTCCTTCCTCCCCCCCTCTCTCTCTCTCTCTCTCTCCCATCATAATAATTCCACCCCCTATTCTTTGTTGCCTACCCAGTCTCTGCCAGTCTCGCTCTGACTCGCATACGAGATCGGGGGGGTGAGAGACGAGGGCACAGAGGTGGCGCGGTGCCAGAAAAGAGACGGTGGTGGATATAAATGCCCTCCCTTCAGGAAGGCAGTTTGTCATGTTGCGCGGGTACGTTTCTTTGACCACGGGGTGGTGTTCCTTGTGAAAGACCTCGACCTCAGAGAGAGAGAGAGAGAGAGAGAGAGAGAGAGAGAGATGGGAGTAGAGGCTACCCACCCACCCCCGCACTACTCCGCTTCCATCCTTGTATTTTTTATTTTTTGAAATCACTTCATTATATATAGTTATATACTAGTAGCGTGCCGTACGATTCGTGGGCTTCGGAGCTGCTAGCCGAAGGGGGGGGGGGGGCGAGCAAAAACTTTGTTTGGATTCATGTGGGTACGAAAAATAAGGTTATTTACTTCTTGAATTATAAACAAAAAAGATTAGCACGAACATTTAGCATCGGCTCTCCCTTGGGAGTTGAAGTAGGAGGAGGGGAAGAAAGGAGGAGAATAAAAATAACGGACACGAGTGGATGGGGGGGGAAAAGAAGAAAGAACTACTGATACAGCCCCTGCGTACAGCGCGTATTCACGGACTCGATCCGGGAAAATGGGTGGTGGTGGTGACGACGGGTGGGTGGCAGGGGGCGGCGGACTTATCTGGAGTTCCCGTTGCGGTGGTCGGAGACGAGGGCGTGGACGGCGCCGGCGAGGTTGTTGACGGCGTCGATGAGGCCCGCCATGCCCTGGCGGTTCATCTCCGTCCGGCCCTCCTCCGCGCGGAGCCGCCGCTCCTCCAGCTCCAGCAGGTCGCGATGGCGCTTGTCCCGCCGCTCCTCGCATTCCAGTAGTGCCCGGGCGAGCACCGACGCGCTCCGTACGACGCTCGACCCCAGGCCCCGGACCTTCCGGCGTTTCGCGTCGGAGTCCTCTGCTCGGTCGTTCACGTCGGTGTCCGACGAGCTCGACATCTCTGGGGAAGATAAAAGAGCGAGCATAAATAGAATAACAACAGCTACCCAAGAGGACGTCGGCTATAAAGAGTAGTAGAAATCTCGGAAACTACTAAGCTGTTGCAGATTGTGTATGTATACATATATAAGCTTCGTGGTAGGGGGCTCTTTGAGGTCCTCAAAATCTATGGTGGCCTTCTGCAGGTTTGACATACGTGAAGTGGAATAATGCGAAGCAAAAGTAGAGCGACGACAGGATATATAGGTGCTCAAGTATATATGGTCCTCCCGAAGATGTAAAACTGGAGAGTCCCTCCCACCATCAACTCAGATATCATGCATGCGTCTTACTTTCCGTGTTTTCAACACTGCAATGCAATGTAATGCATGACCAAAGGCTAGTTATCATCAAATCTTTGTGGAGTTTGACTTGACACTTACTGAACGTATAGCAGGCATTGATAGACGCCGAAAGGTTCAACATATGTGAAGTTCTAAGAAAAATAAAGCTGATGGTATAAGCTCGTTTCGCTATTCAAAATATTATTGCCACGCAGAAGTAAACAAACGGAGAACAAGAAAGGTGCTCGCGTGATGATCGAAAGAGAGCCGCAAGACAGGCCAAACCATGGCAGATTACCACCACCCACATCACACAGAGAGCGTCGTCCCGTTCATCGTTTTTTAAACACTGGGCAGGCACCCTTTTCGTCTTGGAGACTTGTGAGTAACAAACAGCACTGGTTGCTTACACACATGACACTGTTTCGATAACTCGACAGTACTCGCGGAAAACCCCGTCCTGCCTTTCGCACAAAAACTGATCAAGCGAAGAACTTTACTCTGTCACAAAATTTCTTTGCGATCATTACCACCTCAAAACGTCGCTGTAAGGATGGAACGAGCGAAGAAAAAGAGCAAAAAAAAAATGGAGGAAGAAAGAAAAGGCACCACTTTTGGAGATGGTATGTCAATGGTAGCTTACCGGAGACCGACGGTTGGTGGTGCTGCTCTTGCCCTTGCTGCAGGAGAGGCGGCGGCGGCGGAGGAGGCGGCAGTACTGGAGCTGGGGCAGTGGGTGTTGCTACCTGCTGCTGCAGCTGAAGGGGTGGAAGTGGAGACGGAGGTGCCGGCGCCGGCGCAGGCGCTGACGCCGACGCCAGCGGGAGAGCAGGAGGAGGAGGTGGTGGTGGTGGCGGCGGACGAGGAATGAGGGGGGTTGTGGTATTGGAGACGCCTGCCTTGTTGGCGTTCCTGCGGTTGAGGACGTCGGTGAGGGCCTGGAAGACGTCCTGGACGAGGTTGGAGGGGAGGTTGCGCTCCTTGCGCTCGTGCTTCTCCATGGTCCAGTAAGAAGGCGCGAGGCTATCGCTGTGCTTCTTGTCGTCCGCCTTGCCGCCGCCGCCGCCACCCTCGGAGGAGGACGAGGACGAACACCGCCGGGCCTCGTAGTCGCGCACCTTCTTGTAGTCTCGGAGGAGGTTGTCCCACTTGTCGTTGCACTGGTTCTGGCTCCGGAAGCACTGGTGATTCCAGCAGTAGTTCTCCACCCACTTCCACCGCTGCTCTGCCGACCGGCAGCTCTGGGGGTTCTGCCCGGCCGCCGCCGCCGCCGCCGCCTGGTGCAGCTGCTTGGTGTCGGGGGTGCTTCCCCGGGCGCGCCGCTCGTCGTCAAGCCGCTTGGCGGTGATGAGGACGAGGGTCTCATGGAGGGTCCAATTGCCCTTGCGGTACTCGCGCGGCAGCTGGGAGGTGGAGGAGCTGGGCGAGGCCGGGGCGGCGGCATTGGGGACCGGGTGGGGGAGGTAGCCGGTAGCGGGGGACGGCAGCGGGGTGTGGTGGTGGTGGTGGTCCGGGAGGATCAGGGCCGCGGAGGAGCGGTGCTGTGGGTTGGGGTTTGCATTTGCAGGCTGGTCGGACATGGTTTTCTGGGCATTTGAGATGCCCTCTTGAGAAGAGTAATATATTAATAATTTTTACTCCTGGTTACCCACAGATGGACGGAGGTGGTAATATGAGGTTGTTTGTGTGTGTATATGTGTTTCCACTCTACCCCCCCCCCCACTCCCCCAGAGAGAGAGAGATAGATGATGGTATATATTATCATGGGTTGTGTGTTTCTCTCTGTGTGATTTGTTTCTTTTGTTTTCTCTTTATAGAGAGAGGGGAGGTGTGGGGATTAACGGGGTTAGCTCGGGTTCCCATTGTTCTGCTTTTTCTGCTGGCCGGCTGTGTGTTGGCTGCTGTTGGGGGGGGTATCGGACGGGCAGGCCTGTGCGTTGCTCGTGTAGCGAAGACGGGAAGGAGAAGAGGGGGCTGGTGCCTGGGGTGGTAGGATGGCCCGGCGGTGTAGTGTGTGAGTGGTGAGGTAGAGTCGTCGTGGGGGAACTGGCAGCAAAACCACACTGTTGGGGGGGGGGGTCTTTTGGGAGTGCAGCACCCATTAATGGGTGCGTATGTGTACATGGCCGGTTCTACATGGCCGCCATCAATGCTTCACTCACCCCCAAGTGTTAATGTTGCCTGATTGGCGGGTACCAGATCTTGAGGGGGTTGGGGGGGGGGGTGTTCTTGGATAAGAGTGTCCCCCAGGGCATGCAGTCCAGATATGGGCATGCATACATACATAGTTAATAGTTAGGATGTTTGACTGGCTGTATAAAAATATGAAGGATATGAAAGCGTCCGTGAAATGTGAAACTTGGGACCCCGAGTCTCGATCTCGATCTGAGTGGGGGTGATTTGGATAGATCTATTTAGATTTACAAAAATTTGAGACATGATCTGGTTGATTCGGATCGAGTCACTCCTCTCTTTCTCTCTATCCTTTCGTGTGATTTTTTAAACGTGCTCCGACGAGGATTCGACGGTGATGGTAAGTATTCGACATTGATAGACGAGATCCGACAGTATAACAATGATCTAATCAAAAAGGACGTTGTCAACGGCGGTGGGAGGACTGTCGAGGGTGTGACAGGAACCGTCAGGGTGGGCTATCAAGGTGGGGGAAAAAAATTACCGCCGAGATGATGAGAGAGAGCCGGGATGAAGGAATAAAGGTATGTCGAGTGGGGTGAGAGACAATCGAGTCGGCCCGAGTCACATGCGACTCGGACGTATCATACCGGATCAGAGCGATCTCGATCTGGTATGTATCATCGACTTGACAAATCTTAGACTAGGACAACTCATGCAGTTATTCAAACTATTGTCATGCGACTCGAGCGTATCGTATCGGATCAGAGCGATCTCGATCTGATATGGATCACCGAGTCGACAAACCTTAGATGACTAGGATAACCCATGTAATTATTTAAACCATTGACATGCGACTCAAATGTACCTTACCGGATCAGAGCTATCTCGATCTGGTATGAATCACCGAGTCCACAAATCTTAGACTAGGATAACCCATGCAGTTATTCAAACCATCGTCAAGTGTCTAGACATCTTTCACCGAACATGTTCTTAACTTCTAGAGTTCACTTTGGTAGAGTTAAATTTATAAAGGAGGGTTTTGTTGTCACCCGCGATAAAATAATAACAGTGCCACCTACTTCAAAAATCGGTCAATTTGATGGCTGATTGTTTGAACTACGCCGTTAATTAGTATTCTCTAGAATCATTAAATTTAACTATAGATAGAAATTCACTCCAATATGCTATCAAATGGTCACATGTCAAATGATACCCTAAATTGTACTATATGAACCCTTCATTTTATATTCATATGATGCACGAGAAATAATTAAGTGCTCAAAAATATATAATTTTAAAATGTATAAGTAGTTTAATGATGGGGGAGAAGATCTAAAGATGAAAATCAAAATAAGAGATGGAAGTATATGATTTTGAAGAAGATGGCTCCATTTTTGTTTTCCCATTGGTGCCATTAGTGCGGTGGAGATGATAATGTTAAGATTGATAGACTAGGAAGGATAAATTAAGATGTACGAATGAACATTTACATAGACGATTACATGTGAAAAATTGAGTTTAGATAGGTTGAGCATATGCACCACGTCCAAGTTCAATGTCCGTTAGAAGGTGGTCAAATTTGAGTAAAGAATGATAAAACATTAAAAATAAAAATAATTTGATGTCATAAAAAGAAAAAAAATGACCTTCCGAGATTTTTTAGCTACAAATGTAGTTTTAGATAGATAAAAGTGATAAGGCGTGTAATTACGTAGTCTACCTTGAATAAATAAAATGAGATTTCGATGATGACGATGATGTTGATGATAAATGCCAACCGTAGCATTCACAGGCAAAAGTGTTCACCAAATTGCAATCGGTATCAGGAAAAAAAAATAGAATGTCAATTAAATCAATCTACGCAAAACTACACGTAGTAGCTGCACTGAAAAAATGATTAATGCATGATTTAGACATGTATGAGTTAAAGATAAGTGAGATATGTACATAGTTACGTGCACTTGGAAAATTACAATATGTAATTGAATGGAGTGAAGTCTGAATAACATTATTTTGACTGAAGGGTGATATCTATCTATAGAGACGAGAAAATGATATCTCGAATCTGATATCATACTTTTAATATTTATTTATTGGGAAAGATCGTCCAGTTATCTATGAAAATCTGCAAACATCAGAGGAACGACATCAGAAGGAGCCCTGGACATTATCTCAGGGGATAACTTTCCGATATTTAAGTCAGAATCTTGTTACGAGGAGATCAATGGAGAATAGAGAAGAGAGAGGAAGATGAGAGTGGAGTGATCAAGTCTGGCGTGAGGATTCAACTTCTGGAGGAGTGCTCGCCACACTCGCTGGGTGCTCGGATGATGCTCGCTAGTCTGGAGGTGTGCTCGGAAGCGAATCGAGCTCTCCTCCGTACAAGTCTCTCAGTGTCTGTAGATGCATGTAACTATTGTCTCAGTATGTGTGTGTGGCTATCTCTCCGTGTCTGCGTCGGTCTATCTTTCTGTGTCGTTGTCTCTGGTCGAAGGTCTATTTATAGAGGTTGTCCTAGCGGTGGAGGCATATCCCTTAACAGGAAAGGGTGTGAGTCGTGGGATAACGTCTCCCCACAATCGTGGGGAGTTCCCGTTGAGCGCCCGTTCCTCCGAGGTCGGACAGTTTTCAGGCGAATCTTACAGCACTCGTGAGGCGTGCACACCCTTACTGTAACGAAGGCCGGTGATGTCGAGAGTAGCGTTCGGTCATAGAAGGATCATTCGACGTCCGATATACCTGGGTCAATGTCCCTAGTGGGCTGACGAATCCGATGACTAGCCTTATTAGGCCGCCTAACGTGGGTCGCAACTGTTGGAAGTCCGCTATGCGCTTCGCAAACCTTGGGCCGATACAGATCTAATGTTAACGGACCGTGCATGGGCCGCATAGATTTTACCCTCCCCACTATCTAATTTTAGAAAAGTGGAAGGATTTGATTTGCATCGTGAATTGTCCCACTGCGATTGTTGATCTCACTTGAGTGAGCATCAAAAGGACCACATATGCCAAAGAGAAATCACCAGGATATGACAACAGAAGATACAAGATGGATAGATGTCCTACTCAAATTTTCTTTCCAGTGGACAAATTGTTCCCAATTGAATAGGACTAATTAATGGCCGTCCTTTAGATGAGATTTCGGTTTGAAGTGCGCATTGTGACTCAGTTGTAAGAAATAGGTTGGAAGGTTTGGAGGAACAATAGTTATTTGAAGGGCCATGCATTTTGGTTGGATAATCAATTGAAGGATTAGCTGAGAGAGAGATAGTCAAATCAGTGGATAGTTGGTCACATGTCCGCAACTGAAGTGTTTGTAGTTTCAACCAAGTGATGTACAGATTGAATGTGCTATTTTGACCGAAGGTAATCGGATCGATTGAAGGATGCAGTCGAAACGACACAATTGAGCCTGGATACAGAATGCGGACAGTCTCAAGAAATCAACAGAGTTTTCTGATGACTATCCTTGGGCATCATTTGGATGGTCTTTTTTAGGGTGATTTTTTATCTCACAAGTTTAAATAAATATTTCATTGTCACATCATATCTTTTAAAATGTGACTTTTTTGATACAGAAAGATATAAAAAGAAAGAAGTTCATTTTTAAAAAAACTCCGAAAACTCTCCTAACTTAATTTTTTTAAAAAAAAGTGACGCCAAATAGTACCTTAATACGACTGAATTATTTTGACTAATTTAAAGTTGAGTTCAAGAATGTTTAAGATGATATTTTAGCTAATCCTTTGAACTGATCTAATTAAAAGAATGCTCAAACAGAGTGATCATAGGGAAGTTTAAGCTGAAGGGAAACAGTAGGATTAAAATTCAATCACGATCTAGTGTTTGGCATTTAAACATTATAATTTGAGCTTAAACCTATGAAATCGCATGTTATAGAGTTTTCATATATAATATATTTGCTTAAATTATGCCGTCATTCAAAAACTTGCTCGGACTACGTGCCCTAATGTCATCCTCAAGGCATAGGGGTTCAATAGAGGGTGCCCCCCCCTCTCTCTCTCATATGTGCATTGTTTTTCTTCTCGGCGACTTTCGCTTCCGCGGAGGGCATCACGGAGCACTAGGGCCGTCAATGAGCCGATCCGGCCCGATAGACCCGCGGGTCTGACCTGAATTCGGGCCGGGCCGTAAGACCTTTTCCGGTCTGTGGGCTCTTAGCCGGGCCTAAAAGTTCCGTCCGATTAGGTCCACGGGCCGAGCTGGGGCTTTAAGTTTAGCCCGCGGGTTAGCCCAGCCCGTTCTCTTATTTTTTCCTTCTTTCAAATTTTAAAAAGTATTTAGTTAAATATATATTATTTTACTTAATTAAAAAATTTAAAATTCTATTTTCATGTAAATTATGTAATTAATATCAAAACTTTAGTTAATTTAATAAGATTATCAATTTTATATTATTAAATATATTGCTTTTTCTTATTTTTTATTTTTTATTTAAATTATCAGGTCGGGCTGAGCCTTAATCGGGTTTTAAAATTTTTTAATAATATCGTGCCAGGCCCGACCCGATCAGACATAGCTCGGGCCCGAGCCGAACTCAGATCTTAATATTGATAAGTCGGACCCGAGTAAGACTGACCTAAGTCTGACCCAGACCAAGCCCATGGACAACCCTATCAAACACCCTTGGGACTTGAAAGGTAGACTAGATAGAAAGGCTTCGATAGTTTATCCATTGAACTTTACATAGAATTAATTTCTATGTCAGCCATGATTAAGTTATGTCTAATAAGTTTCACACATGAACTTATTCTCCACATTAATTTTTTGTTACAAGTGCGAAGGAAATTTTCGAAGACCCCACCCCCTATCGATAGATGCAGCCCCGCCCCGCCGCGAGTCAAATCACTTTCAAGACCGAACAATTTATGTCTTTCCAAACATTAAGAAAAATAGCGTAAAATGATTTACAATATTCCACACATAATAAATACACTACGCCATTTATGATCATATTGTACGTCACACCAAATAACCCTGAGATAGAATTGTGCGTCAAGAATTTACCATATGAGTTTTATTGAATATCTCTTTGAATTAACCAATATACGACTGCAACTAAATGTACACTCATGCTAATTTTTGAATATCATTCAACTTATTTATTTACTGACTTAATAGATTCATTTGAATGCTTTGTCTGATTAACTCAGCTGTACTTCTCCTGATTCATCCTTTAGTTGAAACCTTTTCCTTTTTCAGCTCCAAAGGTGATGAACTTCAACAGATCGATTATTTGAAATTACCCCTCCTGCTTGAACTATGATTGGTTTAATTTAGCTACGCTTTATTAATCTTTTTTTTCAGTTGAAATATTATTCAGATCTAAGTGATCGTGTGAGCAATAGTTGATATAAATCAGCTATACATACTTTATTAATCCATTCCTTACCGGTATATTCTACACTTGAGCTAAATGAATTCAAAAATGAGAGCAATTGTGCTTCAACGCAATATTTATTGATTGTGCTCAATTGATCGACTGATATATTTCACTCACGTTAACACTCAGTCAAATCTAATTTTTGTCTATCTATATCAACTATATGTTATAGCTAAAATGAATATAAATGTTACATTTGACTTAAAAGAATAATAGATTTAATAGACATTAAGTCAAATTCAAATGCACAGTATATGTATTTTCCTTGCAAATATATGAAATATCGTACTAAAATATTCAACAGAGATTGTACCTAATGGATCGGTCTAAAACTACATTTAAAAAGAGTTTTTGGGGTGGATTATGATTTTAGAATATTTACCCTCAAAAGTATTTCTAAATATGTCATTGTCACGTCTAATTCTCGAAAAGGTAAATTTTGAAACGAGGAGAGAGGTAGGGAGAAAAAAGTCAAGGTTTGAAAATCTCCCTCAATTCATCCAAGACCAACTTTTTCTTTAAAGGTCAATTTGTTTTGACTTATGCAGTGAAGAAAATTTCAAAATCTCCGCAATCGCAATCGTACAAAAGTGTGACAGCAAGAGATTTTTTAAAAGTTAAAATCTCCTTTGGGTCATTATTGATGGTAAGGGGGTGAAAACTCATTAATATCAATGAGAAATATTGGGTTAAACAGTGGGTGGGGTTAAATGATAGTTTCACATTAAAAAGTGAATTTGGGTGGGATTTAAAGACTGACACTGTACGACATTGCTTGAAATCTGTAGAGAAGTTGGCTAACTTCTCCAGATTTTTGACCTTCCCTCACCACGTGTCACTCTCTCTCACAATTAAAAAATCTTTTGAGCATAGAAATCGAGATGTGTAAAGTTCATTTGAGTGAGATCATGAGATTTCAATGATTGGAATCTCACAATCTCTCTCCATGAACCCAAACAAGGGCACCCTAAATTGTGGAAAGAATCATTAATCCATGACCACGAGCATTTCCAAATAAAGCCTAAGATCAACACAAGTTTTCTATGAAAATTGTGTAGAGATTTCATCTCCCGACAAAAGGTGATATTCTTATATGAAATCTCCAGGCAAAAGGAAAATGTGTCTTGAATGCACATTCACGATGAAAATAGGGATATAGACATGTAACCTCTCCTAAAATAGATTATTTAATATTAATAATCTTTTTTTGTGAGGAAGAATCATACGTCAAAATAAAACAAGTTCAAAGGAATAAGTTACAAGACATGAGCAAGATGAAGAAGGCCTGAGACATAATGACTATTTCTCTCTCTCTCTCTCTCTCAAATGAAAAAGATATTGGGAATACAATTCAAATCAAATTTGGTCCAATGGATAGCCAACAAAGATGGCTACAAATATTAGGACATATCTGAACATAAGAGTTGACTACTCTAAAAAGAAAATCACATCATATAGAGCATCCAAGTGCAATGAGCTATCATTCCATATCAAGTTGCACTTCATCAAAGGAGATGATCTTCAACTAGTACGAGTAAATCAACAAACAATCAAGAGTCAGAGTTATTGTGAACTTAAAGCTACTATGCGCATATTGTCATTCTTTTCTCTACACATCCTACTTCTAATTTTGTACTTCAATTTTTGCATTTCCACCAATTGTTAGGTATATTTTTTGTGAGGGTATAACTCTTATTTTATGAGATTTAATGTGCTGGCACCTAATCAAAAGGTCTAGTAGATTTGGTGCACTAACATATGATTAGAACTCTCAGTAGATTTGGTGCACTGATCAAAATATTGAAACAAATTTGATGTACTAGACACCTAATAAAAAAAGAGAAATGCTAGCTGCCCTCTTGGATGGGTAAAAAAATTATCCGTCCAATGCACTATTTATCTATATCATTGGCACGTGAGTCCCAACCATTAAATTCCTTAAATATTTTCTAAATATTTATGTACACTCCCATATATTTGTCACCTTTATTCACATATTTGTCATCTTTAGATAGCTATTTTTCTCCCTTAGATAACTATTTATCATCCTTAAATAGTATTGAAAATCTCATTCGTTGCCTTAGGAATGCATAAAAATTGACATGAGTTATTTATTTGTCAATCTTATATAGCTATTTCTCACCCTTAGACAATTATTTTTCACCTTTATATAACTATTTGTCACTCCATCTTAAATAGCATTGAAAGTCTCATTCATCACCTCAGGAATATACGAAAACTTAGCTATTTGTCACCCTTACATAACTATTTGTCACCCTTAGATAGCTATTTTTCACCCTTAAATTAATAGCTATTTATCACCCTTAAATAGTATTGGAAGTCTCATTCGTCACCTTAAGAATACGCGAAAACTGACATGAGTTGGCTATTTGTCACCCTTATATTATTATCTGTCACCCTTAGATAGTTATTTTTTACCCTTAAATAGCTCTTTGTCACCCTTATAGCATTAAAAATCTCATTAGAAATATGTGCAAAACTGATAAAAAGTGGAGCCCACACGCTGTATATGTGGCCCAATGAGAGATAGGACGGGTAATAAACTTAACCTCCTACACGGGTAATAAGCATTTCTCATCAAAAAATTAGGAGATTGGTAAGCTAAACACTTGATCAAAACTTAGCTGGTGTTAGTAGCTAGGCACCTGATCAAAATTCAGTTGGTGTTGGTGATGAGACACCTGATAAAAATTGGAAGGTTGATAAGCTAACACCTGATCAAAATTTTCAGCGAACTTAGTGGCTAGGCACCAAATCAAAAATATGAAGGTTGGTGAGCTGAACATTTAATCAAAATTTAGTTGATGTACTTTTTGCAAAAAGTAGTGAAACATTAGGCACGATTTATATATTAGATGTAGGCCACTGAATGGGTGTCCTACTTAGTATGAAATCTTAGTGTCTCCTCTGATTTAAACATTGTGTTCACCTTGTTTATCGTTCTGATTTATATTGGCTAACATAACATGATTCAGTTCGCACCGTGCTTTCACTATATTATTTGTGAACTAAATGTTTAGAACGTAATTTTATTTGGCAGTCTCATTCACCCCCTCTTTTAGGAACTACTTTTCTATTACAATCTCATCATCTATCTCACTACCCATGACATCGAGAATGATGAGATCCTCCTTGCAATAGAGGAATCCGAGCTCGAAGACAACACAAAAAAAGAAAGAAAAGAGGGAGAGGCATTGTTGGAAGGGACTTCCCCCTATGGTGTTGGCAACCCATCCAACAGGGGCTTGTGCATACATAGAGAAAGAGGCACGGAGGGAGAGAGTGTTAGAGAAAGGGAGTAAGGAGAGAGGAGAGAGAGGGAGGGACCAGAGTGGACTTCCCCCTCTGACGCGAGCAACCCACCCAATGAGGGGGTTGCGTATAGAGAGAGAGGCATTGGAAGGGACTTCCCCCCTCCGTCATTGGCAACCCACCTAGCGGGTTATTGTGTAGAGAGAGAGAGTCGTGGAGGGAGAGAGTTAGAAAGAGAGTAGGGAGAGAGAAAGAGAGATATAGATGTGCTAGAGGGGGAAGCCTCCCTCTAATGTTGGCAACCCATCTAATGGGGTTTGAGAGAGAGAGAGAGAGAGAGAGAGAGGTGCAATAGGTGGTGCAACTATTGTTGCCCTTGCCCCTATTACTACAGTCACTGTAGATCTCGCTCGAGAGGTTAATCATGATCCCCCGCATCAGTAGGGAGTCGCCAAAGATGGAGAGGCAAGTTGACAGGGTGAGGGGGTATCCCTAACTGGGGTACCAAGGGCCCAACGAGCTAATGGTTGTGAGAGCTCTCGCATGACTTTAGGGGACTATATCAACCGCCTCCTACTAGGTTGGGACTGCCCTAGACATCCAAAGGTGCCCTCTCAATATCGGATCTGACATGTCTCCTATGAGTTAATTAGTTTCCAACTCTCTCATGGGCATGTTTATCTTTTTATCACTATAGTTAAAAGTAACCGTAGTTAAATAGATAGGTGGTAATAGTCGGTTGCAACAATGGCACTTTTACGACATTTAGTTAAAAATAATAATTTGTTTGTTAATATATTTTTTAAATTAATATTTTTATCATTTTATTTTTAGGAATGGTTTATACGCAAAATCTGTTAAAATTATTTGAAAGTGTTTACGAGTAGGCTTGACAATTTATGAAAGTCTGAGTTAGAAATACAAATATTATAAGTTAGAAGGAAATAATGTAAACATCCCAATCGGAATGGGACTGTTGTACTTCCCATCCGTCTTTCTTCCATCTCTTCTCCCCCCACACCTTCTTCCGCCCACCTTCCGAAGCTCCGTCGTCTTCCCCCACCTTTCTCTCTCTCTCTCTTCACTTCTTCTTCGTCTTCTTCTTCTTCTTCTTCTTCTTCTTCTTCCTTCCTTCTCATCTTCGGCGCCTGCCATGGCGACCATCGGCAACAACAACATAAATGCCAAGCTTGTAAGTCAGCCCTTCCCCACGCCTCCCTCGGGTCTCCTCTGAATCGGATCACTCTTTTTCTTCCCTGATGCCAATGCTTCCTCCCGATCACCCGACCTCGGTTTCGTGCCGGTTTGCCGGCGGAATTCGCAGGTGCTTCTGGGGGACATGGGCGCCGGCAAGTCTAGCCTCGTCCTCCGCTTCGTGAAGGGCCAATTCCTCGAATTCCAGGTCCTTTCCTCCTCTGTGGATGACCGTTTTTTTGGCTCCCGCGATCTTCTGGAGTTTGATAATCACTACTGTGCTTTTGTTAACGAGGTGTGCTTTTTTGTTTTTCTTCTTGTCGTTGATTGCAGGAATCTACAATCGGAGCGGCGTTCTTCTCGCAGACGCTGGCTGTGAGCGATGCGACCGTGAAGTTCGAAATCTGGGACACGGCCGGGCAGGAGCGGTACCACAGCTTGGCCCCCATGTACTACAGGGGGGCGGCTGCCGCCATCATCGTGTACGACATTACTAGCCTGGTGTGACTGCCTTCCTCCAGTTCCCTAGCATCCCTTCCATGGCCATGTCATAAAGCTTGTTTCTAGAGTCAATCCTTTTTTTAAAAAAATTCCTTTTTCCTTGGGGATGTAGGATTCGTTTGCCCGAGCGAAAAAATGGGTTGGGGAGCTTCAGAAACAAGGTTAGGTTTGTTGACATCTAAATTCTCATGCATGCATTGCTTAAATGTGTCTTAAAGACCAGTGTGTGTGTGTGTGTGTGTGTGTGTGTGTGTGTGTGTGTGTGTGTGTGTTGTTGGATCGATTCATATTTTGTGTCGCAGGTAGCCCGAACATGGTAACAGCTCTCGCTGGTAACAAAGCGGACTTGGAGGACAAGAGAAAAGTGTCGGCAGAGGCAAGTTGATTGATTTGTCCAGTGCATTTTGCACTTGCTGATTGGATCATGCCTTTCGACTTCTTTGGTGTTTGTTACACTTGGTGTGGATGCTAGTTGTATTCATTCCTTTCATAATATAGAATTAGATGAGTACTACCGGATACATTAGGCAGTCTGCAAATATCTCAATGATAATAGCTTGCGTTGAAAATGGAACTTAGCTTTTGACCATGCAAAACATTCAATTATCTATTTCTGATCTGCTCCCCTTCATCCTTCCTTTTTCAAGTTTGTAAGCTCTTGATCTTCTTTTTCAGTTTTTCTTTATGTTTGTCCACATTAGCAGGTTGACTTCCCTAAAAGGACCACTCTTCCTGTTCTTTCGTAGTTCGATAGTTGTTTCACTCTCCATAAGTTACCATTTTCATCTTTCTTCTTACTGATCGGATCTCCTTATTGTCATTATCTTTGGAAACAAGGTCCTCAGTAACTTGTGTTCATTTATTCTTGATAAGCATGTTGTTGGTTAGCTTTTTGACAGCATTGAAGTTTTCTTTTAACACACGTAGTGTAGTACCTGCTATCTATTTTTTGCTCTTTTAGTGAGTTGCACATTCTATGGTAGTGAAACTGGCACCTCTCATGGATAATTTTGATGTTTATGTAGATGTCCATGTTTCCAAAAGAAGCCTTTACATGAAAATTGTTCTATTTACAGGTTTTTGAGCTATCCTCCATATCATAATAGAATGGATAACTTTCATTCTGTGGCTCAATTGACCACAAAGCTCACTCAGGAACCAGAGGTTATGTACGAAGTACAAACAAGCCAGTAGCTGAGATAGTGATTAGTGAATGGAGGGTTGTAGATGATCAGTGCTCCTCAGGGTCACTTGACTTCAACATGGGTATCCTTGTCATTCAAAAGTGTTGTGAATGAATGTTTGAATTGTTACCAGTTATATGCATGTATGTAGATTTAGTCTATCAGGGAGAACCGTGATTCTGCCTCTTTCTTCCGAGTTTCCACTGATAAAATTTGACGGGTGTCAGTTTGGTAGGTAGAGTCCTACAATATCTTGGTGGCGGGTTGTATGTTTTGTATAATTGAGAGCATATAGATATTACTCTACAAAACCAAGGCATCACTACACCATGGTCTCCATCCCCTTTCTTTTGTCATTCAATGAATTTGTCTACCCTCCACCTTCCAAAAAAAAGAAAACAATTCTAGCCTTCCATCCTTGATCCTTCTGCATTTGTAACTTTACAAACTGAGACTCCGTCATAATATCTACATCTGGGAAAAGAGATCCATGTGTTGAATGATTGATGTGAAGCTGTGGTTCAGTAGTGAGGATGTTGCAGTAGTAAATAATTTCATCACCTACATTCTCCAAAACTTTCCAGAATTCCATGCCAAATAAAATATTCATGCAAGGGATAAACCCATGTTTTAATGCCCACTGACACATTGGTACAGCAGTGCCTCATAAATAATTAATTTCTGCTAATCTTTCATTTAGCAGATACCATAACTCTTCTAGTGGGTAGATAGCTTTCACTGTCTGGATCTTCTTTAAGCATCTTCTATATTAGTCATTTTGAATTCCTGAATTTAATTTTGCGTTGCTTCCTGCCCATATCATCAACATCGTCATTCTGCTTGGGTACTGGATGATCAAATCCTAAAAGCATATCATCAACATCATCATTCTGCTTGGGTACTGGATGATCAAATCCTAAAAGCTCTGAACATAGCTTTTTACAGCATCCCAGCTGGTTGTCAGTCTGATGCCAACCTCTTATTTGTTATGGCAAATCCTAGCTGAAACTGGATGATGGGCAAAAGGATGCTTAGATATATGCCTAAGATGTATGCTGCCTGTTGCCATTTCCTACATTTAACTTGGGCTATCTTTGGTATCCATTCTTAGAAATTCCTTCCATTCCTCATTTTAAGAAGTAAGAAGGCATTTTTCATTCCTCATCTTTGGAATGAGAATATCACTTAGCAATTATTCTCAGATGGCCTTTTCAAGGGAAGGCCTTTTGAATATGACGGGGTGGCTTTAAAGTCATCCCCAGTTCCCTGGAATGACTCCCTTCATTCTTGGAAGGTTTTTCTGGAAATGTTACCAAAGAGACGTAAGTCCTGTCCTCATTTTAAGTAAGAATGATTTTTTGAGAATTGATACCAAAGAGGCCCTGCACTCTCATGGCTTTCTGCTTTGAACAGTGTTTTTGTGATAGTTGTTGGACCCAAGTAGGGAACACATTTCCCGGGAAATGCTTTTGTGAAACGAAAGCAATTTGTTTCAGAAGCACACAGGAAATACTGGGAAAACGTAGGGGGGAAACACTGCACAGTGGAAGAAGAGGAAGTGGGGGGTGGTTGAGTAAGCGAGGTCGTGGTGGTGGGTTGATGGCGACGGTATCCACAGGTGGGAAGGATGATGGCGAAGGCATCTGCAGTGAGGATGATGATGAGTGCAGGCGAAGGCAGTGTCGGCAATAGGCGCAGGCAAGGACGTCATCGGCAGTGAGCACAGCCGAGGTTGAGGATGATGGTGGCAGCCACTGCAATTGAGGTTGACTGCGAGGTGGTAATGGCTGCAGGCGAGGTTGAGGGTGGAGGCAGTAGTGACCACAAGCAAGGGCACAGGGAGTGCAGGCAGAGGTGAAGGTGACCGGATGTGCTGCTGCTCTTGATTGGAGTTAGGATTTAAAACAAGGTAGATGGCCTTTTTGTGAGATGATTCTCATAGAAACTTGTTTCGACGTGAAAAAATGTGGACACGCTGGTATAGTTTATTTCGCGTTTTGAGTTTTATTAGACGATTAGGGTTTGTGTGCTGGACCTTTTCCCACCAATCGTAGTTGATTCTAATTTACATCAACACCTTAGATTAACTGTCAAAGAAAACCTTTAAACCTTTAACAATATTCGTTGTGACGTTGTGGGTTTTATCTAATGGACATGATCGCAGGGATCATTCATTAGAGGCATATGCTTACAGGAAAAATTGAGGATTTTAATCCTTGAATACATGATACATATTACATCAGGTCTTTTAGGACTTGTATATGTGGCCCTAATTATATGATCGGGTCATTTGGCTTACATTTAGTCGCAATTCGACTGTCAGATTTGTTTTTGATTAGGATAAGACTGTTAGATTTGATCCCGATCACAATTGGACTATCGGTTAGGCCTTTGGATTGTGCTTTCGATCAGGATCGGACTCTAAGATTTGTTCTACGGCGTGATTGAACCATTGGGTTTACTTCCGGTCAAGATTCGATAGTTAGATTTAAATTTCATCACAATTGAACCGTTGGATCACCAATATGGTCGCTATCAGACTGTTAGATTAGCTTCCGATCACGATCTGAGTCAGATTTATTCCTAATGAAGATTTGGCCATTGGATTTGAATTGCGTCACCATCGGATCGTTGGATTGCCAATATGATCGCTATCGGATAGTTGGATTTGTTCCGTCATGGTCTGACTGTCAGATTTATTCCCGGTTAAGATATGATTGTTGGATTTGAATTTCATCATGACCAGACTGTTGGATCGCCGATATGATATCTATCGGACCGTCAGATTTGAATTTGATCAAGATCGGCTATCAGATCGGCTTATGATCAAGATCCGGCGGTTAGATCGGAATATCATCATGATTCGGCCTGCTCATTAAGGTTTAAAAAATGCACATAGGGGCATTTATCTAATTTCTGAATTTCAGAAGATACCATAGAACAAGGGCATATTTGTAATCTGGATTCATAAAATGCCCTGTGCAGGGATATATTTATAATTTCAGGTTTTCAGAAAATACCTTGTGCAGGAGTATGTTTACGATTTCAGGTTTTTAGAAAATACCGTGCAGGGGTATGTTTGCAATTTCATATTTTCATAAAATACCCTGTGGAGGAGTATGTTTGCAATTTCAGATTTTCAGAAAATATCTTGCACAAGGGCAGGGGCATTTTGGCGATTCTCAGATGTTTCTGATCACACAGGTATGGGTATATTTACTATTTCAGATCTTTCTGATCACACTGTCCACAGGTAGGGGCTGAAGTGTAACTTCACATTATTCCACATAATTCACATACTTTCACATATTTCTGATCTTTCTTAGGAAACAAATACACATTTCTCCCCCTGACAAAATTACACATAGGCAGGGGTATTTTTGTAATACCAATTACTCTGCCTTTTCTAAAAAACTCACAAGTCTTCAGAGCGATCCTTGTCTTCTTCAGATCTCCGTATGTGTGTCACTGTGTGTCCTGCCTTTGCTTTACCCTTCCTTTTATAGGATTAGGGGATGCTTAACTGGAGGGGATTAAGGCCAGACCCCGTCGGTTAAGCATTAATGATCTTCCAAGTCACATTGAGTAAGAGAGAGGGGCTGGGTCTGGTCTGGTCGGTTTAGGAAGAGAGAGCAGAGAGGAGAGAGAGGGAAGGCTGGCCCGTTAAGGGGGGAAGAGAGAGAGAGGGCTGACCCCAGTCGGCTTGGGAGGAGAGAGAGAAGAGAGAGAGAGGGGGGGTCTGGTCAGGGTGGAGGGTCTTGAGGAGGCCGACGATGCCGGGGATGTGAGGGCAGGACATGGACATGCCAGACTCCGTGTTGAACCGGGCATGATGCTTGTCGAAGGGCTGGTCCATTGGGCTGGTTGCTTGGGTTAAGGCAGCAACGATGCTCACCCCAGGTGCAGTAATGTCCGGCTTGAGGATCTCCGGGTTGACGGTGTTGGGGCCTTGAGATGAGAAAGCTGCCATGAAAGGTGCCGGCTTGGTGCCCAGCACTGTTGTTGGTGCTGTAATCCAAGCTTTGGGAGACTAGGTGGACTTGATGTAAGCGAAGACGGCAAGGCCAGCATGTAAGAAAGGTGGGTCAACGGGAGGACGTGGGCATCAGTGATGATCTCATTCCCGGTGGTGGCATCATTTGCGAGGATCAGCCCAACGCCGCCAGCTTGTAGCACCGCCTAGCCCTTCTCCACCCTGGCGTTGCCCCGCGGTGGTAGACCACTATCTTCCCCTTCACCTCTTTCTGACCCGACAATGCAGAGCTGGGCATGGTTGATCGTCCAATTAGCAGCTCTAGCGACCGAGGCGTTGATCAATGGGTATTGTCTATTGCCTTGAAGCATCTCCAGAGAAAGGCTCTGACCCTTGAGATGTTTCCCGTTGCCGAGGATGGCATACTCAGGGAATGGCAGTTCTCTGTTCCCTACTGTCCTTTCCTACAACATGTTGGTGCCGGAGAAGGGGGAAGAGAGAGGAGAGCACTGGGGGTTTTGTGTGTTGGGCCCACACACCCCCTCACCTCGCTCGGTTAGCAGGGAGGCTAAATCGGGGGAGGTCAACAAGGCCTTATTTTTCTTTATTTATTTTGCTTTTACACTCTGGGAAATTTTAGGGTTCAACAAAACCTTAGTTGCACAATAACCCAGTTAGAGTTAAACATTGCAATAATATCTTAAAAGTTGTAAAAATTGCTATTTATCATGGTTTGTCAGATCGCGACGTACCGCACTGTACTGGCCATGCCGGATCGTAGCCGAGTGAGACTGGCACGCCGATATGTCATCACACACTCGATTCAACAACCAAGTAGCTGACGGGCGGTGGCAGGATGGCAGTGGTGGCGGTCGAAGGGGCGGCCGGCCTGAGAGCGCGGCTGCTGCTCAGACTCGGTCACTACCGTCTCCCGCAACTCCAGCGGCAGCAGTGACTCCACCATCTCCGCCTTCTCCCCCGATGTCGTTGTCTTGGGTGGCGCTGGTGAGTGCGACATGTCGAGACTCAGCTCGGTGACGGAGGAGGATGCCGGCAGCTTAGTGACTCGTCGTGGCCTAGTTACCCACCCGGTTCTCTTCCGTCTTCCACCGTAAGGACGACCAGTAGCTGAGCCGCAGTAGCCGTAGCAATAGGAAGAGAGGGAAGAAAGAAAGGGGGAGGCGGCGGAGGCAGTGGGCAGAAGGGGGGTGCGAATTAGGGTTGCAAAAAAAAATTGATCTCAATCCAATATGGTATCATAATGTACTGGATCGTACATCAAAAAGATTGGCACGACCGATATAAACGATCCAACAAATCTTGCGTATAGAAGAATCCCCTTAAACAAGTTGATTACAAACGTACTCAATTTAAATAGAATGTTATATAAATATCCTCATAATTATAAAGCATATATAAAGTTAGAAAAATTATTGAAAATTTGAGAATATATTTAAAATATTATAGTAAATGTCTATATTTAAAACTCATTGAATATTAAAATATTTTTAAGTCAGGTAATATTTTTAAGGGATTTTTTAAAATAAACCATTGTTAAAAGTGAAATAGCAAAATTATCATTCTTGGAAATGTATTAACATATATATCATTATTTTTATCTATATTGTGTAAAAATGTCATCACTGTAACCGTTTGTTTTCACTCATGAACTTAACCATGGTTACCTTTAATTAGACCCGTGGAAAGATAATAATCCCTTAGTTAAATAAAATAAAATAATAAAACCCATCTCCCTCCCAACCGTATCTTCCTTCGCTCGTACTCCGCCCTTCCTTCTGCTAGGAACCCTCTCACCCCTCGATCTCTCCTCCCCTCCCTCCCACCCGTTGGAACACCCCCTACAATTCCACCTTCTCCCCTTGCAACTCCCCCCCCCCCCCACCGCAACGGTCGAGCCCCCTTCCCCCACCCCTGCAACCATAGAAACCCCCCCCCCCCCTGCAACTCTTTTTCCCCACACCTTACACTTGCCGCGATACCCTCCCCCCGCTACCCCCTCTCCTTGCAACCCCCCCCCTGTCGGAAAACCCTCTCCTCTCCTCTCTCTCTCTCTCTCTCTCTCTCTTTCATTGCTCTTAAGAGTGGGGAATTTGGGATTTGAGAGGGGTGTTTTTATCATTTAACGACCAACTAATGGGAATATTAGAATCTTTGTGGAATATTCGCCTTCCCGTCGATGTGAGTTAACCACGATGACATTTTTACACAATATGATTAAAAATAGTATTTTTTTGAAAGTGGGTGGTACCACTGTTGTATTAAATGAAAAAAAAAGGATTTACAAGTATAAGTAGAGAACTCCCCAAAAAATTTCTATACAAAAGATCACACATAGACGGTGTGGAAAACTCTAGCTTCCCAACAAGACCAAAAGAGAAGAGTTGAGAGAATTCACATTACAACAGAGCTCAGCCCATTCTCTCACACTATCACACACAAAAGAGACCACTGAATCCACTGCCATAGACTCCCTTCTAAAGATCTAATTGTTGTGCTCCCCCCAAAGTGTTCATAGGGTGGCGTGAAGAATGAGCCACCACATAGTCATGTCACCTCTAAGGAGTAACTCCTGTCTTAACACTCCATCAAATGGTACACTTGGCTGTGCTGATCGATGCCACTATGAGTCATCTTAGCAAGTTCTCCTCACACCCGAGAGTAGGAGCAACCTACAAACAGGTGGTCCAGCATCTCAACGTCCACTCCACACAAGTAGTAAGTCGGCTGGACTCTCGGGAGAAATAGACTTAGTCTGTCCCAAGTAGGTAGTCTCCCATGAGAGATCCTCCAAGTAAGTAACTTCATTTTCAGCGGGCTCTTCAGGCCGTAGGCCTGACAGTAGAGGCCATGACGGACACCATCATCTGAAATGATAGTGTAGGTAGAGCTGATTGAGAAAATGCCGTCCTTTCCCCACCTCCATGACCATTCATCTTCTCTTGCAAAGCTGAGGATGAAGTGGGAGGAGGAAAGTGAAACGGTCCTGGAGTTGCTTGACCTTGTCATCCTTGAGGTCTCTCCTGAAGGTTGGTGCCCAGGTGCCCCCCGACAGATGGGAGTCAAATG
Source organism: Amorphophallus konjac (assembly GCA_022559845.1). NCBI lineage: Eukaryota > Viridiplantae > Streptophyta > Magnoliopsida > Alismatales > Araceae > Amorphophallus > Amorphophallus konjac. The sequence goes on from CM040124.1 coordinate 348,395,764, forward strand.
CCTGGGAAATCATCCTTAAGGGGGAGTCAGAAATAGCAAAGAGACGGGGGAGAAGCCTCCAAAGTGAAGTCCTCAGACTATCTGTCCTTCCAGAAGAGACTATGGTCATCTCTTCCTAAAGTAACTCTGACATTGGAGGAGATGACATCCCTACAAGTCAAAATATCACGTCAAAGGGGGGAAGTTTTGTGGTGCGGAGTAGGGCCCAAGTCCCAAACTCTCCTCTTGGAGTAGTATCTCTACCTTATAACCTACTCCCAACCTCCACACCCATTTACACAAGAGGGCAAGATTGAAGTCCCTCACATTTCTAATCCCCAATCCACCCACTTCCTTGCTCTTAGTCACCCTCACTCAAGCAATGTCGTGCCAACCCCTGCATCTCTCTCTATTACCGTGCCAAAAGAACCTCCACTAAATTGACTCGATCTTCTTGGCCACTGTCTTCAGGATCTGAAAAATGGAGAGAAAATAGATAGGAAGGCTATCTAAAACAAATCTACATAAAACAAGTCTACTCCCATAAGAAAGCAGCCTGGCCTTCAACCTTGTCAGCCTGGACTCGTATCTCTGAGCAATCGGAAGCCAATCTACATAGTGAAGAGCACCTGGAGACAAGGGGAGGCTCAAGTAAGAGATAGGGAACTCCCCTATCTTGCACCCCAAGATGCATGCCGCCCTTTGGAGAGGCCACTCCTCCATCTTCAGCGCTATTAGTTGGCTCTTATTGAAGTTGACTTTAAGGCCAATCACTTCCTCCAACAACTCCAATAAGAGCCTAACCGTATAGAGCTATTGCTCGCTCGCAGCCAAGAATAGGATAGTGAGAAAGAGTAGGCCCCCTGCTGTCAACCTGAAACCCTTTGATCATATTAGTTGCCTTTGCTTTCTGTCACACCCTGTTTAATATATTAGCCACCATGACAAAGAGAAAGGGGGATATAAGGTCTCCCTGACCAAGCCCCCTCTTCTTGAAGAAAAAGGACGGCGACTTTTCATTCACAAGGAACGGAAATGAGGCTGAAGAAATGTAAGCCCTGATCCAATGAATCCATCTCCCCCCGAAGTCCATCTTCTCCAACACATCAAACAAACACTGTCAATTAATCTTGTCATAGGCCTTCTCGAAGTCTAGCTTGAGGACCACCCCTCTCTTTCGTAGAGTCTTCGTAGCAAACAAACCCTCATGGGCCACTAAGAAGTTAATATTGGATATGACTCCTACTGATGAAAGTTCCCTAGAAGTTGCTAATCAACTGCTCCATCACCCCAGCCAACCTCCGTGCTAGCACCTTAGTGATGATCTTGTAAGAGCCATTGAGCAAACTGATGGGTCTGAAGTCGCGAAACTCTTGTACACCTGGCTTCTTGGGGATTAGCATTAGAAGAGTTTTATTGATCCCTCCCAAGTGTGCCCTTCCCCCTTGGAACTTACTCACAACTGTTAAAAGTCAACTTTGATGACTTTACAACACTTATGGAAGAAAGCCAAAGGGAAGTCATCTGCCTAGGAGCTCTATCCTTTGCAAGAGAGAAAATTGCTTAACGAATCTCATTTGAAAACGCTTGGGAGATAGCATTCCTCTCTTGAGTGGAGAAGCAAGGAAGCAAGTAACTTGAAATCCTCGGCCTGCAGTGCTCTTCCTCAGTGAATAATCTGGAATAAAAGTCTCTCGCCTGTCTCCTGATATCCTCCTCATAATAGATGGAGAGGCCACCCACCTTCATATAAGAGATGGTGTTGACCCTTCTCCTCCCTGAGGTAATGCTGTTAAATGTGTTTTTAGGGATGATATTTTCATTATTTCACTTTTACTAATAGTTTATTTGCAAAAATCCTATTTTTCAAAAAATCCTAAAATGCTACAAGAAAATTTATAGACATGCAATTATAGAATATCAATAATTAATATATTTTACCATATATACATATATTATTTGGAAGCCAAGGGTGTGATCTATACTTGTAGTGAAACAACTATCATCTTTGAGTTAGAAAATGCTAGGTATGTGTTGGACTTCATAATCATATTTTCTTTCCATTTTTTTACTGCTCAATGCTGCGAATCACACGTTTTATTAACATTTGGCTTTCAACGTCTCTGGTTTCTCCCAATTTCTGGATGCAGCTGTGTTCTTATTTGCTAAACGTTGGAATGTCACGCTTCCTGGTCTCAGAATGTGCCTGTGTGCCATCTTCTGTCTATTGGATGAACTGTGGCATCGTTCTTTTTTGGTCCTAGATTTGGACTTAGTTATTGGGTGTACATTGAAAATCTCGGTTAGTGATGAAAGCTATGCACTTGAAATATCTGGATTGGTAAATGATTGTGATACACGAATTACATTGTTAATGCAACCTGCCTACATTTTTGTTTCTTATTGTACGTGGACTAAATGGGTTTCTGGGGCCACATACTTATGTGAGAACCTTTCCTATATCACACTTGATCCATGTGATGATTCTGATCCACTCAGATCTATTTTTGGTCAAATGAGTCTTACTTGGACAGAATAATTGTATATATTTTTACAAAACTTTCTTGGATGATGGGGTTTCTAGTGCTGCATGTGGCATCGGTTATTGTGTATTGTGGTGTTGAAGAATCTGGTCTTTGTATAGATTGAGCATTCAAGCTTTCTTGTTGTTGTCCGTTTCATCAGCCAGCAATTTCTGTAAACATATATATTACATTTCAATTTGTAAACATGGAAGTTCGAAACAAAACCATATATCACACACAACTGGGGATGAGATCACCTTCTTGTGTCTATTTCTGAGCTGCCAGATACGTGCAAAAGTTGGAAGAACCTAGCTCCAATATCGCATGCAACTATGTGCCCTGTATGTGCATATAGAAGAAAGAAAGGGAGCAGAGGATAAAGTTCATGAGGAGAAGGGAAGACAGATAGCCTTCTGTGTTAATTCCTGCAACAAGGATGAAATCAATTTCCATAATTAACTCTTAATGACTACTATGCCCACATAGTAAACAAGCTGCATCTGAACCTAGGCAGGCTGAGCCCTTAAAGTGGCCCAAGCATGCCAATGTGACTTGGACAAGTGCCTGCCTTACTGGACTGCTCGCCTAGGTGCCAGGTCACCTGGGCCTGTATCCAGCGCCTTGTCACCTAGGAAATGCTTTAAGGACAGGGAATATATATGCACATATACATGTGTATGTGCGTATGCAAGTATCAGCACACTTGTATATGTATGCTCATCTTTCCTTCTTATTTTTTGTCATCTTCTAGAAACCATAAATCTTTGATGTTTATGTTTGATGCCGCAGGAAGCACGGGCATATGCTGAGGAGAATGGTCTTTTCTTCATGGAAACTTCTGCTAAAACTGCAATCAATGTCAATGACATATTTTATGAGATAGGTGAATTTCTTCTCTTTTTCTTATTGTCAGTTGGTACATACTCTGCTATCCATTTAGTGACAAATCCTGCTCCTCTCAACTTCGCAAATATTTCCTCCAACCTGGCTTATTATTTTTAGCTGCACTGCATGAAACATAAAACAGTGATCCCATGCCCTGGAGATAAACCAAGTCAGCAAGAGGTAGCAAGTGTGAGACAAGCGAAATAACCCCCCAAAACCTAGAAAATATTGCAACTGATGAAATACTGGGTAAACATGGAACACTGATTCCATGTGCTTGGGAGGGCTGAAAGTTGGATTCAGGTTGCAGGGCCGAGAACTGAAGTCACATACTTTTGTTGTATTGCTAAGAACCACAACACTAGTTGAGTGATCTCAGAAAATGGAATTTGAAGATTATTACAATGTTTGAAAATCAGTCTGCAAATCAGGATTCTAGTGTCATAGAATTGTGTGTTTCTATGTCTTATCCAAGATAAATGGAGTAAATGTTAACTGGACCATAATTCTAAATGTGAGAGAGTGGCATCATATCTCTGCTCGTCTGTTTTGGAAAAATTTCTTTGCAACACGTATCTCAGTTCATCTTCTTTTGGACCTCTCCCCCTGCATGGGGAAAGGAAAAAGATGCGGGGCCCACACATTTTTCCTTTCTTCCCCGTGCCATGTGGACTAATGGGGGCTCTGGTTTACAGAAAATCTGCAATGTTCTGCAAACCAAGGTTTGCGGCAAGTATTACTCCTACGATATGGATCCAGTGCTTGGTTGACTGATCTAGGTGCTTTAAATTCTTATCTAGTATCATTTTTATGTTGGATAAGCTATATGCGTCTTTTACAGCTTTTCTTAGTGGTCCACGAGACGTGAATGCAAATCAACACTTCTTGAAATTCCACGAGAGTCTGGTTCATACATTATTACCGATACAGTTGGATTATAGCATTGTCAAAAGCAAGGATGTAACTCTTTAATTAAATATTTTCATCTTGGGTGAAACGTAAACCTTTGTTTTTTTTGTTTTTACCTTGAAGGATTCATTAATGCATTGTTTTGCCAGAAGCAACCCTCCATTGCTTAATGATCCCGGGGTGCTTTGAATGCATGCAGCGAGAAGGTTACCTCGGGCTCAACCAGCTCAAAATCCTGCGGGGATGGTACTTGCTGCTGACCGACCCCTGGAGAGGCCAGCGACTTCGACATGCTGTTCATAGGCATTATTACTACTAGAATATATGTTGTTGCTCCGTGTTTATTGCCAAGCATATGTCTGAACTTTGGTATGGCCAGAGTCACGGCGGCAGCCTCCCTTTTCTTCAGGGTAGTCCTCTTCCTCACGGCGACAGCCTCTCCATTCTTGATGATTCTCACTCATCTCGAACTTGTCGTCGGAGAAACTGGCCAAGAGTTCTGGGGTCCAGGTTTTAAGGCTCGGGAGTGTTGAGGTCGAGCAAAACATGCAGAAACCTATATCGATAGACATGTCTTTAGAGCTTTTAGAGTAATATTTATTTGCGCTCCCATGGAGTGCAAGTGCAGTGAATTTTTTTTTTTACATTTTTCTTAAAAAATGGTCAGCACATTATCACTATTCTTTTAAATTTTTTTGAAGCCATCCGACCATGATTTACACTGTACAAATGTGTACCTTAGTTGGGTTCCGAGGTTGATATTCTTTTAAAAAATTTAAAAAAAAATCCACTACATTCCACATGGGTGCAATATACTGCAATATACACATGGGAACTTCCTTTTTCTTCTAGTAAAAAGTTGAAGATGGGCATATAGTTAATGAACGGAGAAAACGGGATGGTGCTCTCCCAGAGTCATAATATACGATCTTGCTTGTATGATCAATAAGTGGGGAAACGGAAAACCTTCATATTTAAGCATTTTACATTTGATCATAACACGAGAAATCCCAGGTAGCCATTTATTGAATTCAAAATCCAAACATTACGTCATTATCACCGGTATTTATATGTTGGGTTCTGACAAATATACCCTTATGATCTTCAACATATATATATATATATATATCAGACTTATACGAAATACCCTTAAATACATCTAAATAGTTACGTTCGTACACTTCCGATGCTTATGCCGTTAATTTTGAAGGAATATGCCTATATAAATACTACAAAAACAAATAATATAACCCAAAACGAAAGATACTCTTAAGACCATGTGATCACATCGATCACTTAAAATTTAACTTGACTAAATTCATTCTTTCAACATCTAAACTGCACAGGTTACAGCGAGTGTATAATTGCAACTATTTGATATTTTTGACAATCCATGCAAACTAGAGGTACAAATGCAAAAAAAATGAAGATTACACAGGTACATATGTAAAAAAACCCTTACATGTTTAAGAGAGTTAAATGTGTCTCTCCGATAATCTCTGGAGAAGGGCACACGACGAGGAGTGCCCGTGCACATGCAAAGGTTTAGCATATGAACTTCGAGCGCATGTCAATGCTTAATTAGGGTACGATCGGCCTACGGAAATTTCCAATTTGCATCAACATTGCTCGCTTGAAGGCCACCTTAAATTCTTAGGAAGGCGAAGATCCCAGGTGAGCAACCAGCAAGTAGCAAAATGAAGCAGAGGAGCAACTCTTTGCTGCCATGCAAACGCAGAACCTTCAGCAAAAAGACTATATATATATATATATATATATATATATATATATATATATATATATATATATATATATATATATATATATATGCAGGATTACTAGGGTTAAGAAAACGCAGAGAGGAATCCCACTCCCGAGCCCTTGCAATAAACTCTTCTTCAGGAATCTAAGCAGTGTAAATTAAGACTTGCTTATGCCTGTTTTGAAATATATCGTTTCTCCTTCAAGTAGCAATAAACACTTCAGAGACACCCAACTACGCCACAGGATTGATTGATTTTTTTTTTTTAAACCGGGACCTACAAACACAAACAAATAATTTACAAGAAAAGAGATTTCGGTGCGGGACAGCCACCGAAGTTGAAGGCGAGAACATGCCGCATCTCCTTCCAGCTCTTTCATTTGTCAAGAAGTTCCTCGTTCCATAGCCATACCCTGTCCAGATTTATTGATGGCTAACACGTTTTCGCCGAGGTGAGTTAAGTTAACTCGGTGACATGTCAAAGTAAAAAAGAATAAAATTAGATAAAATAAATTCACTTAATTTTAGTCGAGTTATCTTTAATCCTAAACCAAAGTGAGGCTTAATCCCTCTTTGATAGGGAGTTATCTTCCAATTATTATGGGCCTAACTTTTTTTTTAATTCGGCATATCAAAAAGTTATCCAGATTAGAATGAGAGTTATCTTATAATCAGAACAGCTTATTCCACCTCATGAGATGGAATGGAACAAGTTAACCTTTTATGCCCATTTACCTGTTTACCTTCTCTCTCTCTATGAGTTTTCTATCTCTCTCATTAATATATTAAAGTAAATATAATAATAATTAATAATAATAATAATAATAATTTGATATCTATTTCTCTCTTTCTCTCACTCCGTTCTCTCTCTTTCTCCCTCTATCTGCATTCCCTCCCTCACTCTCATTTATTTATTAAAATAAATAAATTATAAGTATAATAATAATAATTATTATTTTTATAATAGTAATTTGATATCTAGTGTTCTCTATTTCTCTCTCTCTCTATATATATTTTCTCTTTCACTCTCTCTCTCTCTATTCTCTCTCACTTTCATTTATTTATCAAAATAATAATTGGTTTATTAAAATAATAATTTTACATCTATTTCTCTCTCTACAATCTCTCTAGATCTCTCACTCACATTTATTTATTTATTAAATAAATAAAATAATTATTATTTTAAATTAATAATACTTATTATTATTTGATATCTATTTTAATATCTATATGAGATATTATTTATTAAAAATCATAATAATGTTGAGACGAGAGAGATATTTAAGTCAATCTATAGAGTTAACCCACTTCATATCCCTCGATACAATCAAAACAAGTGAAATAAAAGATGAGTTAATCTCTTTTAACTCAAAAGACTAATGCATTACTTATCAAAGTAAATAAGAGCAAGTAAAGGGACAAACTAACTCAGGAGAGATCCCCTCTTTGATAGAGGGATAGCTAAAATGAGAGTTATCCCTCGTGAGTTAGTTTGTCCCGGAGTTTATTCTCAACTATTTTAGTGGGTAATGGGTTCTCTCTCTTGGACAATAGATGTTAACTCCTCTTTTATTCTAATTATTTTAGTTGTATTGAGAGATACAAAGTGAGTTAACTCTATAGATTGACTTAAATATCCATCCTAACTCAACCTCAATTGTAATACTTCTAATTTTTTTAATAGTTTACCCCTCGTATCCTCGAAGTTATGTGAAATACCTATCAATCTATATCCAATGCACCTAATACATCGTCTTTGAGGTAAATATATAATCTAAAATATTTAATAAATTTTGTAATCATGTAAATATTTAGACGCATTAATATTTGTTAACGTTTGACATGAAATTACATAAACGTTTAGACGCAATTATTTTTTTTACATATCATGTGTAATGATGCAAAAGTTTAGACACATTATTTTTTTTTACATTTTACACGTTAAGTAGTTAAATGTTCAGATGTATTATTTTTGGTACATCTCACGTATAATTATGCAAACGTTTAGACACAATACTTTTTTTAACATTTTTTGTGTAATTATGTTGCCATGCATAAAACATATGTACACAAATTATTAATAAAATTAATAGCTTTGCATAAATTTTCCTTAAAATAATTAGTTGTACTCGAACTTTACGTCAGATAAATAGTTGTACACAAATTGAAATAAATAATTATATACAAACCATCATGTCGAAAAATATCTGTACACAAATTATTTAAAAAAATTAATAACTAAACATAAATTTTTCCCAAAATAAATAGATGTACACTAACTTTTCGTCAAATAAATGGCTTCACATAAATTAAACTTAGTAACCGTACACAAACGATCTTGTTGAAAAAAATATGTACACATTATTAATAAAATTAATAATTGTACATAGTTTTTTAAAATAAAAACAAATGAAATTAGCACGTTGGTAAAGCTACCAGTAACACTAGAACAAACCTGTGGGTGTATTAGACGTATTTTTGATATGCGCGGACTCAAGTAGGATTTAACCAACATGCGATATCATCTTCTAAGATGGGGTTGTCACACGTGGACAACCAACCGTCGAGTAAAATTATGAAATCCACTCGAATTGTTTCCTGTACAGTGGACTCTGTCTAGAATTTAAGACATTTTACCCCCATAACAACAGTGGCACATGCAAAGGTCAAGGAAAAAAACTCAGGTAAAATATCTTACCGAACGTACCTGAAATTTATAGTAAATCATTATGCTTCAAAATTTTCCTTTGGTTTCTATGAGCTCCTTGGTACCTTCAAATTCTTGGACACATCTACGAGAGTAATACTTTGTGCACCGCATCCGGTGCACAAAAGTCAACTCAAATTGTAACGTGCCCTCCCATTGGTCCCCCAAAAGTTAAAATGATCACTTTTAATGTAAAAAGGATAGCCCGCGTCAGCCCCGTGTCGGATCCGGTCGGCCCTCTATCGGCTCACTTTTTTACTCGGCGAGAAAATACGAGAGTGAAATATTTTGTAAGACTGAAATATTTTGTTATAGGAATTAAACGTTTTGTTATAAGAATGAAACATTTTGTTTGACTATAAAAATGAACGAATAGAAATGAAATCTTTTGTTACATGAATGAAATATTTTGTTACAGTAATGAAACGTTTTGTTATAAGAATGAAACATTTTGTTTGACTATAAAAATGAACGAATAGAAATGAAACCTTTTGTACGTACGTGAAAATATCAATTAAAATATTTCGTTTGAGAGATTAAACATCTTACACAGAGGTAAAACACATTATATATTAGTGAAACATTTTGTACGAACATGAAGATTTTAAATGTAGTCAAACAAAATATTTCGTTTCTATTTGTTCATTTTTATAGTCAAACAAAATCTCTCATTCTTATAATAAAACGTTTCATTCCTGTAACAAAATATTTCAGTCTTACAAAATATCAATCAAAATATTTCGTTTGAGAGGTTAAACGTATTGCACAGAGGTAAAACACATTGCATATTAGTGAAACATTTTGTACGTACGTGAAGATTTTAAATGTAGTCAGACAAAATGTTTCATTTCTATTCGTTCATTTTTGTAGTCAAAAAAAATGTTTCATTCTTATAACAAAACGTTTCATTCCTGTAACAAAATATTTCATTCCTGTAACAAAATATCAATCAAAATATTTCGTTTGAGAGGTTAAACGTCGAGCACAGAGGTAAAACACATTGCATATTAATGAAATATTTTGTACGTACGTGAAGATTTTAAATGTAGTCAGACAAAATGTTTCATTTCTATTCGTTCATTTTTGTAGTCAAATAAAATGTTTCATTCTTATAACAAAACGTTTCATTCCTGTAACAAAATATTTCATTCCTATAACAAAATATTTTACTCCCGTATTTTTCTGCCGACCAAAAAAGTGAGCCGACCGCGGGCCGATCGGATCTGACACGGGACTGACGCGGGTGTCCTTTTCTGCGCAGAAGGGGTATTTTCACCTTTTTTTTGAGCCAATGGGATGAAAGGTTGCATAATGAGGTGACTTTGTGCACCACATTCGGTGCACAAATCATTACTCCATCTACAAACTTCAAACTGTGAGGAAAGACATTTAACATACAAGCCGGTGATGCTTGACATTGAAGACTTACGGTGCCTCATCCTTCTCATCTCCAAATGATGAATATAATACCCGGATATTAGAATAAATTGGATCAAAAGAATAAAAGTTTCAACTTCAACCATTAGTTTGATCATTCGTGTGACTAATATATATGCATGACTTGCCAATACTTTCCAGCACCGGCCATAAGCCATTATACAAGCATGATTTGCCAATAGATAGGCCAAAAAACTGGGCATTTGGAAATCCTATGCATATATATATATATATATATATAAGATGCCGTGATTTGCAAAAGATATGCATGAACATTCTCACTTTACTCCAGGATTTAGAAAATGCATACAGAAAAGTGAAAGTAGCCAAATTTTGAGGGCATCCATGTCATTGACACGGGTAAGAGTTGAGTAGAAGACTCAATTTTTTGTCTATTTTTTTTTCTCAATCACATACCAAAGAAACAACATACATGATTCCACATTTGCCAAAAGGCCACAACTACAAGACCCACCGGCCACAAGACATTTGACCCATTGAAGAATTCAAAAAATTGTATCAAATTGAAAACCTACCATCACAGAAAATGAGTGACGGAACCCAGGACACATGACAGTAAACATCGATCTAAATTGACTAATAAACTCTGCCTTTTCTTCTACTCAAAAGGAAAATTCAGCCACAAGCCATCCTTAAGATTGAAGGTGAAATCTATCCTGGCTTGTAGTGTGATTGAGAGACCAGCCATAATCCATTCCTAGCACCGAGAGTTTCTGTACTGGTGCATTTCTTAAAAGAGGATGTTATCTCTACAAACCCCAGAAATGACTATACATACTTCCTACTTAATTCATAGCTAGAAGAGAAGTCCAATTGCTAATGGAAACAATCTAATCAAAATACTCTGTTCGGCCTTTGCCAACTCTTTCAAAAGAATTTGGCATAACAATTCAAGTAATTAGTGAAATGACACTGCCCATCACATAACTCACATGTTGATCAAATAATTAATTCACTTTAAGATACGAGCAATAAATGCACAATAATTCACATGCAGGCAGCCTCTTGAACCCACCAGGTGACATGGAAACACTACAGCAGTTGCAGAATTATACAAATATATGTCTATTCAACAAGTCTCTCTGAGCAAATTCATGTATGCTTTACTGTGAGACTGATTCAAGGAATTGTATTTAAAATCTAAGCGACGCATAGACAAAAATTAACATTCCGAAATGCAAAGGGTGATAACAGATAACTTCTCTCTGTTCAAATGTAATGGAGGAAGTTATTCTAACTAAGATCTAAAGGAGGGTTCAGTTTGCTCGTTGAGTCATAGAGATTGAGGTGTGACAGTAGCCAGCAGGTCTAGTAATACCCTCACACTGCATGCAATCGGTCCATCCGGGGGGCATCGTCCGGCTTCAATATTAATCTTGCAAGTTCTTAGGCTTTTATCTTTTCCCTCCTCCATTTTGAGCTCCCCATAATACTTCTGTTTTATGAGTAAACATTATGTACTAACCCATTCCACGATCATTGTAAGGCTCCACATTATCGCAGTATCTCTGCAAAATATTTATGGGTAATGTCGAGCATAGTCGAACCAAATTGATAGCCTTGAAATCATTGCAAGAGGCTCCACATTCTAACTATTCTCAAGTGAGAGTGGACCTCTCACAGAGCAAGGTGGACATGGAGATCAAGAGCATCCCGGCATCCTCGTCACTTCCTTCGCCTCCCCCTGCCCGCATGTTGGAAAGGCCCTGCTCAAACCCAGCACTGGCAGGATCCCCCACCCCTAGCACTGACAGGACCTCTCCCCCCTCCCTCCACATGCTACTTGCTACCCCGCCGGCTTGTTGGAAGAGGGCTGTAAAAAGTTTAGTCACGTTCCCTGTTCCGCAGAACAGAGCATAACAAATGGACAAATAAGATGGGTTTACACAACACAAAGAAAAAGTCCTCTTTGCATATACGAGACAAGCCTCTAAATAGGCATTCACAACAAAACATCCTCAAACAGCCTTATGCAAAGTTGGAACAAAAGCTGAAAAGTAAAGCCAAAAAGTCATAGATGTGGGCTACCAAACCCCCACTCATTGGCCACTAAAAACAAGAGCATAAAACTTTTGACCGACATAGAAAAACATACACCCCTAAATTTCGCATCACATCTTAACACTTCCCCTTGATGCAAAATTTGATACACCAAGTAACCTTCTAAAATAGCAATGTTTTATAGCTGACAGTCCTTTGGTGAATATATCAGCCACTTGATCATTTGTTGACCAAAACTTCAGATTGATATGTCCTTTGTCAATCATCTCTCGAATAAAATGGTATCGGATCTCCACGTGCTTTGTTCTCCCATGAAACACAGAGTTCTTTGACATTGCAATTGCTGTTTTGTTATCACAGAAAAATTCAGTTGCCTCCTCTTGAATTTGTTGGAGATCTCCAAGGAGTCTTTGGAGCCACATTGCCTGGCAAGTTGCTGTTGTTGCTGCAATATATTCAGCTTCACTTGATGACAGTGCTGTTGTTGACTGCTTCTTTGATGACCAGGAGATAGCACCTGATCCAATGGTGAAGACGTAACCTGAAGTACTTCTTCTATCATCTTGTGAACCTGCCCAATCACTGTCAGTAAAACCAACTAATTTAAACTTAAAGATATGAGAATACCATATCCCATAGTCCACTATTCCAGCTACATATCTCAATATTCTTTTTGCTGCTCCAAAATGTTGTTTTGTAGGACAATGCATAAATCTGGAAATCAAGCTTACAGAAAAGGCAATATCAGGTCTTATATGTGTCAGAAAAATAAGACCTCCAATCAAAGATCTGAAAGCAGTTGCATTCAATTCCCCAATCTCATTTTGCATATGTAACTTCTCATTGACATTCACTGGAGTGTTCATGACTTTACAATTCATCATATGAAACCTCTTAAGAAGATCTCTAGCATATTTTTCTTGAGTTAGAAAAATGCCATATTCATTCTGTTTGATCTCAAGCCCAAGAAAATAATGCATCAGTCCCATATCAGACATTTCAAAACTTTTCATCATGCATTTTCTGAATTCTTTTATTAAAGTGCAAGATGTCCCGGTGTATATAATATCATCTACATAAACACACACAAACAGAAATTCATCCATACCTTGCTTTTTTATGTAGAGTGTAGGTTCATTTGGACTTCTTTCAAAATTTTGTGTAGTGAGATATGTATCCAATTTGCTGTACCAAGCCCTCGGGGCTTGCTTAAGCCCATAGAGAGTTTTTTGAAGTTTATAAACTTTCTTTTCTTTACCCTTCACCACAAAGTCTTCAGGCTGAGCTACATACACATCCTCTTCCAATTCACCGTTAAGAAATGCGGATTTGACATCAAATTGATAAACAATCTATTATTTTTGAGCTGCTATTGCAAGAATTATTCTAATGGTTTCAAATCGAGCCACGAGAGAAAAAGTTTCTGAAAAATTAGTACCTTCCTTTTGCGCATATCTTTTTGCAACAAGGCGTGCTTTGTGTTTCTGAATGCTCCCAGCAGCATTGTATTTGGTTTTGAAAATCCACTTCAGTCCAATGATGTTCTGGTCTTGAGGTTTATCAACAAGCTCCCAAGTCTCATTCCTTTCTATGGCCTTCATTTCTTCATTCATTACCTTTTGCCACTCTTCTTTATTTTCTGCATCTTCAAAGCAAGTTGGATATGAAACAGATAAGGCAAAGTTGCATGAATCATAAATTTCCTTCAAAGATTTCTCCTTCCTTGGTGGTTCCTCATCATCTGATTGAGGTTCTTCACAACTTTGAACATCACTTGACTCTGGCAGCACATTTCTCAATTGTTGACTGCTGTTATTCCATTCCCAACAAGAATTTTCATCAAATATCACATCACGGGTAATGACCACCCTCCCATTTAGAGGATTATAAAGCCTATAAGCTTTAGATTTAGGACTATAGCCTATGAGTGTGCATTTTTCAGATTTTTTTATCAAATTTCTGATTGCTATCAGACTTGATCAATGCATAGGCTATAGACCAAAAAATTCTTAGATGGTTTACTCGAGGCTTTCTACCTATCCATGCCTCATATGGTGTTTGGTTTTGCATGGCCTTTGTTGGAGAGATATTTAACAAGTATACTGCTGTTGCTATTGCCTCTGCCCAAAATATATCTGGAAGTCTTTTTTACCTTTAACATGCATCTAGCCATTTCCACAACTGTTCGATTTTTTCTTTCCGCAACACCATTCTGTTGCGGGGTGTATGGAGCTGTAAGTTCCCTGCAAATACCATTCTCATCACAAAATAAGTCAAATTCTTTAGACAAAAACTCACCACCTCTATCCGTTCGAAGTGTCTTTACGGCATACCCACTCTGTTTTTCAGCAAATGCCTCAAAACTTTTGAACATATCAAAAGCTTCAGATTTTTGAATCAGAAAATAAACCCTGCTCATGCGACTATAGTCATCAGTAAACAACAAAAAATATTTACTTTTACTTAGTGACTCAGTCTTCATGGGACCACACAAATCTGCATGAACTAGTTCAAGTGGAGTCTTAGCTCTCCAAGCGTGTCCACTAGGAAATGGTTTCCTAGTTTGTTTTCCATAGACACAACCTTCACACACATCATCAATCACCTCTATTTTTGGCAACCTAATCACCATATCCTTCTTCTTTAATAATTGCAAGTCATTCAAGTTTAAGTACCCATATCGTAAATGCCATAATTTTGACTCGTTTTTCTCATTCACAGCCAATGCATGGCTATCCATGGAAGAGAGTTCTAGTGGAAACATCTTATTTGCAGTCATACTAACATTTGCAATGATGTGACCAGACTTATTTTTAATTGTGCAGCAATCATCATCAAACAAAATGGAATGGCCTCTTTTCATTAACTGTCCCATACTTAACAAGTTCAATGCTAAGCTAGGAACATAGAAAAGTTCATCAAGATACTTTATTTTACCAGAATTCGTTTTGACAGCAATGGTTCCTTTCCCTTCCATATTAACTTGCTTGTTATCACCAAGTCTAACCTGTAACTTGACAGATTCATCAAGAGTTTCAAATAAATTTCTCATTTCTGTCATATGGTTAGAACAACCGCTGTCTAGAAGCCAAATATTGTTCATATCAGAATCTGAATAAAAACAAGTCATAAATAGCTTATTTTCCTCCTCATTTTCTGTAAAATTAACTTGCTCCTTTGATTTCTCCTAACAATAGGCCTCTTTATGTCCAAACTTCTTACAATGATAACATTGGATATTTTTCAAATTTTTGTTACCTCTTTCACAATTATTCCTCTGCTCATTGGCGAAGTTCTTTCGCTCATTTTATCCTCCGGACCTGCCACGTCCTCTTCCTCTTCCTCTATATCCTCCTCTACCACGACCTCTTTGTGTTGAACTTTCAGATATGTCCTTCTGAACATGAGATTCAGATCTTACCTGAAATGCTTTCTCTTCATTTCTTTCAGCTGATCTGTCCAACCTTGCTTCATGTGCTTGCAAAGAGCCAACTAATTCATCAAAAGCAAAGTTAGACAAATCTTTAGATTCTTCTATAACGGCAACCACGTGATCAAATTTTAGAGTTAAACTCCTCAACACTTTGTCAACTACAGTCTCATCAGAAATATTTTCCCCAAAGGATTTCATATGACTCACTATCTTGGTGACTCTAGATAGAAAATCCTGAACTGACTCACTATTTTTCATATGTAAAGTTTCAAATTCTCGACGAAGTGATTGGAGCTTAACTGTGATTACCTTCGTCGAACCTTGAAACTCATTCTTTAGGATTGTCCATGCTTCCTTGGAAGTTGATGCTGCTGTAATCCTTGCGAATATGGACTCAGTGACTGCTTGCTGAATGAAGAATAGTGCCTTAGCATCCTTCTTTTTGTTCTCCTTCAGCTCTACCTTTTGAGCTGCAGTTAATTTCACCTCCTCTCCTTCTGCACGTGGAACTACATAGCCATTTTCTATCAAATCCCATAGATCTTGTGAGAGAAACAAAGTCTTCATCTTAATACACCAATGCTCATAAGCCTTGCCATCAAAGATAAGAATCATAGGTTGAGATACACTCAAAACACCTCCATTACTAGCCATGGTTATCTTTCAAACTTTTCAACAAACAGTTGGTGTGCAGACAGACTTACCCCTCTTTTCCATTTCAAGAAGAAGAATGAATCTTCTACACCCACCTACAGATGTTTGGCTCAGCAACTTCCTTCTGAAGCCAACTCTCTCGCCCAACTTTGATCTGACGAGGCTCTGATACCAAACATGTTGGAAGAGGGCTGCAAAAAGTTTAGTCACGGTTCTCTGTTTTGCAGAACAGAGCATTAACAAATGGACAAATAAGATGGATTTACACAACACAAAGCTAAGGAAAAGTCCTCTTTGCATATACGAGACAAGCCTATAAATAGGCATTCACAACAAAACATCCTCAAACAGCCTTCTGAAAAGCTGGAACAAAAGCTGAAAAGTAAAGCCAAAAAGTCATAGATGTGGGCTACCAAACCCCCACTCATTGGCCACTAAAAACAAGAGCATAAAACTTTTGACCAAAATAGAAAAACATACACCCCTAAATTTCGCATCACATCTTAACACGGCTGACCACCCACCCCTTGCAACCCCACCAGTCGGCCCCCCTCCCCTCTCCCCACCTGCTGCCTCACCCCCTCCTCCCCCTCCCACTCGCACAACCCCCCAACCCAGCGGTGGGAACCCCTCCCCCTCCTGGAGAGAGAGAGAGAGAGAGAGAGAGAGAGAGAGAGAGAGAGAGAGAGAGAGAGAGAGAGAGAGAGAGAGAGAGAGAGCACATCATCAAAGGGATATTGGGGTTTTTACGACGGACATGTCCATCCCAACTGCCAAGCCACTGCGCCGCAAAAGTCATCTTGTTTGGCGCAAAATGAAATTTCATTCGCGACAGATAATCATCCGTCGTAATTTCATCTCCAAAACTCTTTTATATATATTTTTCAAAATTTATTGTTACTATGTTATAATTATAATAATAATAAATATAATTATAATTTAAATATGTAACAATTATTAGTAACTCAATACTCTTTATAAAAATAAATATGCATTAAGAATTTATGAAACAAACAAAAATGATAACTGTCTAAAATTTTTACATTTACAATTATAATAATATATTCTTTGAAAATAAATAAATAAAATAGATAAAATAGATAATAGTCTAAAATTAGTTATTACTATTTAATATTTATTATAATATTAAAAATATAATAAAAATAATAGTAGAATTTAAATTTCATCAAAATTCGACCGTTGAATTTAAAATCGATCAAGATCCAATCGTAGGATTTGCTCTTGATTGAAATCTGATGTTTGGATTTTTATTTGGTCAAGATTCGACCCTATAATTTAAGTTTGATCAACATCTGATCAACTATTAAATTTGCTCCCGATCAAAATCTAACTGTTAGATTTAAGTTTGATCAAGATCTGACCATTGGATTTACTCCCGATTTATATATCTGATCGTTAGATTTAAGTTTGATCGAGATATGACCGTTGGATTTGATTTTGATTGAAATAAGACCACTGAATTTAAATTTGATCAAGATTTGATCGTTGGATTTATTTCCGATCGAAAATCTGACCATTACATTTAAGTTTGATCAAGCTCCGACTGTTACATTTGCGATGGATATATACATTTGTCGCAAAATTTGCCTCTAAAAAAATGATTTTTGAATTAGTTGTGTGAAATAAATTTGTATTTGTGATGGATTTAACTCCTTTGTAAAATTCGTCGTTAAATTTACGACGATTTATTTTTCGTCATAAAATCCGTTGCTAAAATAAGAAATTAAATTTATAGTTGCGATGATTTTTTTTCTCGTTGCAATATCCGTCATTAATTAAGGTAACGAATTAAATTTGTAGTTGCAACGGATAAAGTATCATCACAAAGTCTGTCAATAAATTGCAATGGATTTTTGTCCGTCGCAACTTGGTCTCGAACTCCATTGGGAATTTAAAATTTTTTACGTTGAATTATTTCCGTCACAAATTTGTTTCTAAATTTTACGATGAATTATATTTTCGTCGCAAGTGTTACATTATTTTCCGACGAAAATTTTCATCGCAAATAATCTATCATTGTAATATATTTTTGACCCGATTAGTCAAATCTGTCTCACCAAAATATATTGGGCTAACTACTTTGAGGTTAAGTAGACTAAATCTTGAGCTAAGTCGGAAACAAAACGGTGCTAATCAAAAACGTACAGAATCTTATCATGTAATTCCATTCCAGAGTATCCAGATGTATATTTTGGTGAGACATAACGTGGCTGACCTAACCATCCTTCGTTTCCGCGTACCTGTACATGGTCACCAACACCCATGCATCATATACATATATATATATATATATATATATATATATATATATATATATATATATATATATATATATATATATATATTGCATGCTACACAGCTTCCACGCAATGTCGTTTAAGTCATCCCGGGTGTCCCAATGCTGCGCCACAGCTGGGAGGAGCACCATGCGTTGGCCGAAATCTGACGGGTAAAGGGCTGGCTGTGGGCTGCCCTTCTCTCCATGTACCAGTCTTCTTCTCTCGTTAATGTTTAACCTCAGAAAGGAAGGGACGTTCTTGTTCTCACCTGCATATATAGCAGCTGCCCCCATTTCACTTCGTTCTCAAAACACCAATATCTTCTTGCTCGTGTGCATATATATATATATTGTGTGTGTGTCATGATAGAAAATTGTATTGCACGGGTAGAGATATTCTACTAGATCGAAGCACAGAAATCAACGGGAATTAAGATCAAGAGGATCAAACACAGGTCGAAGCGCGTATTCGCTTTCTTTAGAGTGGTTCCGCCCCTACTCCGGTGCAGATAGGCTTCACGACGGAACTTCCCCCAAGATACGACGACCCAGAATCGGTGGCGACGCGAAGGTGCACTCCAACTCGCGTTGCCGGGGGCGAACACCACAGAGACCGACGGCTCTTGCAAGAGGAAGAAGACGATGGGAGAGAGGAGTTCGTGAGAGATAGCTTTCGGGTTAGAGAGAACCGAAAACCGTGCCTCTCCCAGAAAACGACCCTCGTCAAATACCCCCTTGGGAGGCGACCCTAGACCGAGTCACACACAACCGCCCAAGGAAGGGAATCCGAAGAGACGCGGAGAGAATCCAAGAGACGTGTAGTCAAACGGTCACAAAATAAACTAAAAGAAAAATAAAATAATCTAATAAGAATCACACGCACGCACGACACGGCCACGGCAAGGCAAGGCAAATCGCGCGTGTGTGAAATAGAGGATATGCGTCAAGGAGCCCACTAGCCCAAACGGGTCAACCTCCATAGTCTCCTCAAAGGTATACACAATAAAGACACAAGTCCCAACTAAAAACAAATGGAAACTTTTTCCATTTTCCAATGTGGGACTAAACAATATAAAGAGAGACTCAAATCTTTTAAAATTTAAAACACAAATTCCAACATTCGCCCACCAAGAAAAATTTTTAAAAGGAAGACACGAATATACAAGAGCCTGAGATGACACGCATAAGTGAAGGTGTCTTCCGACTTGAACCTTCACATAGTGATGTACTTCCCCTCCTCCACAGATCTAAGTGAACTATGTCTTGAACTTAGACCCTTATGAAGAAGGTTTCATACAACACACATACCATTAGTCAATAGTGGTGTTCTCACGGGGTAGCAATTTCTGGCCATGTGCTATGTATCTTGTTTCATGAGCGCTCTAGGGACTAGCCCAAAAAATCCCATAGATTGCGGCCACACAATCACACTCACATAGGTGAGTCCTCCAAGGTGCACTGAAACGTATCTACACATCGCCACAAAGGCCTTTGGACTCATTAAGAGTTGTAACTCATCCTTTATCGTTCCAGAATAAGCACTTCATCATAGGGATGGACATTGAGACACCAGTCTCCAACAAGTGCTCTCTAGTATACACCCATTCAACTAGTTTTCACATTGAACCTGTGTTATGGGATCTCCAAACATCAGGTTGGATTACTATTGATGGTGTTTAAAATGGGCTTAAGTCCCATCCCCCTCGATGATTGTTCAACCAAATTTCTATTCAATCCCTTAGTTAGAGGATCAGCAAGATTCTTTACTGATTTCACATAGTCTAAAGAGACTATTCCTATGTTCAAGTACTCTCTCACAAATTTTAATTTCAATCTTATATGAGTACTCAATTTATCATTTATTTTCTCACTTTTAGCCTTAGCTATTGCAGCTTGGCTATCACAGTGAATAGAGATAGCAGGAATTGGCTTACTCAGCAATGGAAGCTCAACCATAAAGTTCTTCAGCTATTCTGCTTCTCTACCTGTCACTTCTGCTGCCACTAACTCAGCCTCCATGGTAGACCGAGCTAATATAGTTTGTTTGGTGGATTTCCAGGCAACTGCCCCACCACCCATCATAAACATAAACCCAGTGGTACCCTTACCTTGGGCTTTTCCAGTCACCCAACTGGCATCACAGTATCCTTCCATTACAGGAGGATATCTTCCATAGTGCAGTGCATGAAATAAGGTACATTTTAAATATCTGCAGATTCTTTCAAGTGCATGTCAATGTATTTTGTTAGGATAATGTGTATATCTACTAAGTCTATTCACAGCAAAAGAGATGTCAGGTCTACTGCAATTTGACAAATACATTAAACTACCAATTAACTGTGAATATCTGAGTTGTTCAACACATTCACCATGATGTTTTTTAAGTATGACACTATGATCAAAAGGAGTGCTAACGGGTTTACAGTCATATAGACCAAACCTTCTCAAGACTTTATCAACATAATGAGATTGTGAAATTGAATAGCCCTCAGGTGACTTTAGAAGCCTAAGCCCCAATATCACCTCTGCCTCCTCAAGATCTTTCATGTCAAACTTACTATTCAGAAAATGTTTGGTTTCATTTATCAACATCAACTCATTGCCTAATATCAAGATATCATCAACATAAAGACACAAAATAATGCAAGTACTATCAAACAATTTAACACAAAATAATGCAAGTACTATCAAGGCAAGGCAAATCGCGCGTGTGTGAAATAGAGGATATGGGCCAAGGAGCCCACTAGCCCAAATGGGTCAACCTCCATAGTCTCCTCAAAGGTATACACAATAAAGACACAAGTCCCAACTAAAAACAAATGGAAACTTTTTCCATTTTCCAATGTGGGACAAAACAATATAAAGAGAGACTCAAATCTTTTAAAATTTAAAACACAAATTCCAACATTCGCCCACCAAGAAAAATTTTTAAAAGGAAGACACGAATCTACAAGAGCCTGAGATGACACGCATAAGTGAAGGTGTCTTCCGACTTGAACCTTCACATAGTGATGTACTTCCCCTCCTCCACAGATCTAAGTGAACCATGTCTTGAACTTAGACCCTTATGAAGAAGGTTTCATATAACACACATACCATTAGTCAATAGTGGTGTTCTCACGGGATAGCACTTTCTGGCCATGTGCTATGTATCTTGTTTCATGAGCGCTCTAGGGACTAGCCCAAAAAATCCCATAGATTGCGGCCACACAATCACACTCACATAGGTGAGTCCTCCAAGGTGCACTGAAACGTATCTACACATCGCCACAAAGGCCTTTGGACTCATTAAGAGTTGTAACTCATCCTTTACCGTTCCAGAATAAGCACTTCATCATAGGGATGGACATTGAGACACCAGTCTCCAACAAGTGCTCTCTAGTATACACCCATTCAACTAGTTTTCACATTGAACCTGTGTTATGGGATCTCCAAACATCAGGTTGGATTACTATTGATGGTGTTTAAAATGGGCTTAAGTCCCATCCCCCTCGATGATTGTTCAACCAAATTTCTATTCAATCTCTTAGTTAGAGGATCAGCAAGATTCTTTACTGATTTCACATAGTCTAAAGAGACTATTCCTATGTTCAAGTACTCTCTCACAAATTTTAATTTCAATCTTATATGAGTACTCAATTTATCATTTATTTTCTCACTTTTAGCCTTAGCTATTGCAGCTTGGCTATCACAGTGAATAGAGATAGCAGGAATTGGCTTACTCAGCAATGGAAGCTCAACCATAAAGTTCTTCAGTCATTCTGTTTCTCTACCTGTCACTTCTGCTGCCACTAACTCAGCCTCCATGGTAGACCGAGCTAATATAGTTTGTTTGGTGGATTTCCAGGCAACTGCCCCACCACCCATCATAAACACAAAGCCAGTGGTACCCTTACCTTGGGCTTTTCCAGTCACCCAACTGGCATCACAGTATCCTTCCATTACAGGAGGATATCTTCCATAGTGCAGTGCATGAAATAATGTACCTTTTAAATATCTGCAGATTCTTTCAAGTGCATGTCAATGTATTTTGTTAGGATAATGTGTATATCTACTAAGTCTATTCACAGCAAAAGAGATGTCAGGTCTACTGCAATTTGACAAATACATTAAACTACCAATTAACTGTGAATATCTGAGTTGTTCAACACATTCACCATGATGTTTTTTAAGTATGACACTAGGATCAAAAGGAGTGCTAACAGGTTTACAGTCATATAGACCAAACCTTCTCAAGACTTTCTCAACATAATGAGATTGTGAAATTGAATAGCCCTCAGGTGACTTTAGAAGCCTAAGCCCCAATATCACCTCTGCCTCCCCAAGATCTTTCATGTCAAACTTACTATTCAGAAAATGTTTGGTTTCATTTATCAACATCAAGTCATTGCCTAATATCAAGATATCATCAACATAAAGACACAAAATAATGCAAGTACTATCAAACAATTTAACACAAAATAATGCAAGTACTATCAAGGCAAGGCAATTCGCGCGTGTGTGAAATAGAGGATATGGGCCAAGGAGCCCACTAGCCCAAACGGGTCAACCTCCATAGTCTCCTCAAAGGTATACACAATAAAGACACAAGTCCCAACTAAAAACAAATGGAAACTTTTTCCATTTTCTAATGTGGGACAAAACAATATAAAGAGAGACTCAAATCTTTTAAAATTTAAAACACAAATTCCAACATTCGCCCACCAAGAAAAATTTTTAAAAGGAAGACACGAATCTACAAGAGCCTGAGATGACACGCATAAGTGAAGGTGTCTTCTGACTTAAACCTTCACATAGTGATGTACTTCCCCTCCTCCACAGATCTAAGTGAACTATGTCTTGAACTTAGACCCTTATGAAGAAGGTTTCATACAACACACATATCATTAGTCAATAGTGGTGTTCTCACGGGGTAGCACTTTCTGGCCATGTGCTATGTATCTTGTTTCATGAGCGCTCTAGGGACTAGCCCAAAAAATCCCATAGATTGCGGCCACACAATCACACTCACATAGGTGAGTCCTCCAAGGTGCACTGAAACGTATCTACACCTCGCCACAAAGGCCTTTGGACTCATTAAGAGTTGTAACTCATCCTTTACCGTTCCAGAATAAGCACTTCATCATAGGGATGGATATTGAGACACCAGTCTCCAACAAGTGCTCTCTAGTATACACCCATTCAACTAGTTTTCACATTGAACCTGTGTTATGGGATCTCCAAACATCAGGTTGGATTACTATTGATGGTGTTTAAAATGGGCTTAAGTCCCATCCCCCTCGATGATTGTTCAACCAAATTTCTATTCAATCCCTTAGTTAGAGGATCAGCAAGATTCTTTACTGATTTCACATAGTCTAAAGAGACTATTCCTATGTTCAAGTACTCTCTCACAAATTTTAATTTCAATCTTATATGAGTACTCAATTTATCATTTATTTTCTCACTTTTAGCCTTAGCTATTGCAGCTTGGCTATCACAGTGAATAGAGATAGCAGGAATTGGCTTACTCAGCAATGGAAGCTCAACCATAAAGTTCTTCAGCCATTCTGCTTCTCTACCTGTCACTTCTGCTGCCACTAACTCAGCCTCCATGGTAGACCGAGCTAATATAGTTTGTTTGGTGGATTTCCAGGCAACTGCCCCACCACCCATCATAAACACAAAGCCAGTGGTACCCTTACCTTGGGCTTTTCCAGTCACCCAACTGGCATCACAGTATCATTCCATTACAGGAGGATATCTTCCATAGTGCAGTGCATGAAATAAGGTACCTTTTAAATATCTGCATATTCTTTCAAGTGCATGCCAATGTATTTTGTTAGGATAATGTGTATATCTACTAAGTCTATTCACAGCAAAAGAGATGTCAGGTCTACTGCAATTTGACAAATACATTAAACTACCAATTAACTGTGAATATCTGAGTTGTTCAACACATTCACCATGATGTTTTTTAAGTATGACACTAGGATCAAAAGGAGTGCTAACAGGTTTATAGTCATATAGACCAAACCTTCTCAAGACTTTCTCAACATAATGAGATTGTGAAATTGAATAGCCCTCAGGTGACTTTAGAAGCCTAAGCCCCAATATCACCTCTGCCTCCCCAAGATCTTTCATGTCAAACTTACTATTCAGAAAATGTTTGGTTTCATTTATCAACATCAAGTCATTGCCTAATATCAAGATATCATCAACATAAAGACACAAAATAATGCAAGTACTATCAAACAATTTAACACAAAATAATGCAAGTACTATCAAGGCAAGGTAAATCGCGCGTGTGTGAAATAGAGGATATGGGCCAAGGAGCCCACTAGCCCAAACGGGTCAACCTCCATAGTCTCCTCAAAGGTATACACAATAAAGACACAAGTCCCAACTAAAAACAAATGGAAACTTTTTCCATTTTCCAATGTGGGACTAAACAATATAAAGAGAGACTCAAATCTTTTAAAATTTAAAACATAAATTCCAACATTCGCCCACCAAGAAAATTTTTTAAAAGGAAGACACGAATCTACAAGAGCCTGAGATGACACGCATAAGTGAAGGTGTCTTCCGACTTGAACCTTCACATAGTGATGTACTTCCCCTCCTCCACAGATCTAAGTGAACTATGTCTTGAACTTAGACCCTTATGAAGAAGGTTTCATACAACACACATATCATTAGTCAATAGTGGTGTTCTCACGGGGTAGCACTTTCTGGCCATGTGCTATGTATCTTGTTTCATGAGCGCTCTAGGGACTAGCCCAAAAAATCTCATAGATTGCGGCAACACAATCACACTCACATAGGTGAGTCCT
The DNA here is from genome assembly GCA_022559845.1 of Amorphophallus konjac. Classification (NCBI taxonomy): domain Eukaryota; kingdom Viridiplantae; phylum Streptophyta; class Magnoliopsida; order Alismatales; family Araceae; genus Amorphophallus; species Amorphophallus konjac. Next base: position 348,421,188 of record CM040124.1, read on the forward strand.
CCAAGGTGCACTGAAACGTATCTACACCTCGCCACAAAGGCCTTTAGACTCATTAAGAGTTGTAACTCATCCTTTACCGTTCCAGAATAAGCACTTCATCATAGGGATGGACATTGAGACACTAGTCTTCAATAAGTGCTCTCTAGTATACACCCATTCAACTAGTTTTCACATTGAACCTGTGTTATGGGATCTCCAAACATCAGGTTGGATTACTATTGATGGTGTTTAAAATGGGCTTAAGTCCCATCCCCCTCGATGATTGTTCAATCAAATTTCTACTCAATCCCTTAGTTAGAGGATCAGCAAGATTCTTTACTGATTTCACATAGTCTAAAGAGACTATTCCTATGTTCAAGTACTCTCTCACAAATTTTAATTTCAATCTTATATGAGTACTCAATTTATCATTTATTTTCTCACTTTTAGCCTTAGCTATTGCAGCTTGGCTATCACAGTGAATAGAGATAGAAGGAATTGGCTTACTCAGCAATGGAAGCTCAACCATAAAGTTCTTCAGCCATTCTGCTTCTCTACCTGTCACTTCTGCTGCCACTAACTCAGCCTCCATGGTAGACCGAGCTAATATAGTTTGTTTGGTGGATTTCCAGGCAACTGCCCCACCACCCATCATAAACACAAAGCCAGTGGTACCCTTACCTTGGGCTTTTCCAGTCACCCAACTGGCATCACAGTATCCTTCCATTACAGGAGGATATCTTCCATAGTGCAGTGCATGAAATAAGGTACCTTTTAAATATCTGCATATTCTTTCAAGTGCATGTCAATATATTTTGTTAGGATAATGTGTATATCTACTAAGTCTATTCACAGCAAAAGAGATGTCAGGTCTACTGCAATTTGACAAATACATTAAACTACCAATTAACTGTGAATATCTGAGTTGTTCAACACATTCACCATGATGTTTTTTAAGTATGACACTAGGATCAAAAGGAGTGCTAACAGGTTTACAGTCATATAGACCAAACCTTCTCAAAACTTTCTCAACATAATGAGATTGTGAAATTGAATAGCCCTCAGGTGACTTTAGAAGCCTAAGCCCCAATATCACCTCTGCATCCCCAAGATCTTTCATGTCAAACTTACTATTCAGAAAATGTTTGGTTTCATTTATCAACATCAAGTCATTGCCTAATATCAAGATATCATCAACATAAAGACACAAAATAATGCAAGTACTATCAAACAATTTAACACAAAATAATGCAAGTACTATCAAGGCAAGGCAAATCGCGCGTGTGTGAAATAGAGGATATGGGCCAAGGAGCCCACTAGCCCAAACGGGTCAACCTCCATAGTCTCCTCAAAGGTATACACAATAAAGACACAAGTCCCAACTAAAAACAAATGGAAACTTTTTCCATTTTCCAATGTGGGACTAAACAATATAAAGAGAGACTCAAATCTTTTAAAATTTAAAACACAAATTCCAACATGTCATCGATCTGCACTTCTTTGTAGGAGAGGGGACAGGTACGTATACTGCCGTACAGAGTCTAATAACAATGGCGTCGACCTGCTCTCTGCCAAATGCCTGCTTCGTTGCGGTCATGATCTGGTTGTTGGCGCCAGGGACATGCATGGTCGCTCTCTCAGGTTTCCATATATTAATTATATTGTATCTTAAAAGTACTCGATCGATCGAGCTGCTTAATTTACAAGCTAACTACAAATTAAGAATTAATTACATGCATGTTCATCCGCTAGCTAGCTAGCTTGTTCTAATTAATTAGCCGGCGGCCGGGTGGGTGTACGTACACCATAGCTAGGGTAAGCTGCGTGCGTGTGTGCGTGCGTGCGTGCGTGACTTTGCGGGACAGGATCTACGTTACAACGGGACCAACATCGACGCCGGCCAGCTTCGCAAGACCCGCCAGCGGGCCGGGCTGCCCTTCCGATCCGTTGGCGGCAACGGCAACCTGCCGCCGTTCGAACTCCAGAGTCTCTAACTCATTGCATTAATTTGAAATGAGTACATAACTCATGTAATTGGCTCGTGTGCACTAAATATATATATATATATATATATATATATATATATATATATATATATTAATATGATAAACTTAAATGATGATGCGAGAACATGACCTATGTTAGGCCTCGATCTCATGTTACGAGCGATAAATTTGCATAGTTATGATTCTTAATGTAGGATTAATCCTGGGATAGTAACCTACCAGAAAAGTGCCGGAAACCTTGAGAATTACTGCATCCCCATCCAGCACCATCATCTGCCTCGTATTTATGGGCATGGGCATTGTACATCTATGAAAGTATCTTGCATACATTACCATTTGTATATATATTATGTTGAAGTACGAGATCAACCCATCAATCAAAAATTACTTCCAATAATGCTCCCCAAATTAAGAGTTTGTTCAACTAGTTAATCTGTTGGTGATCTGTTCATCCTTATGTTACCAAAGGTGGTTTGATCTGAACATCTAGATTTGACGGGGCATCGAAAGAGACAAATCTACGAACAAGTCCAAATAGATCTTCGTTTTCGTGGCCATTCTATCCACCATAAACGATCGTTATCAACAGCCATCAACTCTTCACCGACACCACCGTGTGGACAACAGCTCTTCAAAGCAGCGTACGGCCAAATGGCCGTACGTCTGCGGTCAAGTCAAAACCAGCCCACAGGTCAACGGTTCCCGCGTACGACACAAGGGCTCTGTCTGGGTGGGGTGCAGCTGGAGCCCATGATCCTGTACAAAGGTCAGACGTCAAGGGGTCTCCAGGGGACAGCTGTCCACGTTGAAACCTGGGGAGGATCTTCTCATCTGACAGCTGACATCTGATACCTGACACCGTACATGCTGAATGCTTGGCCGTATGATCATCCGGGAAGGAGTAGGGGGGATTGTTGCAGTCTTGGCATCTTGCTGCAGGTTGACATGCATGGCTTAAGGATGAGCTATGTTACAGATGGATTGGGTGGTCACATCGATCAATATGTTAAATAATTTGCCGAGACAACGTGAAAAATATGTCTATTAAGGTCACGAACTCCAGCTCTCGGGAGGACAACTATACTGTGCCGGTATCAATATTCATGTGACCTAGTAAGTCGACAACTAATCCCATAAGAAAAAAAAAGTTAATCCCATCCTCATTTTGATGTGCAGTGGATTGGGACTCCCCTTCGCCTACCACTGTTAGAATTTTTTTTTTATTTTTTAATGACATAACTTGACATAGTGGTAAGATGATGCGGAGTCGGACGACCTGGATTCGATACTGATAGATGCCCTCTCCTAATCTTTTTTTAACTACTATTTAACCAACAAATTTAGAACCACGCATCTCTCGAAGATTAAGCACATGATCAGGTGTAACCCTCCTCACCCCGATTTGATCCACCATGAATATCAATCAATTGGTTAGAATGGCATGATTGGACTGCGCGAGAAGAAATTAATAGAGAGGAAATTGTGCACCCTTCAATAAAAAAGGAGTCTTACTTTTCATAGGAGTATCAGAATGACTATTATACGTAGAATCATAATTTCAACCCCCACAATTATATTATTGGCTTTGGTTTGCAATATGCCATAATTTCGTCACCAAATTTTACGTACCGTTTTCTCCTCGGTCAAGGCAATCGAAGTCTAGTTAAATTTACTAGTTTAAAAAAGTCTTATTATAGTTCAATCTCCTAGTTGGAGAAGGATTCCAGAGTCGTATCTATATATTACGGAATTATCTTAGAATTTATTTTTCTACGAGCCGTTTTTTTTTTGTTCGCTCGTTCTTGCGAATTTCTAACACCACCTACACACACACACGGGAGGGTGCCCCAAATGTTGGCCTATCCCCTCCGATCGAGTCCATAGCAGAATGGGCATAGATTTCCGTAGCAGTATCAGAATGCAATTTAGGAAGATATATATATATATATATATAACGCAGAAGACCAAAATATGGAGAGACTCGTTTTCCATGTTGCATTTTAATTCAAATTATAATTATGTGATGACAAACGCAAACACAACGTTAGGGACATCATATATGACCTCGATCTCCTTACACTCTCCACAAGGTTTATTTTCCTTTGGTTGGCTTGTACGGCGACGAGCTGAGTCCATCGTGCACTGTTGGTTCATCACCTTTTCTCTCTCTCTCTCTCTCTCTCTCTCTCGTTTAGACGCGTTCCTAAATTTGAATCTGATTATCGTATCACTATTTTTTTAAAAAAATATGTATCGAAAAAAAAAATTACACAAAGACGCCGAGTCGTACGTGAAATATTCAAAACGTGGTAGGTCTACCCTGAGACCTGATAATAATATTCAAAACTGCCAACCACGCAACATGTATATATCCAAGCAGGAATACTATTCAAAACTGTCAACCATATATCCGACGCGTTTAGGGCATAAATATACCAACATTAATTAATAGGCTAGTAACTGGGCCCATTCACAGGCTCTGGGGCCCAGGAGTGGTGGGTCCTGCATGTGACCACGGATACGATAAGTAAGCTATCACGAAGGGTTCTTTTTGAGGCAACCGCGTTTGCAATATCTGTGAGCTGTACATAATGGACGCCCTCCACGTAACAATGAATGCGTTTGGTGGCCATGGAATGGAACGGGGTCCGAAGTCAGAGAAAACTTTGGATTACGGCATTCCAGGATCGACGCCGCCCCCCACGTGAAAACTTTGGATTACGGCAATAATTTTGCAGTCTTTCAAAAGTTATAATGAACGATGATAATTGTTAGAATCTTCTAACTGAAGCCTTTTATTTAAGTTGAGAATTATGTAAAATTTTATGTCTGCTGATCTTTTTTTTTTTCAATGCCGAAGATAGATACAATTGAAAGATAACACTAGAAGAAATGGCGGGATTAGTAACGGAAAAATTTTATCTCTGATCGGTCTTTAATCGGTTGTTGAAGACTTTAGCGACGAATTCGTGGTCGATTAACGAATGATCTAAATTTACGGATAATTATCGGCGGCCAATATAAATTTTGCCGTCTATTCATCCCGGATTAGCGACGAAATATAAAATTCACCTCTAATCGGTTGCGGATTAGCGATGATTTACGACCGATTAGAAGTAAATTTTATATTCCACCGTTAATTAAGAATGAATTAGCGATAGAATTTATATTGACGGCTGATAATTTAGATCGGTCGCGAATCTATCGCTAAAGTCTTCAACGATAGATTAGAGACTGATTAGAGAAAAAAAATTATCGCTAATCTCATTTTTTTCTTGTAGTGTAATCTAACATATATTTTAGATTCATCTATCAGAAAAGTCAAAACTACGGATCATGTTACAACAAGATGAAATGCATCGCTAAAGGATGATATTTTTTGGGATAATTATATATAACTGCTACGTACAATCAGATGTATTATATTTTCTATCTTCATATTCTTGATATAATTACCACTGACAACCTCAAACTAAGGAATAAGGAAAATTGTTCAGTCATACATCTCATGCTGTGACACCGTAAAAGTTAACAAAATATTTAGTTAACCACGTAGAGTATGAAAATTTAGAGAGATATACAGGATAACATGAAAGATTATAAGAGCAGATATGTCATAATCTTAATAATGTGAGAATATTGATAAGAATAGATTAGTTTTTACTTTTTAATTTATGTAAAACTAAATTAAACAAATAGTAATTTTTAAGTAATGAGACACATGACCTAAGATGAAATATATATAGTTATTATGGGGGCATGTATGATAATACGAAGAATATAAAAGTATGAAATATATGTAATCATCTCTATTTTTTTTCTCTCTGAGTATGTTGAATTCAAAATATGTTAATCTTTTAGTGTCACGTGAACCCATTTCGCAAAAAATTGAGGACGCATCGCTGGACACTTCTCCACCTACTCTTCTCGACTACAACTCCTATTTCAGCAGTTTCCCAGGAGCTGAGAACGTCGCAGGCCGTCGGCGGCGGCAGCAACATCCGAACATGACGCGTTGGCCGAAACGTGACGCGCATGAGAGAGACCGAGAGCGCAAGAATATTCCATGATATCAGCCACTATATAAAGGGATGGCCATGGGTTACCATCTCTCGCATCAACCTCTTCTCCTGTCCTCTGGATCGACCGTGTCCGAACTTCGAAGCGAGAGTTCTTGCTTCTACTGCAGCATATACATATCGCTTCCCACGCACACAGTCTCCTCTCCTGTGTGTCAGTTGTGTTCTGCACACACACACACACCCACAGAGAGAGAGAGAGAGAGAGAGAGAGAAATATCGCTTCCCACGCAGTCTCCTCTCCTGTGTGCCAATTGTGTTCTGCACACACACACACACAAACACACAGAGGTGTTGTAAACTAATGGCGTCTGCACGGCACATCGCATGTTGTCTTGTGCTGGCGTGGTTGACGACGTTGAGCTCGCCATGCCAGGCACAACTCACATCCGGCTTCTACAATGGCACGTGCCCGAGGGCTCTATCAACGATCAGGACGGCCGTGAGGGCGGCAATCGCTCGGGAGCGTCGCATGGCGGCATCTCTAATTCGTCTGCACTTCCACGACTGCTTCGTCCAGGCACGCTAGCTCATGCTAGAATATTCTTTCTTCTATTTGCTCTGCAGTTTCATTTGTCAATCTATGTGCTGGAATGCAACAGTACTACGTACTCGAGTATATACTGACGACTTCAGTTGATCCTCGTGATGGGAAATCCAGGGCTGCGACGCATCGGTGCTGTTAGATGATGCTCCTCCTTCAATCGTGAGTGAGAAGAACGCCCTTCAAAACTTCCGATCTGCGAGAGGGTTCGAAGTGGTCGACGAGGTGAAGTCCAAGGTGGAGGCCATCTGCCCAGGGGTCATCTCCTGTGCCGACATCCTTGCAGTCGCGGCACGGGACGCATCTGAATACGTAAGTATATACCACGCAAGGCTCGGTAGGCAACAAGTATATATGCCCGAAGGCAAGCCCTGAGTACGTCTGCCGAAGCAGTCTGATCAATGCATGGGTACCTATTTTTCTTCTTCCACAACTGCAGGTTGGTGGCCCGACATGGACGGTGAAGCTCGGAAGAAGGGACTCCACAACAGCCAGCAAAGATAGGGCAGAGAGAGAGCTACCCAACTTCACGGACAGCCTCGACCGCCTTATCTCCTTATTTGTCGACAACAACCTAAGCGCCAGGGACATGGTCGCCCTCTCAGGTACGTAGTTCCATCCGATACCTTGAACTAATTAGGATTGATCACTGCACATATCCATTTCTTCCCGGTCTTCTTCTTCTAACAGCACGTCAATAATGGCTCAGGCGCACACACCATAGGCCAAGCCGCGTGCTTTACCTTCCGCCACAGGATCTACAACGGAACCGACATCGACGCAGGCTTCGCCAAAACCCGGCGGCGGGGCTGCCCTTCCGTAGGCGGCAACGGCAACCTCGCACCCTTCGACCTGGTGACACCCAACTCCTTCGACGAGAATTACTACAAGAACCTTCTCCAGAGGAAGGGCCTCATCGCCTCCGACCAAGTCCTCTTCAGCGGAGGATCCACCGACGCCGTCGTCACCGAGTACAGCAAGAACCGCGCCACTTTCCTTGCGGACTTCGCAGCTGCCATGGTGAGGATGGGCGACATCAAGCCGCTCACCGGAACCGCAGGAGAGATAAGGACAAGCTGCCGTGTCGTGAACTGAGCCATTCATGAGAACCGATCAATACATATGTCGCGCATAGGCGCATGCAAATTGATGCCACCCGAAGTCGATAATTAGGATTCCGTTCATGACACAATAACTTAATCTTTTATTCTCTTGGGTTCTATTCTCGCAGTTTATGATCTATGACAATTAAAATAGGGATGTAAATGGATCTGATTCGACTTGGCTAAATCAATATCATATCTTATCCGTAAAAATTTTATAAATATCATATCCGGATAGTACCTATTCTTTTCACGGATGTAAAAACGGGTATATCCGTCACGAGTACGAATATATTCGTAGATATCCGTATCCGTCTATAATCATGAGTCTACGTCCACATCCAAGAGAATGTGAGATTTATGAGAAGTGAAAAAAGGGAAGTCCGACCAATGATTTTCTTACCAAAGTAATTTTTATATTTTATAAAAATGTCCTTACAATTTTAGTAAGAAGGTGAAATTCATAAACCCATCAAGGAGGGCAACAAATTGAGTTTATGTCAAAATCATAGACCTAACATGCACAATGAGTTATCAAGAACGGGTCCGGATCGGGTATGAATTCGGGTGCACTAAATCCATACCATATCTGAATATGCAACGGATATTTTAAACATATCCGAACTTGAATCTATATCCATTTATTCGGGTATTATATGACCCATCACGGGTCGGGTGATACGGGTACTCGAGTTTACGGGTATTTTTGATATCCCTTAAACATCATCGTCGAAGAGGGGATTTTCTCTCCTCCTCAAAAGCCTAATAAACATGACCAAACCCAATAGATTAGAGGTCGACTCATTAAGACTGTCCAGTTTATTTAGACCATCTTAGGGCCCAACAAGCGTTGTCAAACCCAACATATCTCACGTGCCAAACGGACCCCTTTGCCAAGTTTCACAGTTGGGAGGAAAGCTCAAATCCCTCTGTCAGATTTCAGGTGCGGAGAAAAGTAACCAAATAACAGACATAAAGTCTCTAAATGTTAACTCAGAAGTTCTAATTTATTAAATTGACCCCAAGTCACATTGGGGATAGTTAGAGTTTAAAAAGAAGGTCAGATTGGACTAGGATGAGTTTGGGCCAAATATGAAGCCCTTCATCTACCCCCAAAAATGTGGGGGTTCAAAATGATCTCATCATCATCAGAGCTTTATCTCAATTATGAATCATCTTCCGCCAAAGATTTCTATCAAGTGCTATATTCATATTTAAACCTAAGAAACAATGTCATTCTTAATAATATCGCACTAACTCATTTTAGGCCTTCCCCGAACTCTTTTACTAATATCCACTAAAATTCGGTCACATCTTTTAAACGGCACTGAGTTAGGGCGATGAAACACATGTCTAAACCACTTGAGTATATTTTCTCTTATTTTACTATGAATTTGGACTATCCCCGAGTCATTACGGATGCGCTCATTCCTAATCTTATCTTTCTTAACCTTGTCACACATCCATCTCAGCATCATTATCTATGTTACATATATTTTGTGAATGTATTTTTATCGTATTATCTAACACTCAGTATCATATAACAAAACAGATCTCACAACAGTTCTATAAAATCTCCCTTTGAATTTTAAAATGACATAACCTGCAATTAATTTGATCGTCAAAAATTATGACTCTAGCCTACATCTTTAAGCCTACTTCTTTAAGGGCCGCTTTGCTAACCGGGCACAATTAGCGCAAACGACCCTCGGGGTCGCTTGCGCTAACCGACCCGCAATGTGTGTGAGGGGGAGACGGGGCCCATAGGGGATTTCTCTCTCCCAAGTTACGCCATCCGCCCGACAACCTCGCTATCCAAGCGGCCCTAAGAGTGTAGTCAACGAATCGAGTTAAGGTCTTGATGCATCTACATATAAAACCATTTCCCGCATCTGTACCACCACGCCCAACAGGTGATCAACATAATCTACCACTATAAGAATCGTACATTCCATCCCCTGCATTTGTGGGCATGGGTACGAGTTGGAGAGTATTTCTTTCATTCCTTCATTTGTCTCTAACCTCAATAATCATGTAGATAGAGGATACCACACCTCTTGCCCTGCCCATCCATCCCCTCACCACACGGCAACAACAAAGGGAGGGAAAAAGGAGCAGCAGTAGGAACCTGATGAGTTTTGTTTCTTAAAAAAAGAGTTTTCTGAGGAACTTCCCTATTTTGGCATTGGACAGAATAGAGAGCCCTCATTTGGTGGCGTGTTGGTGCCAAGTCAATACCTGTCTCCCGTAGTTCTGGATAACAAAAGGGGTAAAGGTGATCTTAAACACAGACGGTCACACGATCAGGCTCGTCATCGGCAGCCTCATTCGGTGTCTAAAAGGGGATTTGCAGTTTGCCAGTGCCAAATAACAGTACAGATGCCACCGAGACAAAGTCATAACAACGATATATATAAGTTATCCTTCAGTCTATTACAGCAACCGAGTTTTTATAGAATGTCTATCAGAACAGCACACACTAAGTCAAATTTTGGAGTCAAAAACTCCAGCAAGACAGAGAATCTACTGTCTTCGTCGTCCATTCCAAAGAGTGGCTTCAACTTACACGAGCTAGCTAACATTATCACTTACATCCTTGAAATTTGGAGTGGAATCATAGTTTCGCTAACCTCCTCCCGATGGACACTCTGAAAGAGTTCCAAGTAATCATGCTGAACCGAAAGGAACCTCCGGCATTCTTCGGCAGCAAGTATACCGGACGAATAAGCGCCATGCACAGACCCTGAGTGATCAACGCTTGCTGCCTCCCCGGCAAAGAAAAGATTGTTAACAGGTGCCCTATACCTTTCATATAAGTCGGCTGGCTTCCCAACCAAGTCGCAGGAGTAAGATCCTAGGGAATCTGGGTCACTGCCCCACCGGGAAACTAAGCATTGGACCTGTATAAATAATTAAAAAATATTAAAAAAAACAGCATTCTTATTATACATAGCCCGAACCACAATGAAAATACGAAATTGGAACATAAGTTCACATCTAAACCAAAATTTGCCTCATCAAGTGCATTATGTGAGAATAGTCCTTACGGGGTCAGTAGCATCTGGAAACATTTTTTTGAGCTGTAACATTGCATACTTGGCAGCTTCTTCATCGGATAACTTTTCCATGTCATGAGCAAAGCTTCCTGCTGCCATGTACACGAGGACAGGGTGCCCGCTTGCCTTGTGAAGGTTGAGAAAATAGCCGCAAGCATATGATGTAGGAGCAACGACCCCAAGTAATTCAACATTTGGCCAGAAAACATTATTGAAACGAAGAGCTATCTTATTCTCGTTCCCAACTCCAAGATCAGAAATGGCTGTCAGCTTCCAATCTGGCAGCTCAGGCTCAAACTTGATTAAATTGGCCTTCAGAACCCCAAGAGGAACAGTTACTACAGCAGCATCTGCCACAAAATTCTTCCCGCCCTCAACAGTGAGGACCACTTTGTTACAGCTGTGAGCAATTCGCGTGACCCTGCAGATCATGACTCCAACAAATTAAATTGTGAAATTGCTTGAGGAAAGTGATCAAAGATTTTGCTTTACATCTCTCCTGATGAGGGACATAAATCTTATTTGCATAAGAGAATATTTGCTACAGAATCTAACAATTTCTTCAAGTTTTCAAAATTGTAACTAACATGAACATGTTGCCACCAGGCCCACTACTCATGATAGAAATCTGAGTGCAAGCTTTTACTTGTCAACAAACCAGTATGCAAGAGAGAGAAAAAGGTTGTTATACCTCATCATTGGGTCCACAAAACTCATGAAATAATCATTCACAGGCAAATAATATCACAAAACCAAGACCATCACACAATATGCAGCGGCAATTATGCAAATAAAATAGTGCGTGGGTATATATAGATAGAGAGATCTGTCTTGTTACTTACAGTTATCCCCTTTCAGTGTTCCAGTGTTATTCTTTTATTAGAGTTTGTTTTGTTGCAGTGTGAGGGTAGCTTTCACAGGGAGAAACCTTTTTGTGCATCCACTGATGTGTCATTATATTTGTGCACCATTGTGTGTGGTCTGGGGTCTGGATTCTTCATGGGTTATCACCTCAACTGGCTGGAAGTATATCCTCTGTTTATCAATCCATACATTTGGTGGCATGCTTCAGCTTCTTCTCCAAAAAAATTTTAAAAAAAAGGTGAACACAAGTTACAAAGACCCCAACTGCTAGCCACGTTAAGCATAGACCTAGACTCCCAGCCACATAAAGCAACAAGTTCCTAAAGCAGGACCCTGCAGTAGGGTGGAACATTGGACTTTATGCAGCCCAAGACAATGTCTAACTGGCAGAAATATATACATCCTGAGTTAAACAGCCCAAGGAGGAGCTTCAACTGGGGGACCTCCCAAACAAGACTGCGGTTCTTAACCTCTGATATGCATCAGGACTGGTGCAGATTTTTCCCTTTTTCTTTTTTAAAGGTACATGTCTAATGTGGATTTTACTGAGAATTTGCCGATCGTTGTTCGACATGGCATGTATTCCAGTAGATTTGGAGTCCAGATGATCAATAAGATGCAAAATGCTCTGCCCTTTGATAAGGTGGCCCCACTGTCACTACCACCAACACATGAAAATGGCAGCCTGATGCCACGAGGCTCCCCCCACTTCAGGGTCTAGCGAGAGCCAATTGTATGCAGCCTTAACCTTGCTTTTCGCAAAGGGGCTTTGTCCAGAACCCATGTCACAATGGGGCAATCTTAACATTGCACCAATGGTCCCCTCATGCCACCACCGACATGGAGGGTCCCCAGATCCCAGTCTAAGCCCTAAAAGGCACATAAGTGAAAACTTTCTAAGTCAATATAAAAACTAGATTCTCACCAGAACCATGACCAAAATCCTGCAAAGACCAACGTCGATCTCACGCTATACTACAAGCATATGTCAATATATCCAAAAGCATTATCCTCAAATGGAACAATTCTCACTAGTATCCTTCTTCATTATTGAATGAACAAAAGAGCAGAATACAAAATCACAACCAATTCCTGAAGCGTGCCAAACTTCAAACCTGGAATATTTCTTGCCTAACCATGGGACGGTGAGATTTCCATAAATTTGAAAATGAAAGCATGAGGATACCTGTGGTTCAAGCATATGTCGATGTCCTTTGCAAGTGCTTTTATTAATGGGTCATACCCTTCCACCATAAGTCCATGACCACCCGAAAGAACATGCTCCTGCATTTTAACACATTTGGATTGAGCAACATCACTAAAGTATAAGCAGGGTATGTAAAGAACTAAATTTTAACTTCTATGGACATTTACATTCATATAATGCAGTTGAATATCAGAAAGTGATTATGATGCATGGCCTCAAATACAAATTTTCTGTTCACTCCCACCACAAAAACTAACACTAAAGGAGACATGGTTAAGCCTCCTCTTATTGAAAACTACTGTCGTGCAGGAGCTTTCAAATTCAATGAGGAGAACATTGTCTGGGGTATGAATAGTCAAATAGATGATTATTTTCAGAGTCCTAACCTGATCCCAGTTTTTTAGGGATATTGTGTCCACATCAGCTGCAAACCATGCTTCCATTCTACAGATATACCACTGCAACACTTCATAAGCCAATCCATGTTGCCTATAAGCCAAACAAGGTCAGGTAAGAAGACAAAGCATGCATTCAGATCATTACATAATAACAACTACATGATGTGTAAAGAAAATGCCGGCACCTTAAATCAGGACGTCTGGCCAAGACAATTGAAATGGCTTGAAGAACAGACATGTCCGCATCATGTTCATTCCTAACTTTCTCTGTCTGATACATTAAAAGGAAGAATCAGAGAAATGCAGTAAACAATGGGACTTAGTCTAACTTAGGTCCAGGGAAATTGTACAATACCTCTTTGAGAATCCTCTTAAATGTTTCTCCCACTTCAACTACCAACTCTTGGGGAACTTGCTGCCCGTCCATATCAAACAGTGCATAACTGTATAGATTATGTTTAATGGTGAATTTCTTTCAAGAATGAAAATATGAAGAGAAATTATCATAAAAATAAAATATAATTATCTATTTACAGAATAGTAGTGGCTTTACCTCAAAAAGCCTTTCAAACACCTTAACAAAATCATTTCATTCAAAGTTTTAAACAAAATGACATGACTTCGAACTTCAGTCAAATTTCCATCCGTGTATTAGAACTACATGATTTTGAAAGAATTCAGAACTCAGAAGCACATTTCATAAACACTCCAATGGCCCTAGTAAGATAGCACTGCCATCTCTGCCGGTGGGACTGCTTTGGCCTCCTCCTCTCCGCCACTTCATGTTTCCCAAGAGCTCTCCGCCGTGGGTCTGGCCCACACGGCTACCCCTGCCCTTTCTGCAGGTTTCCTCCTTGTGGAGCATGATGCTGCTCAGCTCGTTGCTTCCCCTCCCACGCCGCTGGTGGGTGCTGGCCCCCCACAGAAGCCGGCTGCTCCACCGATCTCTGTTGGTGCCCCTTCGGCGCAACTTGCTGACTCCCGGCCTGCGTTGGCTGCTAGCGCTCCCATCTCCCCTGCTGCCCCTCCCCCCGAGGGCATTGCTGTGTGCGTCCAGGGGCCTGCGGCGAGCCTCACCTCTCCTGTTGGTGAGCTCCTGTCTGCTGGCTCCCCCCGGGGCCCTGTAGCGGACGCCCAGCCTTCTTCCTCCTCGGATGGTCCTGCTAGTGCTCTGCCTGGTGGGGTCGACTCCGCCTCTCTGCAGGTCATTCCTGTGGCCTCTGGTTCCTCAGCCACGGTCGTTGCTCACGGGGTTGCGCCCTCCTCCCAGGGGATCGACCCTTGCCCCCCTGCCCCAGCCCTGCCGTCGGCTCTGCATGCAGCGAGGCCTCCGTCCGCTGTTAAGGGCCGCCCTACAGGCCCCCCTGATGGTGTTGCTCAGGCCCTCCCGGCTGCTCTGGCCGCCCCTGCCGCGGTCGTCCCCCAAAAGGAAGCGGAGCGGTTGGCCCGTTTGGCTGCTCTGCGCGCGACGAGGGATGAAGTCAACGCCCTTCCAGTCTTTTCTCGGCCTGGGCCTCCTGGCCTTCTTCGGCCCTGTGTTGCTGCAGTCCCATTGGAGCCGTCTTTGCCGGCCTTGCAACCCCACGACGTGATCCTGGCCTTGCGAGCTGAGCCTCCACCACTTGCTGCCTCCTTTTTAGCTGTCAGTGGTTCCGCTTGTGACGTCACTAGCCAGCTGCCTGCCTCGGCTGCCTCGCCTGATGCTCCCCGGGGCTCCTCCGCGCAACCGCTGCAACAGGATGTCCACCCTTCGATTCTTGATCATGATGGGGGATCCCCCATGATTTCTCCTCCTCCTTCGATCACGTCTGAGCTATCGGTTGACTTTTTGCTGCCCCCCTCTGTTGCTGCCTCCATCCAACCTATTCCCGGTGACCTTCAAGGGTCAGTTGGGGTGCAGGCCTCGGAGTCCTTTGATCCGGGCATGGCTCACCATGCTTCGGGTGCTGGTTTGCTGCCCTCTCCTGCTATCGTTCTCGTACAAGATGACCCCGGCGATTTTGGTGGTTCGATTGACGAGCTTGGCCTGGAGTTCGATGAGCCTCCCTTCCAGCCCGCCCGTAGGAAGAACAGAAGGTCTCGGCGCAGGCCCAGCTACCTCCTCGAGTACTACAGCCACAGGCTTTAGCTGGGTGTCTCTTTGGTGTGGCTTCTCGAGCTCGTTTCTTTTTATGGCCCCTTTTGTTTTTGGGTTCCTCCTGTTGTATGTGGCCTCATTCGTCTCTTTAAGTTTGGGTGTCTTCTTTCCCCCCCCCCCACCCCCATGTTCTGTAATGTCCTTTACTGCTTTACTTAATGAAAATCGCTTGTCTGGTGGCCAGGGTGGAGCATCCATCTCCTTCCGCAATGAAGGGATGAACGGGAAACCCTCGCCCCACCTTGCAAGTATTACCTTTTGAGTGAAAAAAAGATAGCACAGGCAGTACCAATAATGAAAGGGATTAAGGGAACAACAAAAGTAGTTTGGTTTACAGAACAATTTTTTTTGGAAGATGGATGGATTAAGGGAAATGTTACTACAAGTTTACAAATGGAAATGATAATGAGATGTGGGCTCGTGAAGGATGATATACTCATGGACACCAGCCAAATTAATCTACACTTGTTAACTTAGTTTATTTTATTTGGAATCCTTACAATTCCAATAATCACCACCCCTGTGAAAAAAGAAAAGAAAACTGTATCCCTCCATTGACAGACCACAAATACTCGACAAAAAAGAAAAAAATCACTTAAAATCCCTTCCTCAGCAATAAGTGTCCGATAGGGCATCAAATAATTCATCTAGAGGCTCCACTTCTTATATCCAGTGTCAGTCTCAAACTAGTCCTCTACTTTATGTGACAGCAGTTGCAACAGAGTCTATTCATATAAACTATAAGAAAAGTGGGCTCCTCTAGCCATTACCTAAATTGTCAAGAGGCAAAAGCATGTATAAAGCCTGATCTACAATGATTAGAAACTTTCCAAGAAAAACACTTACATGACACAAAAGGCTTGAATAGACAAAGATCAACCTATTTCAATTCATTATCAGTCATGGAAGTAGGCTTCTCTGTGTTACTTCAATTACGGAAAAACCTTTTTCCCCTTTTGAGCTGTTATCCACCAAGCACTAGGGTCTTTCCAGGGTAGTGTGTATCTGAACCCATCAAACTCTCCTTATCAAGGCCTACTACCATTAAAAGTTGAAATCTGGAGTTGCTACAAAAGCCTACAGCTTCCTTGATGTTGAACTTATCTCGGTCAAGCATGAGGACCTTCGAAAGTCTATTACGTAATGGAGACCCACTTGACAACAAGGATTCTCAGAAGAAGCAAGGTGACCTCTTCTAATTTAGAAAAAATAAGAAGTTAGGAAATAGTAGCTACAAAGTGTATGTTGTATAACATCAAGAAGCAGAGGTAGCCACAGAACCAGAACTTCGTTATTATGTCCCATACCCATTCATTATGTAGAAGAATGAAACAAGAAAACTACTTGGAGTTGCCAGACATAATACAATTAGATAAATAATTTAGCAACTATGTAAACAAGACACCCACCCCCGTGAAATTTTTTTTAATATGAATGCCTGAAATTCAAAACATTTTTATCATAACTGGTCGCAGAAATTCTGATATTGGAATTTCTTTGCACTTTTTGAATGTAGAAAGTAACTCCATAAAATAAAGATATCAAATAGAATGAAACCAAGTGCTTCAAAGTGAAATGAGGCTAGGACAAGGGGTACCTCTCCAAATCATGGTCATACAACACAGAGTTGTCACCACTGGTACGGTATAGTTTAAGCCCTAGATAGCGAATCAGAGGAGCCAAGGAATTTTCATTGCAAACACCATGAAGCCTAGATGAACAAAAGAAAAAGGTGTTATGAGACTGGAAATGAAACAAGAAAGCCCCAGGGTGCAAGAAAGTAACAGCCAAAGGGCCTGCTACTGTAGAAAGTGAACTTGCCATGATGCTCCCATGTCAACAGGACAGCCAAAGCTATAGTCAGTATGCACACGACCACCAAGTCGATTTCGAGATTCCAAAAGTGTGACCTGAACATGAGAAGGTACAATAGGCAACAAAAGATTTTACCACTCCTTGGAAGATGTGGAGTTCAAAAATATAACCAACACAGTGCAAAACTTCCTATCTATGGAATTGTCATCAACTTTGAGCGACATCAATTCATGTCGCTAAATGGCCCAGATCTTTATAATCACCTTAAAAGATGCATTACACAGTGCACGGGCAGCTGCAATTCCTGATATCCCTCCACCTATCACAATGACCGAAGGAGGTATCTCTCGCCTCTCAATATGTGAAATGAAAGCACCTAGACAGGAGGGAAAAAAGATCCGTATTATGCCTTAAGGTCACAAAAACTAAACTAAGCATAAATGAAGCAAACTTGTAATAGGAGGCAAGGTCACACGGAATAAACAATTTTACTTAAGTCGATGAATTTCAAAGGTTTTAAATCCCCTACGGCTAAATTGTACATTGAGATGCAGTCCAATCCTTAGGATCTGGAAGCTACCTTATAGAACAGTAATATAACTAATTTCCATCACTACAAGTGAACGAAAGAATGAGAGAGAAATGCACAATAGATCTTGACATGGAAAGAATGTGAACCTCAAGAACTACTCCTAGAATCTATGTCATACAAAATCATGGTTAATCTGAGTGAAGAAGCAACCTTCACAGTACTGTTTCTCTTGTTGCTGGCAATAAACCAAAACCAAGACAAGAGAATGAGAAAGGAGAAAGATTAATCATGAGAACATTAGATTTCATGAGAACATTAGATTTAACCTTTTTTGCATCTAATGCTTATAACCTATTGTTGATTCCCCCAACATAGATCTTCTCCAATACAGCCCTCCACAATCAACTCTGTATCACCTAGTTGCATAAATTTAACTACTTCGGTCCTTCATAATTGTCCGCCCTTTGCAACAGGGTAAATCATAATACAAGGAAGAAAGTTCATGCACGCGTGCCTCATTTGCTCCTCCACATAGATTCGACCATAAAATGCAAGTCCTCCTCTTTTCAGCGTTCTCATTTGGCACACTACCCGTTATACTGTGTACAAGATGCAATGCATGGAAAGGATTCCAATTCTAAAATGTATCAAAATAGCTGCTATAACCACAGGAAAAGGGGACTAGTCTACGTCATAAGCTTCGTGGTAACGCAAAAGAGGCAAAAACAGAGGGAAAAAAACTGGGAAAGAGGGGCTACACAATCCAGCGACAGAAGCTTATCCCTTTCTCAGAAAATTCAAGAGACCGCGGACCTTCCAAGAGGACCGACGCGCTATAATTATATAGTAATGCAGTAATGCTGGCGGTCAAAATGCGCGATTAGGGAAATAACATGACCATCAAGAAACAAGAAAGCCAAGACGGCTTCCCCTACGCCAGGTGGAGGAAAAAGAAAGGGAAAATCGAAGGAAACGTCCTCAGCTAGACACCAAAAACATTTTTTTTTGTGAAAGCAACCGGACACTCTCCCACGAAACCCCACGGAAATCAGAACAATGAACACAATAACCACAAGAAATCCCTCAAAAATTGAGCCGCGAAATAATTACCGCCGACGGCCAGGTTCTCGCATCCACAGTAGTTCTTCGACTCCATCGCCGCAAATCGCGCGCAGATCGCCCAAACCCAGGAATGCACCAGCACCAGAAGGAAGACACCAGCGGGAGAAGGAGAAGGAAGCAAGGGCGGGCTTAATATCTCGTCAGGTGTTGCGAGATGGAATTACTGGTACGTATAGGAATCAGGGGGGAACGGTAGAAGAAGATGAAGATCATGAGTCCGTCGATGAAGCGGCTCACGTCGGAGAGGCAGCGCAGCTTGTCGAACCAGCTCATATCAGAGGATTCAAAACGGCAATGCCCCCGGGGGATTTGGTGGAGGGATCGCGGAGATCGGATCCAGGGAGGAGGAGGAGGAGGAAGAGGACGATACCAGGATGGGATCAAGAGCGCTCTGTTATTCTGGGAGGTTGTTGTCCTCCCCCCCCCGCCCGCCCCCGCCATTTTATATGGGGCGGGCAGGGGCAGGGGCAGGGCCAGGGGCAGGGGCAGGGGCAGGGCGAGAGAGAGAGACGGGTCCGCACGTCTTTCTGTTTTTGACGAGATCGCCACTCCCCACGCGGGGTTATAATTAGGGCAGTTTCGATTGTCTGTGCAGTTCATTCTTTTATCGACTTGCCCTCGCACCAAAGGCCACATCGTAACGTGTGAAGATGTGAAGATTTTTAGTTCGACTATTTTCAATTAATTTTAATTTATAAATAAATTAAAATTAATTTTTTTTTACTATATGAAAAGTCATTGAAATTGATCCAAATTTATCTTAGTTAGATTTGATTCATGACTTATTATTCTAATTTACCATAGCCAATTTGGTGTGTTCTCTCACAAAACTCAAGAGTTCGGGTCGAATTAAAGATTCTTCAAAGATGATTTTGATAACAGAATAAGGGGTGAATATGATGAGTTATTATGTTTACTCGTCCTTAATTGAATTTGATAGTAGAGTTAAATTATTTGAGTCAGTTAAGATTAAAATCCTTATTCTAAGAATAATGTATTCTATAATTTTACGTAGAACGAGTTGTTCCCATGATAAGAGTAAGTCATCACACTCAAAAAGAGAAAACTCAAGAAATAATTCACTCGAACTTATCTCAGATAATTTATCTTAATCTATTATCAAAGTCACCTCAAACGATTGATCCAAATCTATCTTCACTTGATTCAATCTGCCTCCATGACTCTTATTTCGGTCCATTCCGAGGGGTCGCACAAGTACGAGAGAAATTTGGATCAAAGCAAAGGCTAGAATCATGTAACGTTGATCGGTTTCTACTCGTAGTTGACCCATCTCAAATCTTACACTAGTTTGATTTGATTCGATTTTGGTTCTTCTATAAACGGGACGTAGGGGTGATTCGGTCATTTGCCCTCTGTGGAGGGGGACGACCTTTTGGCATGCGATTCCGGATTCCACCGTGATGCCATCAGAGTGATCGGAGCGCGAAGCGGTGGCCGGATAGCGGTGTGTGTTGATCGCTCACGCGGAGGAAAAGGGCCAAAAAGAATAACTATTTATATATTTTATAAAAGTTTTAAAATTATTTATATATTTTTATCTTTACGAAATTTAATTCAATAACTTCGAAATATCTTAACTTTGAGTTAATGGTGCATTTGACATTACGTCTCCAATGGTCCCTTGCCGCAGTCCACCGTCCACCAGCGGGACCCTCCCCGCGCGTGTCGAACTCTACTCGGGACGTACCGCGCCATGTTCCACGTGAGCACGGCCTCGATGAACCTCGCCCGCGGCCACAGCTAGCAGACGATGCCCTTCCACAGCGCTCGACGACACATGGCATTGACCTCGTCGGCCACCCAAACAGTGGAGAGCGAGGCAATGAGGCTATGCAGTGGCGGCAGCCACTCCAAAAACGTTAGCTATAGGGCGATGGCCGTGGGGAGGCGATGTCTGTCAATGGAGCACGAGCTGTGGTGCGGCGGTGGCCAGAGAAGAACCATGACTCTGGAGCGGTAGAGGCTCTTGACTGGCTACTGTGTGAAACTATAAGCGTGTTTTGGCTATAGAACAGAGGTGCCTCTAGAGCGGCAGCGGCTACGTAGCGGCGGCATACACATGTGGAGCAGCTGCAACCATGTGGATCGGCGGTGCCTTTGGAGTGGCCACAACTACGGAGCAGTGTCAACTGAGCAGCAACAGCGGCTGTGGAAAAGTAGCCACCAGCGAGCTTCAGAATGGCGGCCATCGGAGAACACTTCAGAGGAGGGTACACAAGGAAGAAGGAGATTAGGGCATGGATGTGAGAGGCGAGGTTTGAGATTGGGGGTGAGGCGGCCTTGTTAACGGCAGTGGGGACAACGTACGTCCTCGATCGCAACTCCACCGTCGCGAAGCCCTGTTTCACTGCCTCCATGGCGCCGTACTCCACTTGGAACAGCCGCCCTGCCATGTCGTCACATCCGCGTTGTAATGATTCCGAAACATCCTTCCCCACTCTCCAAACACCCTTCTACACCAGCACCTCCGCCTGCGCCTACGCCTCCCCTTCTTCTTCCTCCTCCCTCCATGTGAGAGGTGGAGGAGGGGGGCACGTTGTTGCCTCTCGGAGAAGGAAGAGGTCAATTTTGTCTGTGAGATTAGTAACTTCAGAGAGAGAGAGAGAGAGAGAGAGAGAGAGAGAGAGAGAGAGTAGTTAAGGGTAGATTAATAATTTAGAGGTGGAGGAGGGGGGCACGTTGTTGCCTCTCGGAGAAGAAAGAGGTCAATTTTGTCTGTGAGATTAGTAAGAGAGAGAACATAGTTAAGGGTAGATTAATAATTTTATTCTCTTGATTCACGTGACTAGATTATGTGAGAGATTGTTGACCGCAGAGAACCTTTCAATGGATCGGCCCTAGTGGAGCTTAGGTCGACCCAACTCATGTCTGACTCATCGATAATAAAATTGAGTTCGATCTAGGTCGTAGCTATGTCGAATTGAGTCTGGTCGGGTTCGATATTTATATAAAAAAGTAAAGTCCGATTAAGTTTCGACCCATCTCAAAATTTTTAAAAAATAAAAAATAATAATTTTAATAATATAAAATTAATAATCTCGTTAAATTAATTAGAGTTATTGATATTAATTAATTAATTAATTAATTTTTTAAAATATATTTTTAATTAAATAAAATAAAATAATTTTAATTAAGTAACTTTTAAATTTTGAAGTAAAAAAAAAAGAGAATGTGTCGAATCAACCCGGGAGTTGAACTCAAAATCTAAGTCTAACCCATAGATATAATTAAGTCAAATTTTTAGACTCGAGTAAGATTTTCAAGTTAAAAAGAGCGTTACAATCTGACACGAAATCATACTAGATTTGTGAACCTATCAAATCAGTCCAATTTATTGACAACTCTTGAGAAACGGCGCGTGATAATCTTCGTAATAATGTGAGGGGGGGGGGGCGTTGAAATAAATATCACAAAAACAGAGATATAGAGGTGATATCAAACGATTTAACAGTATATAAGTGATTTTTTTAAAAAGAAAAGTCAAATAACATACGGACGGACGGCTGTACGTGGGGCCCACGAGAGGTTGGCGTTGGCGGGGAGCGGCGCCAGGAACCCAAAGTCACCCATTTACCTAACTGTGTTCACACAGTCGTAAGCTGGTTTTATTTAACCCAAAACTCCACGTTGATGATCACGTGGGTATCGCGGGGGGGGGGGGGTATTATTGGCTTTTCAATCATCCCGAGTTCCGGGCCCTTCATGAGTTAATGTGTACGTCCATCGGCCCAACGACTCCTACTGTGGAGAAAAGACACCTTGGTTGGTTCGACCGTACGACATATTTACGTGGACACCACGTAGAGTATCAACAATGTAAGACTTTTTCTGAGCACGAATATTTTAAAATGATATAAATTATTACCTTTAAAATTATTAATTTTCGAATTTATGAAAAATAAAATTGTTACTTTAAAATTTACCACTTTTATTTTCAAAAAAAAATAAGTCAAAAATCACAATTAATTAAAAAGTTATTGCGTGCCTAGATCAATTTTAAAAGCCATTCATTTATGACACTTCAGACATAAAAAATAGTGTCAAATGATTTATAGTATTACAAATATATGAAATACGTCATTTTATTATATTTATAATATTGTATGACACACCAAATGACTCCTAATTGGATGATACGATGACGTTAAAATAAAATGATGGATTATTGAAAGGGGTTGGAAGGTGCTTTGGATGCCAATTAATGCATGATAGCACACTGACTCGTTAAGTAAAGATGGATGGAAGAGAGAGATTTGCTAGGATGTGTCTACTAATAAGAGACATTTGTTGGGATGTGCCTTGGGTAGTTCAATGCGCATCTAAAGTAAGGTTTATCGTTTAAGTTGTACTGGTCGTTTCGGTCACGATCTGGAACGAGATGGTACGGATTGATATCATTATGAATTAAGATAAAAAAATAAATTATTCATATATATTATAAAATAAAATAAAATAATTTAAATGATTTTATATCCCAATTATTTAATTGATGTTTGATCTTAACACATGTCCCCGGTTCAAATCTCACCTCACGCACTTTAGTCAAACTTTATAATTTTTTATTAGTATCGGATCTGACCTGACCCGGCCCTACATAACTCAAGCTCGGATCGACCTCGAATTTTAATATTGATAGGTCGAGCTCAAGTCGAGCCGACCTATGTCCGATCCAGACCCGGCCCTACATAACTCAAGCTCGGATCGACCTCGAATTTTAATATTGATAGGTCGAGCTCAAGTCGAGCCGACCTATGTCCGATCCAGACCCGGCCCATTGACAATCTTAATCTTAATTAAGTCCGAAGAAATATATATAAGAGTGCGATTTAATTAGGAGACATGCATACATGTGATCCTCTCCTTAATCTGTTACTCTCTTTTTTTCTTTCTTTAAAATATTTATAATTTTTTTCAACCTAAAATATTCTTTAATATTTATTTGTTAAGTATGCAGATTTTTTTTACTCACCTAATATCACAGTTCCACTGTATATAGATAATTACTCTGAATCGTTATTATGGAAAAGTGCTATATTCTTTGTCTCATATATGTGCTATCTATGGTATATATGCAAGGGCAAAAAGGAGGACATGTTTGAGATATATATAATGGGATCGGTTAATTCAGGTAATTAAGTTATTCTTGGTTAGGATTATATATATATATATATATATATATATATATATATATATATATATATATATATATATATATATATATATATATATCAGAATAAATAATTCTTTCACCTGGCAATATTCATGACATTATTTTGTTTAAACTTTTGAAAGAAATAATTAAGGAAATGCATGTTATTCCGATGAGATTAGTAAAGGAACTAACAAAAAACACAAAATACGTGAAGATGAGCGACTGATTCTAGTGGGAACAAACACTTCCACCCCAGAATCATTCCGGGATAAATCATCAATTTTCAGCCGAACAACCCGTTATGATAGCAATCGAGTTAGATATGGAGAATGAAACTTTTGCAAGCACGATTTTGGTATTGGGTTGAGATAATGAATTTCTTTTATAAGTTATTTTTTGTCCAAAAATTGGCCATATATAATTTTTTTGAGATTTTAAAACCATCCATTTATTCTCTTTATTTCTCCTCTCCTTCTATAATCAATATTTCTCAAAACTTGAGTTGACAAAAATATCCGTTAAAAATATTTTTGAGAGGTGATAATTTCAATAATTAGAAGCCACCTCATATATATACAAGTGTTTTCAAACGTGCCCACTATTAATTATCCACTTTTCATCCCAAAAAAAAAGAGAGGAACCAATTGATCTAGCAAACTCCGAAAGTGAACACCGATCTATGTCATGTTCCTCCTGCCCATTTCAATTAGTTGAATCATGTTAGGAATTATTTATCCTTCCCTAAAATTTAGATATTGAGATAGGAGATTCTTTTTCTTATAAATCGGTCTAACTCTTTGTAGAGTCTAATGTGAAACAAAAGTTACTGACAATCTAAGTTGACTGAGAGACTCACACTCCTTCTGAGTGTTCACACCACCTTCACGTAATAATATCTCCCCTTTTATAAGACCGACGTCCTCGTCGGCTAAGTGCCGATCGAGTGGATGCCGATCTAAATTACGTCTATTCATGCATAGCCGACAAAGGGTATATTGATATGCCTATTTCACATTGAACCGATAAAAGGTAGGCTCAGACACACCATTTATTAGAAATCATTTATACTTTCTCAAAATTTAGACAGTGAGATAGAAAATTCATTTTCCTATAAATCGATCAAACTCTTTGTAGAATCTAATATAAAATTAACAAAAATCATTTGGAATTAGATGAGAGAATCACACTCCCTCTCGTACTCACACCTAGGGGTGATCATTATTCGGGTTCAACCCGAAAATCAAACCGAACTAGTAGATTTGGTTCGATTTGATTTGGGTTGAAATTTAAAAATTTTCGATTTGGGTTCAAACCTAATCGTATTAAAAATTTTGATTTAATTTGGTTTCGAAGTTTAGGAAACTAAACCGAAGCGAATAATCCGAATTTAAAGATATTTTTGTCAAGTTAATATAAGTGTATATGTAACTATAGATCCTAATTCAAAAGGTTCAATCTCCGCCATCCTAATAGGGTTTCCGACTCTATAAAATACGTTTCAAATCACCTTCTCTTTTACTGTAACTGAAGTTTTTAATTTTTTATGTGAAAATATTATGAAATTTGTTCTTACATATTACAACTTCTTATGTTATATTTTTAATATTTACTTTATTTGATAGAAATTTTTCTATCCTATTTTCCTCTAATCTTATTTGAATCTAATTTAATTTTTAAAATGAGAGATGAATATGATTCAAATCGAATCGAATCGAATTAATTCGATTTAGTTTTAAAATAATTTGATTTGAACTGATTCAGATTAAAATTTTAATTTGATTTGATTTGATTTTAAAAAAAAAATTCTTTAAATTAAATCAAACTAAACTAAATCATACTCACCTCTACTTACATCACCCACCCTTAACAAATCACATAGAACTAACACCGATCAGACTAACCCGTCCATTTCTCCTGCAAAGATCGAACCCCTGTGGAAGCCAGCATATCCGAAGCAATGGCGGGGCATGTACCATGGAGCGTATCCACCACTCTACCCACTACCCAGCGTTCGGGAATTTCGAATATCCACACGCCCACACACACATCCACGGGCGTGGAGGGCGGCCATAACGATGCCATTGGGGGGCACGTACGCCGAACCAGCTGCGCATATGCGCAGTGGCACGCTAAGTTGCGGCGGCGTTGGAAGCGGCATCTTCCTCCCCCCTCCAACCGATCGATGCCCCTGTTGCTGGTGAGGCATCGGTAGCGTTCAGAAGGTACCGATACTGATTTCTGTGGATCTTCTGATCATCCGTGAACACTTGAGAGAGAGAGAGAGAGAGAGAGAGAGACTTGGTCTAGCTTTCACTAGCTCCAGAACGGCAAGTTGCTGCAATACATGACATTCTTCGTACGGAACTCATGGCCTAGGTGTGCAAGTGACTGAAAAGCAGATGTGATATATATATATATATAATATATATGAGGAGATATTCACGTGATGCCGACGCCATGACTATATATATATATATATATATATATGTATATATATCCCCCAAGTTAGTTTTATGCATTCCAGCGCTCATGGCCTCCTCCATCTCACCATCTATACTGTCCGTTTCTCACCTCGTGGGTTAGCCAGCACACTCACATCACATGGGTTAGGTAGGGATCCCCTCCCCGAGCAGCCGAGAAAAAATAAATAAATAAAATAAAGGTGACATTATGATAAGGTTATCTCGGTGACTATAAACAACAAATACATGGACAGGCCTACACAACCTTCTCAATACGTTAGCATAGTTAACAACTAATGACCTCATCTAGCATCACCGCAGCCCACATTGTGAAGCCATGTGACTGCCACATCAGCCACACATAATGCAGGTCCCCCCCCCCCCAATCATTGTCGGAAGGGAACCCCCCGTCATCTAGAAGAACATAACGTGATGAACCTCCATCAGTTCAACCCTGGACTCGCACCTGCAGATATTGTTGATGCTGAGAGGTCACTCTGTTCTACCCAGTTTTTCTGTTGAAATCTGTTCGGATCTGGGTCTGGGTCCGGGTCAATCGTTAATTAGATTCAACGTATTGATTGGGTCTAAGTTAGGGGTGAGCACAGTTTGATTTGAATTAGTCTGAAGAGAATTTTTTTCAAACTAAATCGAATCGAATTAAGGGTTCAACTCGAATCAAATCAGATCAAACTATTTTAAAATCAAATTAAATCGAACTGAATTAATTCGGTTTGATTCGATTTAAATTATATTCGTGTCCCTTTTTATAAATTAGATTGGATTCAAACAGGAGTAGAGAAAGACAGAGTAAAATAACTTATATCAAATAAAATAAATATTAAAGAAATAACATCAAAAGTTGAAACTTGTAAGAATAAGCTCTACAATTTTTACATAAAAAATAAAGAATTTCGGTTACAGTAAAATAGAAGGTGATTTGAAACTCATTTCACAGAGTCGGAAATCCAATTAAGATGATGGGGATTAGATTTTTGGAATTAAGGTTCATAGTTATATATACGTTTATATTAACTTGACAAAAATATCCTTAAAATTTAGGTTATTCGGTTCGATTTGATTTCTCGAACTTCAAAACTAAATCAAATCAAAATTTTTAATACATTTCGATTTGAACCCAAATCAATTTTTTTAAAATTTCAACTTAAGTCGAACTAAATCAAATCTATCGATTCGATTTAATTTTTAGATTGAATTCAAATTATGATCACCCCTAATCCAAACTAATCAAGAAGATGGGTTTTATTTGGTTTGGTTTATTCCCTGTGCGTAGGATGCCAGCTCCCCCCTCCCTTTTTTTTTTTGGCTTATTAAATGGAAGAGGGCGAATTGTGTCTGCCCAGTTTAATTGAAGGACAGAGGGGGTCGGGTGTTGACATCAACCTGACGTGGCTTTGCAGGCTTGTTCCAATGGATGGGGCTCCCTATGGATTGGACAAGGGCCAACCGAATCTAACGTAGTCGGGGGTCACCGACACGCATAATTCTGTCCCCTCTCGTTTCCAAGAGGGACAAACATTCTGCACCGGGGGGGCATAATGCAGCAGATCACTCTGTGCACATTTGGATGATGTCGCCGAAGTTAAAGATTGTACCGATGGTTATGCCTCGCTTTTTTTCTGTCATAGAGATGGTTCTGGCCATCTTTTGTATACGAAGGTATCAACCATAAAAAAGAGGTCTTCGTCGTGGTTCGTCGACTCGGTGCAATTTACATTCAATAGAGTATATCACATTGTGTCTTGGAGAATACAAGATTCGATTAGTTGAGTTTGGATTGAGTCACCTCCTCCTCCTTCACATCTTGAGCGACGACAATCGGGATATCGGAAAACACTTTGATCCTGCGGGGGGAGGGCCGTCGGAGTAGCAACGTTGCTATTGGCGGGGGGAGAGTCACCGGAGAAGCTCAATCCAACGGGGGGGAGGCCGATCTGGCAGGGGCACAGGCGCACAGCCACAAAGCCTCAAGCCGACGGAGGAGGGTGGCCAGATCAACTTGACCAGCCAAGGGATGGCCGATCTGGCGGGGGGACAGCCACAAGGCCTTGATCCGGTAGATCGAAGAGGGCGGCCGGAGAAACTATATCAGACGAACGTACGGCCGATCTGGCAGGGGGCAGCCACAAAAGCCTCTATCTGACGAAGGGGGGTCATCGGAGCAGCTCGATCCGGCGAAGGGAGGGCCATTCTGACGGGGGGAGGGCCGCATGACTTCTATCCAATGGGAACAAAGCCACATATTGTAACATGGCGTGTCATAGATCTAAGGTTTTGAAAGGGGATGGGGGGCACAACTCCGACAGAGTCGCACCGAGTCGTATGTGACTTGGGCGTATCATATCGGATCAGGAAGAACTTGATCTTGTACGGATCGACGAGTTGTCGAGCATTGCTCTTGATGTCCTCAAAATAAAAATGTGGATGTTCGTGAAACTCAAATCCATAGATACTCCATTTCTTTAACATATAAGATTGGGAAATGATAAAGTAGGGACTTTTGCATTGTAATCACCGTGTGAACCTCCTCTTTGATCAAATTTAAGTGTGTTTTTTATTTTTTAATTTTATGGATGAAGTCCAAAATCTCCTAACTTGATATAGAACTCTAGTCACCTACTTTATTTGAGTAGCATGATAAGAAAAAAATAAAAACGGGTGTAAATAGTAGTTACTATTCATGTTATTGTTCATGTGAATCGTAACCACTATTCACGTCTATTTTTTTTATTGTCATGCACTCCAAGGGTCTCTTTGATAAATGAATAAGCAAAGTTAAGTTTACTGGAACATGGATAAGTTATCCTTACTTTTTTCACTTTTTCACTTTGATATGTATCCGGGTCAAAGTGAAATCTCTTTTTAAATGAACTAGTTACTCTAGTAAAACCCGAGTTAAGGGTGGGATAACTTATCTATCTAATCAAACTGTATTTTCTCTTATTCTTTGGGTTAAGGCCTCTTATTCCTCCCTTATCCGTTTATCAAAGAGGCCCCAAGTGAATTAGGTGACTTAACCTCCATTTCAAATTAAAAGACCTGGGGCCTATAAAAAAAATTTTACGAAATGGGACTAAAGGGAGACGTTATTATTGTAATTACAGTACGGACACTCCTATTTAATCATTTTTCTAGAAAATTTTGTTTCCCCAAGAAGAGAACTAGTTGTTACACAAACATGAAAACAAGCATTATATTGCAGATGTCTCCTATGTCATTTCTCAGGTTGATTTAGAAATTTTAATCCAAGAAGATTTTTGCGGTCATTGTAATAAAGTTAGGATTGTATTTTAAAAGATACCCCTCGAGTTAAGAATCAAAGAATGTACGATTATTTGGAGCACCCATTTGTATGCCTCCATAGAACCCCCCCTTTCTGAAGGTGGGCATGAAGTTATGCCCTTTAACATGTATTTTTCTAAATCAAAGGGTGTAAAGAGGAGACTTCCCCTCCCTCACAAAAAAGTCTAATAATCGGCTCGACCCAACAGGCCAGAGACCAACCCACTAGTGGCCGCCTCGCTCATTAAGAATTTAAGAGTGTTTATCTGAGACCTAGAAAGAGCTGTCAAATTCGGCATAGCCAACATGTCAAACGGGCTCTTCACCAAGTTTCAAACGGGGAGGAAAGTCTCTTGAAATGCAACAAAAGCCCCCTAAGTGTTAGCTTAGAAGGTTCGTAAGTCTTAACTTGACCCCAAATCATGAGAGAGTCTCAACTCGATCCCGATTCATGGGGAGAGTCTTAACTCGACCCTGAGCCATCATAGGGAGAGTCTCAACTCGACCCCAAGCCATGGGGAGATTCCTAACTCGACCTCAAGCCATCACAAAGAGAGTCTCAACTCAATCCGAAGCTATAGAGAGAGTCTTAACTCAACCCCAAACTATCAAGAAGAGCCTTAGCTCGATCCCAAGTCGTCATAATTTTTAGCTCAGCCAATTGCCCGCCCCGCCCCCCCTCTCCGGCCTTGCCCCTGCCTGGTCCCCTGATCTCATGGCGTTCTTCTTGCTCCTGCGTCCTTCTTGCTCGCGGTGGTGTTGTTGTCCGGCCATGGAGGCTGCGGGGATAGGGCCTGTGCCTCCACCTTCCTTCCTGGGTCCTCCTCCTTGCCGCTGACCACCTCCGCCGGTGTCGCCGTCGACCCTCCTGCTCCGTCGTCCGTCCGTGGCCGCTGCCTCTCCTCCTGGCGCCGCTCCTGCGCGAAGAACGGCCCCGCCTCTCCTCCTGGCGTCGCTCCTGTGCGAACCCCTTTCCCCTCCTGCCCGCGTTCCCCCCCTCTCCAGCCATGGCCGGAGGGGGGGAAGCTCCTGCTGCCCCTGCCTGGTCCCCTGACCTCATGGCGTTCTTCTTGCTACGTCGTCCTTCTTGCTCGCGGCAGTGTTGCTCTCCGGCCATGGAGGCTGCGGGGGTGGGGCCTGTGCCTCCCCCTTCCCTTCCTGGGTCCTCCTCCTTGCCGCTGACCGCCTCCGCCGGTGGCCCCGTTGACCCTCCTTGTAACGACCCGAGAATCTGATTACCGGGAGAGACCCGATAACCCGAGACTCGAACCGTCGCTCACGAGCCGGGAGGACTCGGAAGGGCTGAAAGGAGTGTGGAGGCACAAAGAAATAGGAAATAAAGCAGGACAATTCAACAATTAACAGAAATAAATAAACAACTACAGCTACAACAGAGTTCAGTCCAACAGAAAGTACAATCTAAAATAGTAAAGCGTACCACATGCCGAGTGAACACTCGGCCCGGTGAGCTGGCAACTTGAGAACCCTCGAACAGCACCCTCAAACCTCGAGGAAGAACCGCCACACCTAAAAAGTAGGGAATGAGTCTCCAAAAATAGAGACTTAGCAGGGATCCCGCGGAACCCCACCCGGAAACAACGGCGGCACATAAAGCTGTAACTACGAGAGCAATAGTAACAGCAGGAATAGTGAACCCGGTGGCCGGTCGAAACTCGGCACTACAACTATTCCTACTGTACCATAAAGCACACCCCGATCTCGCAGTTGAGGCTACCGAACCATACTAGTACCACCTACCGAAGTAAAAACCCACAGTAACTGCGCCGTAGAGGCCTGTCTCCCAGGACACGGCCAACTTGGACACGATGTCCAAGGTGTAACCCCGACCACTTGGTCACAAGTACCGCACAACAAGATGCAACCTCGGTAAAGCTACTAGCACTAGTCTCACGGCACGAGAACCGACACACGTGCCACGGCGAGGCAATCGAAACTCAAAGGTCAACACGACCAAAACCGGAAGGTCAAAGTCACAGAGACTGACTGACAGTCTGTCACTCCCGACTCGACAGGAGTACCTCCCACTAGAAGCACAGTCGGTAGCGTCCCCTGACGTCTTACACCGTACCGCAGGTGAACTGCCTGACGTGGTAGCTCCTACCAAAGGCACGAACACCGCACAAGTAACCACAAACGAGTGACTAGCTGGGGTCACGCCCGTCGACGTAGGTCCAACCGCCCCCAACTACGTGTGCACACACAGACCGCGCGTCCCTGGTCTGGCCCTCTGACCGATTTTCCCCTCAGCCGGACTCTGGCTGAAAGACGTGGGGCCCGACAGAAATCGGTCCATAAATCATCTATAAGGGTAGCCTCTCCACCACTCCCTGGTGGGACCACACGCGTGTAAGTAGGCTACGACTAGTGGAGGGTCACTATGGAGTAGACTCTCAAGTCAACGGAAAATAACGTCCGAACCCGACGAAGTACGGGGACCGTCCCACGTACCAGCACCGTCGCACGGTGACCACAGTCGGAGAAGAAACGGGACTCACAGTCCACGGCCACGCACACACCCTACGCGAGAGTTGAGAAACCTAAGTGACACTAAGCCACTGGACTCTGGACAGTCTTCTAGACGCACTACACCCGACAGTCCTTGAGTCACAAGACTCGGGGTCAAGATCATCGTACGCAATAGCACAAGGCTGTCAATCTAGTCCAATCTCTAGGTCAAAAACCACGGTAGCATGAGTACCGAGACAGCTCACGAGCCACCGAGACCATTCCCTCGGGAAGGGAGCTCAAGGGACTAAGACCACACACACGGCCCACACGGAAAGTACAGAAGTACGATTCCCAAGGCAGCTCGCGCACCGCTAAGCCGTAGCCCAACACAGGGAGGAGAGAGAAGCCTCCAACCCCAGACTAGACAACTGGGCTCGGAGCCCAAGGCCTCACACAGGACCCACTCAGGAATCACTTTCCGGAGAAACCGACGATGCACGGGGACTCTCACCGCACGCACGCCAATAGACGGTGACACGAGTCGAGAACGCTACACCCCGGGACCACACCGTACCACGACACCTGGCCCCGACGATGTGCATAGCATCCGTCAGGACACGGGTCGGCACGTGGATCGAGAACCACACATTCGGGACTCAAATCGGTCAAAACGGAAACACCGGGTTAGACTGGCACATGGGCAGTTTATCCTGGGCCGCTCAAGGGACATGCGGCTAGGGAAGGGCAGCTCAAGGGATATACGGCCAGGAAGGAGCCGCACAAGTGCACTAATCGGCCTATCCCATGGAGAGGATAGGCGGTTAGGGCTGAACCGCCCAAAGGGATGTGCAGATAAGGGTTGCCCGCACAACCCAACCGACCTACTCCAGTGTCGGTCAAAACGGTTTTGACCAAACCGCACAACCCGACCGACACAACTCGTTGACCAAGGGTCAACAGGGACATGCAGTCAGAGCCTGGCCGCATAAGCCCAACGGAGAGACAGACGGCTGGGGACCAGTCGCCCATAGGGGCACATGCGGACCTCTCCTAGCCGCACATCGCATGTGTGGTCTATCGTCCGACCGCACAACCCCACAACCAGAACGAGAAGAACGGTCCAAAGCCAGTAGCCCATACGATGGACGGGCCCTAGTTCGACCGCCCAACCATCACGGCGGGTAAACCCAGGGGGTCACCTGATCGCGGCCTTTCCACGCCCCGTTCATGCCGAAACGAAGGGGATACAGCCACAACCACCCTGGCAATCACATGGACTCCGACCGGAGTCAAAACGACGCACGAATCGGGAGAAACAGACGATTCTACCGAAGTTACCCAAAAAAGGTTTCCGGGCTTCCCGGAGCCCTACCGGTCCAACGGGACCACCAATCGAGACGAAATCAGGGAGAAAAGAACGCTCTCGCCCCAAGGAATCCGTTGACAGTAATCGATCTGGAAACCGTTGCCGTTTCCCGACCGACCCTACGAAACCTACAAAACCACGATTTCGCTAGACCGGACCCAAACACAACTGTTTCTGCGCCAAACGATGTGCAATGGCAGGAAAAATGGGCAGGACGCAGTAGTGTTCCGTCACCCTACCTCCATCGAAGAAATCGCACGCGGAAGCGACTAATCCACGCCGAAAACCGCCCGGAACGCGAACGACGCCATCTCAGAATCCACCGAGGGATCGCGCCCTCAACCGCCTCGATCCTCGCCCATCCTCACCCACATCCTCGTCCGCGCCACCTCAACCTCGCCCCCACCTCGCTCCGTCGGCCGCCGAAGAAGAGAGGGGAGAAAGAGAGTGTGAGAGAAGAGAGAGGGAGAGAGGGTGAGAAATGAGAGGGGAGAGATAGAAAGGGCTTATATAGGAAAAAATCCAGAATTTTTGGAAAATACCGAAAAATAGAAAATCACAATTCCGTGATCCTCAGAACACACCGATCGCAACGGTATCACACTCGCTTAGGTGAACGACCCGGTTCACCCGCAACGAGGTTCTGAAGGAATTACCGAAACACACACCGGGAATCAGAATACACACGCGGAAAAGCAGCGGAATGCACTCCGGCCTCCGAAACAGCTCCGGATCGCGCCGATCCGAACACAAAAGATGTCTGAAACATCATTTTGGACACAACGGAGTCAGATACACCGGAAATGCAGATTCAGGACTCGAGAAGAAGGATCCAAAAAATCCGGGGCATTACACACCTGCTCCGTCGTCCGTCCGTGGCCGCTGCCGTACGAACGTGGATCTCGCTTGTTCTCCTGCATCTGCATCGTGTGCTAGCGGTTCAGTTCTTGGGCTATCGCCCCTGCTGCCCCCTCCGGCGTCCTCCGACGATCTCTCCGTTGATGCGGTCTTCTCCTCCGACGTGCTCAATGCCTCCCCTATTCGACATGCCCTTGGCCACTCCGTCACGCTTCCTTTGGCGGGAACCTCCCCTTCGAGCGCCTCCCTCCCAGCTGTCTCATCCCTCCTTGGCACGCTACCACTGGAGGGTTTGGCCTCCCAAGGTGTTGACCTTATTCTTTGTTGGCCACTCCCGCCACCCCTCCTTCCTCTGATCCTCCTTTGGCCTCCACATCCCCCATTCGATGGGACGCCGGGCAATTACGGTACTCTGTTCTTGCGTGTTGGGCTCCCCTCATCCTCCGCCACTGCCGCCGGCCCTCCTGCCTCTCCTCTCCCTACCTACCTTTCCCGCCCCCCTCTTACCCTCTGCTCTCCTCCTGCCTTTCTTGTCCCCCATCCTTGTTGTGCCCCTCTAGCCCTTCGGGGCCATCGTTGTTGATGTAATATCCCAGACCTTTCGGATCCTTCTTCGTGGGTCCCGGATCTGGTTTTCCGAACGTCCGGCTCTGTTGTGTCCGAAATTTCGTTTCGGACATCTTTCGTGTTCGGATCGGCGAGATCCGGAGTTGTTTCGGAGACCCGGAGGCGTTCCGCAGCTTTTCCGCGTGTGTTTTCCGATTTCCGGTGTGTGTTTCGGCTTTTCCTTCGGAAGCTCGCTGCGGGTGAACCGGGCGGTTCCCCCAGGCACGAGTGGTACCGTTGCGATCGGTGCGTTCAGAGGATTCCGGAAATGTATTTTTCTATTTTTCGGTATTTTTCCAAAAATTTGGATTTTCTATATAGCCCTAATTCTTTTTCTTTTTCTTTTCTCCTTTCTCTTTCTTCTTCTTCTTCCTCCTTCCTTCCCCAACCGTGGCCGCCCTCTTCTCTCTCCCTCTCTCCCATTCGGGCGCGGCGGACCCCTCCCCGACTGTTGACGGCGGCAGGGCGACGACGCGGACGCGTGGGCGACGGCGAGGCGATCTCGTGGGCGTGCGTCGAGCGTGGGAAGCGTGGGGAGTTCGTGAAGCTTAAGGCGTTCTTCGTGGTTTGTGGGCGATTCGGAGGAGCATTCGCTCCATTGAGGTAGGGTGACGTTCCTTAGCCTCTTGTCGTTCATTCCCGTGATTTGTAGGCCGCGAGGAGGCCGAGAGGGGCTTGTTTGAGCATTTTGGGGTTTTTCCATGATTTGGGGAGAGCTCGCCCGATCTATGGTTTTGATGCATGATTTCGTGTTTTGATGGCCTAGAATCATGCTAGGGGTCCCCAGGGGTCTTCCCCTTTGATTTCCCCCTCTCCTATGGAGGCATGGGGGCGTGGTTGGAATTTTTGGGAGTTTCTACCATTTTCCGCCGCAGACTGAGAACGCGCTATACTCCAGTAGCGCGTTCTTGTTCGTCGCGCCGCCCCGACGGGGCGCGTTCATCGGAGAAGATGAACAGTAGGGTGGTTCGTGTCGCGCTATGGGGTCCTAGTGCGATTATCCTTGTCGCGCTAGGAGGACCTAGCGCGATGGTCCTTGTCGCGCTAGGGTTCCCTAGCGTGATCTTCTCTGTCGCGCCATGGAGTCCTAGCGCGTTCTTCCGTGTCGCGCTAGGTATCCCTAGCGCGACCTGTCCTGTTGCCGGGTGTTCCCCTTGGGCCGTGTGTGTGTCCTGAACATCCCGTGGAGTTCCGCGACCGTGTCTTCGGGCGTCCGGAGATCTCGGTTGCCTGGGTCATGTGTTTGACCAGGGGCAGTGTGTCCGTTTTCCTCCGACTGTGGTCACCATGCGATGGTGATGGTACGTGGGACGGTCCCCGTACTTTGTCAGGTTCGGACGTTGTTTTCCGTTATATTGAGAGTCTACTCCTTCAGTGACCCTCCACTAGTCGTAGCCTACCAGTACGCGTGTGCTGGTCGCACCAGGGAGTGGTGTACGGGCCGACCTTTAGAGACTGTTTATGGACCGGTTACCGTTGGGCCCCACGTCTTGCAGCCAGAGTCCGGCTGAGGGGAAAACCGGTCAGAGGGCCAGACCAGGGACGCGCGGTCTGTGTGTGCACACGTGGTTGGGGGCGGTTAGATCCACGTCGACGAGCGTGACCCCAGCTAGTCACTTGTTGTGATTACTTGTACGGTGTCTGCACCTCGGGTAGGACCTACCACGTCAGGCGGTTCACCTGCGGCGCGGTGTAAGACGTCAGGGGACGCTACCGACTGTGCTTCTAGTGGGTGGTACTCCTGTCGAGTACGGAGTGACAGACTGTCAGTCGTGTGTTTCTGACCTTCGGGTTTTGACGGTTCGACCGTTGAGTTTCGGTCTTTTTACCGAGGCACGTGCATCGGGTTGCGTGCCGTAGGGTCTTGTCTTGTAGAGTACAGGACTTTCCCTTCCGAGGTACTCTCCTACCGCTAGTGTAGTGATTTCTCGTTTTACGTGGTAGGGTTCGAGTGACCCCTACTGAGTCTTGTTCCGAGGCTCATTCCCTACGTGTTTTCACCGTGTTTCAGGTGAGGCGCCACCTTCGGGGAGCGCGTCAGGAGTGCAGCGTGGTGCGGGTGCCCAGAGGTAGTGCCAGAGGTCAGAGCCGGGGGATGCCCCGTGTAGCTGTACTTTCTTTCTTGTCACTGTACTAGTCGTGGACTACTGTTGCTGTTGTTGTTATTTTTTTTATTGTGGACCATGTAAAATGTTAATTTATTTCCTGCTTAATGTTATAACTGTTTAATTTCTGCAATTATTTATGATACTTGTGTAGTTTCCACACCATCCTTTTAACCCTTCCGAGTCTTCGGGCTCGTGGGTGGCGGTACGAGTCTCGGGTTATCGGGCCTTCCCGGTAATCGGATTCTCGGGTCGTTACAGTTGCCATCCTCCCTTCCTCTGCTTGCCTCCTGCCCCCCTTCTCCTCTGCCCTCTTGTACTCCTGCCTTCCCCCCTTCGGTTCTCCCTTAGCCCTGCCCGACCTCCTTCTCCCTCCATCTCTCTTCTCCCAACCGCCCCCTTGGCCCTGTCTTCCCCTCCCTTTGCTGGCTTCCCTATCTTCCCCTCCCCCTGCTTGCTTGGTCCCCCTCCGACGGGAGCCGTCCGTTTCAGGTTGATGTCCCGCTCCTACTGGCGCTACCTCTCGGCCTGGGCCCGAGCTGCCTTGCGCCCTGCTGCCCCCTGCATGCTGTGGCCTCGCCGCCGCTGGCTCCAGTCCTCGTGCTAAGGTGGCTGCACCACCCCTGTGGTCGTTGCACCCCCCCTCCCGGTCGGTGCACCCCCCTACTGCCCCTCGCGCCTAGGTCGATGCTCCCCCCTATCGCTCAGGTCGTTGCAAGTTGCCGCTCCCTCGCTCTGGTTGGTGCATCCCGTTCGATGCCTCAACCCTGCAGGTCGACGTTAGCCCTGGCTTCTGCATGCTGGGTCTGGTGGTCCCGTTTTTACTACCTGCTGCCCTTCCTTGCTCGTCTGCCACCACTGGTGTGCTCTCTGTGACTGCTCCGGCGTGGTCCCCCAACCACCATCGTGCCTTGCTCCCGTTCGATGCCTCGTCTGCTGATGTGCACTCGTCCCCCGGTGGATGGCCAACCCGGGCGTGCTCCGGATCACCGGCCATTTGCTGTCACCGGCGTCCACGTTATGCATGTTACACTCCCGTTACTTTGCCCCTTGTTTTGGGCTTCGGTTTAGGCTTGCTCTTGTTGGCGTATTGGGCTTTGCCCACTTATTATTATTGGGCTCCTCCCTCCCTCGTAGGAGGCCCCCTCCCCCGACCTTCGTGGTCCCATGTATCCCCAACCCCTTTTTCTTTCCTCTTGCTTTATATATATATAATATTCTTGTAAGGTGGCCGGGGTTGAGTTTCTCCCCATGTCACTTACAAGTATGACTTTAGTTTAAAAAAAAATGCCATATAGCTCGGCCTCCGTAGTCATAACTCGGTTGATGATCTATAGCTCGGTCAAGTGAGGCCCGATCATCGACTTCGCCAGAGGAAGCTATTAATCCCTTGGATCAAGCCTTAATCGCTCATCACGTGACTATAAAAAAGGCCGCGATATGTGGCAACGTTCACACCTCCATAATGGGAGCAATGATTGCAGGTAACGTGTGCAGATTCTCCTCACGCCATGCATCCCACTTTCCATCATCTCCGACTACACACCTTCACGAGGCGTGATGATGATGCTATAATCGTCAGCGAAATAGGCATATTACCGATGTGAAGCACCAGAGTAAAAGCAGGATTCTCGAGGGATATGTATCCCTAATGGACGCCCTGCAAACCATCACCCTCGGCCCGAGGCACGTACCCCACATCGGGCTAACACTAGGGGGGCAAGCGACATATGTGTGTACACCGATTTTGGCCACGTGTCTCGGCTACCACCTAATTGGGGGCTCCCGCTTAGTTTCGAGGAGACAAAAGCACCATTATGACTATCTAGCTTCAGCAAATAAACGCTTCTTTGTGATGCCAGATTCGCTCCGTGCCCCATAACTCTTGGTGATCCAGCTGTTGTGCCGCTCCGTGTGATCTTTTTAGGTCTACGAGCCTTGTTGCCAACAACACCTTTCATCACCTATAAAAGGGGGTCTACAAGCCTTTTTAGGTCTCTTTGTGAGTTCCGATTAAATTTTGTTACCATAACTGGAGACAGAATATTGGGTGCCGGATTCACATCGGATCCTTGTCCAAAAGAACACACAATCTAAACATTTTTTGCCGACGAGAGCGCTTGGCATCTCTATCTCCCGAATGCTCACCCAACTCTGTGACGATCAGAAGCGTGCAACTGGGCCCATGAGTAGGATATTGGGCTGTTCGACGCACGTCGGGCCGGAATCCAAGTAATGGGCTCAGCTGCCAAGCCAGGCCAGCCCAGCTCTATACCCCCAACCGACCCACCTCATGTAGCTGGCTGTAGCAGGATGAGCAATACTTCAACTGACCCATGGTGTGATAAGTTGCTTCTTACTTGAAACGCCTCCTTTCTACTTGAAACGTTAAGACATATGTCATGATTCTTCCTTGTGAACAAATTAGTCGGCAAATTTTTTGAAGGGCCGTCCAATTATTTGATCAGATGATTTTCATCAAGCATGATGATTGAGAAATATATCAAAAAATTACTGGATCTCATGGCCAAGTCCTATACAAAGGGCATTGGCCAATGGCTCTCAGGGTGCTTGTGGGGATAAAACCTCCTACAACTAAATCAAACAAAGTCATTTGGACCATGTAAGGTGTTCACGAGGGTAAAGCAGAGAATCGTACGTTTAGCTCATATCATTCTTGGAAAATATACTTGAGTAATGCTTGCTGCATCCCCGTCTAATTACATCCCCGGCGGTGCACTAAGTTTTTTTTTAATTTTCTGTGATACGGAATCCATTCCCCTTAACTTGTCTTGCAATTCAATCTTGATATCGTACAACCCAAGAAACACACCCCCCCCCCCCACTTCCAAAAAAAATGTACCCTCTATTTATTTTTTTCCGAAGAGCCGTTGGAAGAGGGCGTGAATTATATATACCATGGTTTGTCGACTCAGGCGTGTCGTACCGTACCTAGAAAAATCTGATGCGTTGTCGATCACCCCCAGGATCGGTCGAGTCGGACTGAGTCACAGTGAGAGAGTGAGAGAAGGAGGAGATGATGCACGCCGAGTCAGGCCGCGTTAATTACGACTCGGGCGTACCGTATCGAATCAGAAAAGATCTGATCCGATACGGATCATCAAGCCGACGGACCTTGATATATACAAGTTACATCCTTCCTCGTGAACCAAAACGTGATCCTATTTGTTTGCACAATTGAAACACTTAAAAGGGCATTTAAAGAGGGTGTTACTTTCTAACCCTCTTTAAATGTGAAGGGATGACAGGGGACCCAATAATTCCGATGGGCCGACCTCCGTGCTGATGGGCCGAACAAGGCCCATAATTGTGTATCCCTTGGAAACTGTCTCCTAGTCTCAACTAGTTTACCATGTCCTTGACAACCCCTGAACATATTTCTGATTTGTATGTTACAAATCAGTCAGCTTTTTCGTGGTTGTTTTTGGAGTGCCAAGTTCAGAGGGTTCCAATCTTTTGCTTGTTAGGTGATGGACCTGATGGTAAATGTATAAACATGTAACTATATATTTGCACTGTGCAACACACAAGATGTGCCACTGAAAATCATATGCAGTGCTATGAGATAAGGTTTGTCGGCCCGATCGAATAGACCGTACCGATATTTTTATCAGTACGATAAGATACGGCATCGTGCAGCACTGTACCACCGCATATCACAAATAAAAAATTATTTAATAAATATATATTATAATAAAATATGACAAAAAATTGTGTGACTCGTTGGTAAGTAAGTGTGTTAGTTACTTGTGAGGTTAAGGATTCGAATCTCACCTTTGATACGAATTTTTTGCTTCCTTTTCTTAAAAAACAATGAAAATCGAACGAACCGTGGATTTTGAACACGGGTTTCAACGTTATAAAGAAATACGTATCACATATTGGTCACCTCGATTGGTACGATCTAATACGTGCGACACTAGACGTACGATACTAATTTATCAAACTCTGCCGTGAGAAATATGTAAACATGGAGAGCATATCTAGGAACATGTACGTACACATGTAACCCACAAGATTTTATGCTTCCTGTGATGTTTTCCCGAGCAAACAATGTGATGTATGTTTGTGTCTTTTTATGACAGGTCTTGTAAGGAAATTTGCTGGTTATGATGAGTGTGGGCATG
Source organism: Amorphophallus konjac (assembly GCA_022559845.1). Taxonomy (NCBI): domain Eukaryota; kingdom Viridiplantae; phylum Streptophyta; class Magnoliopsida; order Alismatales; family Araceae; genus Amorphophallus; species Amorphophallus konjac. The sequence goes on from CM040124.1 coordinate 348,462,520, forward strand.
TGTATTTTATGATGTGTATCCGAATGAGGAATGGATCTCTGAAAATCATGCTGGTTCTCATCCACACACTCTTATCTTCTTCCTTCGTCGTGAACTCAGGACAATCAAATCATGCATGGACATGACATTGGATAAGTTTTGTCACAACAGAGGGCGCGAGGATGGACGTGGGATTGGATTGGATAGCGGACGCCCAGGCAACGGGAGATTGCGTGAGGTCGCGCTTGTTGGCCCGATCCGAGTTTCTTGTTCATGTTGTCCTCCGTCGACTCTACAGACGGTTTCAGTCATTTATCTTCATTTCATCATGATTACTCTATGAAAATATTTCGTATCTTTCTAGGATATGATATCAAGAAAAAAAAAACTCCTTTAATCCATCTATTTCCTGAATGCCCCCACAATCTGATAAAGTTCGTACAAAATGTACATATAGTTAACCAACGTCTAAAAAAATTAAAATTATGAAATATACTCTTTGTTATGTATCTATTTAGGTATTTTTTACAGATAAATTATTGTTATATAAGAATTTATAAAAAAAAAAAATTCTAGAAACAAAATCATATTGTGTAAATATGTCGGTGTTATTTACAATTATACTATTTTTATCAAAAATTTGTAAAAAAATCACTTGTAGACGATCTTACATGACATTTACATTGACATACACTTCTAAAAATATTTCTTATAAATATATTTATAATAATAATTTATTTATAAAATCCATTCTATTTTTTTATTTCTCCCCACAAATACTCTCCCTCCATCTCACTCTCTCTGTCTTTGTTTCTCTCTGCCTACCCCCTTTGAGTGTGGGAAGCAACGTGGGAGGGGAAATTCTCGCCATACCCCCCCCCCTCTCTCTCTCTCTCTCTCACACACACACACACACACACACACCCAAAGTGAAACATCTGCCAAATCCCTGGGTGCAAGAGACTGGGAGGGGTCCCCATAGAGCTGGGTTGGGGCCTGGGCTAGAGGATGCTGGGGATCACCCTGAACTCAGGAGTATAGGGCCATAGTGATTTGGTCTCTAGATAGTTGGGCTGATGAGATGGGGTGCCCATGCTTGTTGGGCCCTAAGCTGGGCTCGGGCTACGGACAGGCTACTCGGAGCTATTGGGTCGGCCAGATTGTCCCTCCTAAAATACGTATTAAAATTTCACATGAAATCTTGATTAGATTTTCTAAATCTTAACTTTAACAAGTTAATTATACTTGCTGAAGCGAGTTCAACGGCAAAAAATCAAAGGATCTTAAGTAGTTTAAATATAAATATAGTATACATAAGACTTGTTGTCGGAATAAGGGGGCTTTTATATAATTATTCATCGCATTACCCGCCCATCCATCATTTACCTCACACGTTAACATTGTGAGAAAAATCTTTAAATGCCGACGGAAGTGGCCCCGGTAAAAAGGCTGCACCGACACGAGGAAACCACCAGCGAGAACGGGGCCATGTATGAATAATTGTAACTAATTATAGAAGGTGGTTAGAATTTTTTTCTTCTAAACCTTTCTCATAATTGTAACTAATTCAAGTTCGATTCAACTAGAGTTAAGGAATATTCTTTACGTTAATTTATTAACACAAAGCTCATTTTATTGCATAAAGCAAAGTACAAGAACACCCCTCCATTAACTAACGTTAGGAGTATTTTTGTACTTGCACATATATATAATGAAACTATTTCAATCAATATTTTTACAATTATGTATGCAACAAATTTATTCATACGATTATCACTTTGTTTTACTATTTTATTATGAACCTAGAGAGAGAGGGGGGGTAAACAAGTGTGTGAGAGAGAGGGGCAAATGGGCAAAGAGAGAGAGAGAGAGAGAGAGAGAGAGAGAGAGAGAAGCTGGTTGATGTTAAGGCCCTTTTTTTTTACCCTATTTGATAATCGTATAGAATAAGTCATCTTACTTATTTTGAGAATAAATAATTCCATCTATTTGGGTCAAATGATTTATTAGACCAAAATATCTCAAACCTTCCGATGTATAGTTGTCAAAGCGGATTACAAGAGAAATCGACAAACAAAGATAAAAATCGGGAGGGCATCGACGAATATGTCACTCCATCCGATTATCAAATATGGCCTTTCAGAATAAGTTTGAGTACGTCCTATGTATTCGACTTGTTCAATTTGAGAGACTTTGTTAATCGAGTCTGATTAATACAAACGACTCTCGAGAGTTAGCACGATTATGTGTGAGAAGAAAGTGAGACTCATCGCTCTCTCTCTCTCATCCGCTCCACTATCCTAATCTCTTCTCAAATTGACCTTTTAATATTGTTAGTCCCATGCTCAAGGTTTGGATAGGATGCCGTTGATTATTCGGAGGATAATCCATCGGAGGGATTCACCCGAATACACCGTATTCGGGAGTCGGAGACGGTGGAGAGAACCCCCGATTCGCCTTCCTCCACGCGATCAGGCTTCTGCGGTGAGGAGGGTTCGCGACTTCGACGGTGTTCTCGATCGTTCGGCATCACCCGACGTTGGCAGTTGGCTCCCCCGTCCACACCCCCGGCCGCGGTAGGATAACCCCCCTTGACCTACCTTGGAAACAACCAGCCCCTTCCGCGAGGCAGGTGAGCGGAAAGATGACCCGTGCCGTGAATAACCGAGCCGAGCCGTGTAGAAGGAATCTATTTTCGGATACACCTTCTCCCCCAAGGAATACGACTGCTTAAAATGTGGTTTTCATGAATGGATCCTGCCGGTCGAATAGCGGGCAGCTCCCTCAGTTGCCATCCCCGGGTGGCGTTTACCCGATCGATGCTGACGTGGCTATTCCCCATTTTTGTGGATAAGGATGCCCACGGGACCACGGTGGAGGGAGCGAGGAGCAGGCGCGTCCCCGTTTAACGAGACAGACTGCGGTCATCCGCGGGACACCTGGCCCTGTCTCCACCCCCCATTTTCCTCTTTATTTCTCAGCGGCAGCACCGCACGGGTTGCCATTTCCTTCTAAAAAGAAAGACATGATATTAATAATAATATTATTATTAATATTATTATAAGAAGGGGGGATCGTGCGGACTTTTCGCGGGTACAGTGTTTAGGATTGGGATGCCGACGACGACTGACGGACCCGTGTGGGGTCCGAAACCCACCCCGCTGTATCCAACCTTTTAATAGATAGATAAAAGTCTTTTTTGGATCACCTGAGTTGATTTTCGAAAAATCTATAATTTTTCGAGTTGATTGCAGTTTAAGTACGACGTTAAAAAGAGTCGTGGGCCCCCTCGGTGGGGTGGAGTTGTTGATGACTCGGGTTAATAATTAATTATCGGTATTAAAACTAGTCCACTCAAAAAATTGAAGCAATTTATAAATGGAAATTTATTTATTTTTGCTTGAAACATCTTTGATGAGGATGTTACTGTAGTTCATGATGAGATTTGGGAGGGAGACAAGGATGTCGTTCTGGGGGTCCTGTCCGTCCAATCGCTCCGAGGTCGACTAGATTTGGAGATATCTCAATGTCTTCAAAGAAGAACAAAAACCTGATAATTAACGTTTTTCACGAGAAGCTGTAATCACTTAATTGGCAACGAATTAATCCATTATGTCCACGGGTAACGGCGACTTGTAAATATAACTTGGGTGTCATCTATATATGAATTCATATTCAATTATAATCGGAGAGAGAAAGATTCATGGCTCATTATTTACATAACTCAAATAGTCCCCGTCAAACCTAACAAGTGACGGTCCATGTAGGGCCCACTTATCATGGGACCCCATTTGCTCAAGGTCCGCATAACCCATCGAGCCATAACTCGGTCGCCCGATCGATAGGTCTCTCCAACACTAGAGAAAAATCTACAGACGATCGTACCGAGTCATCAAACGACGGAGGAACGCTCCTCTATGGGTGCCCAAAATCTCGACACCCCGGCGTAGACAAGGGATATCCCTTATCCTTTATGGATCAACCCGTCGTCAAGACTCCCTGATAAGTTAGGGCGAAGTTCTTGCGGCTGAGTATCTATCCAAACTGATATTACGATGTTATTTGGAAGGAGGAAGCTTGAGAAGATAAAGAGAGAGCGAGAGTCCTTGACCGGTAATAGTTCTTCCGGTGGACGTAGCATCCCCCAAGCCCTCATGTCTCCTTTACCCAGGGAGGGGAGTTGGCACCTATAAACCCAATGAACCCCTTTAGAAAGTTAATCCAATTCTCAGCCACTTCAATTGGTGGAGAACTATCTCGTGCCCTTTGCAGTTACTGCCCCCCCCCCCTCTTTCGCACCTAGCTCATATCACTCGTTGACTTAAGCATCGGAAGATTTTCCTCGAGTTTATCACCCCGGGTCCTTGATCACTCTCTTCCCTTTTTGTAGAATGATGTGCTGAAGTGACTGTGCCCTACGAACACCTTAGATCGGATGGCTCACAGTTTGGCACGAGATCTTGTCACTTCAATAATATTATATAATATTATTTAATTTAAATAAAGTTAGAAAAAAATATGATCCCAACTCAAATCAAACACCAAAACTTTTGATCTTCTCTTCGAGATCATGTCTGTGATTTGTACCGGTGCCATTCCCAGTCGGTGAGATACAAGCTCTGGTGATCAGGACCGATTTGTAAAGACCAGTTTAGGATAACGTTTAATTAAACCGGCGTCCCTTAATTTAAGTTTAACCTTAAACCGATCGACCTCCCCCACCTCAATGTTAATTAATTAACCTTGGTCCCGATCGATGTCCAATCCGCCTACCTATCGAATCCCCGCGGGGGTCCATTCAAGATCCGAAGAAAGAAAGGTCACGCAAAAGTAAATGAGGTTAAGTTTAACGACGAAGGGATACGTTAATGAACCGAAGCAGCATGACAGCTGCGTCGAGGAAAATTTCATACGTATCCCGCGCATACTCTATTCTATTATTCCTATTTTTTATATTATCATGCACTCTCCCAATACGTAATATTATTTTAAATTTCTGTTTGGAGAGTAAGCGGTACGACTATTGTACGATATATTAATATAGTCAGAAAATTCTAAAAAAAAATTATATACAAAAAGTCACGTTATGATAGAGTCGATAAATCTAACACTTAATTCTCCACGGATTAAAAAGAGAAGAGATGAGAAAATTCGTATTATAAAATGACGCAACTCATTCTCTCACTCTATCACACTCAAAGGATACAATCAACTCCATCACACCTCTCGATTCGCTTCTAACACTACATCAAATTATATCCTCGGATTCTAAAATATCATCGACAAAGTTCATAAGACATTCCATAATAAATATAAAATATAAAATTTTATCAAGAGTAATATAAAAGATTCAAAGCATATATACATACGCCATCATTTCGATCATTTGGTGATACTAAGTAAGTATGGACTAGTTTGTTTGTTTTCCTATTTTTATCTTTCTAAAGTTGAAACTATATCAGTGACAAAATTTGATTTATTATGAATATATATATTTATACATGTGTGCGATAATATTAAGAAGGGGATTTTTACGTATTAGTTCTTATAAATTTATCGAATTATCGATTAGTCTCTCAAATCTGACTATAGTCTTAAAAATTCTTATTATCATTAATATTTTACAAATAAATCCGTACAGTTTGTTGCTGTCCAAACAAAAATTCCGTAAAATATTCCATCAATTATATAGAAAAAGATTAAAATATATATATATCTCTCTCTCTCTCTCTGTCGGAGGGTGGGTCACCGGCTCTGGGGATGGAGGGGGAGGCGGAAGGGGACACGGGAAGGGGGGGAGGATCGGGAGGGGGGAGATCGCTCCTCTGGTCCACGAATTCGGGAGAGGTGGACTGGAGGTGGAGGGGGGAGGTGGACAAGAGGGGAGGGGGGTGGAGGGAGGAAGGGGACCGGAGGGGGGGGAGGTGGACCGGAGGTGGAGGGGGAGGGGTATCGAGTGGTCCGAAGGTGAAGGGAGGAGGGGGACCGGAGGGGGGGAGAGGTGGACCGGAGGTGAAGGGGGAGGGGGGAGGGGTACCGGAGGGTCGTCAGAGGGGGAGGTGGACCGGAGGTGGTGGGGGAGGGGTACCGGAGGTGGAGGGGGACCGGAGGGAGGTGACCCATCGGAGATGGAGAGGGAGGGGTATGGGAAGAGAATCGAAGGGGGAGGGGGGTCAAAGGGGGAGAGGGAGGGGAGGGTCACCGGAGGAGGAGGGGGAGTTTCCTCTCTCTCTCTCACACACACACACACATACGGTTAAACTAGAGGCAATTTAATCTTTTTTTTAATATTAGGTCAACTTAACTCAGATGTAATTAATTTTTATCAACTTAAAATAATGGTAGAGATTTATTTAGACAACAGAGATAATTATAAGAATTTTTAAAATAATAATCAGATTCGAAGAATTAATCGATAATTCGATAAATTTGTAAAGATTAACATGTAAAAATCCGTATTAAGAATAGAGGACTACACAGTAGAATGAGATAAATTTTCGAAGGCGTAATTATCGAAGAAAACGTGTAAACGGATGAAGAGCCCTCAAAGGGGACGTTACGTTCGGGAGATCTCCCATGGCCAACCAGCGGGGACAACAGAGTATGGCATCTATTAATCTGTGGTTCACAAAAAACTAGAGAAACCCATGAGTGGGGCGTGCGTGGGGGGGAGGGCGATGCCACAGCGCGAGGGCTTATCCAAGACCCACTCATCCCGTTTCTCTTCTCTTCCCCCCTCCCCTTTCCAGTACGGGAAGGAAGTAGAGGAAGATGAAACCCACAAGGGGAGGAGGAGGGGACAGGCCAACTGCAAGTGGATAACGTCGAATCAAGCGTGCAGCTTTAGAAAAAATAAATAAATAACAAATAAATAAAAAATAAATAATAAAAAAATATGTATCTCATACTTATCCGCCACCCCTGCAGCTCCCCCCCCCGCACCCCCTTTTATTGGCGTCCCCCTCTGCACCCCACCGACTCTCTGCCCTCTCTATTCCTCCCGACGTACCGTACGGACGTGCTCATCTCTGTTACTTGCTTACCCTTGTCATACCTCTTCCTCTTCTTAAAAAAGCTTTCGTCTTGGAAGGGAACAAGCCATAGCTAGGTGTGTGTAAACCTCGGCGTGCCCATTTGTCTTGTTTCGTTCTTCGTTTATGATCTCTTTGGAGGCACAAGCGCATGGTTGGCTGGAGGGGAGGATCCTGCAGGCACTACCGTACTGCTGATTCCGAGGATGGAGGGTTCCTTGCTGTTCGTCCCACAAATCAGCCATGGGATCATGGATGACGAGGAGGAGGAGGGCGAGCTGGGCACGCCTTCGTCTTCCTCCTCCTGCGACTCGGCCGGGTCGAACGGCTCGTCCTCGTCAGAACTGGCGGACGACGCCACTTCCAAGGACGTGGATCAAACCTCGCACGGGGCGCCCTACGAGATGTCCTCTCTCATGGCAGAGCTGCCCCCCTCAAAGTGAGTTCACCCCCCGTCGTCGTCGTCCCCGTGGGTTGCATCGATCGATCTGCACCAATTTCGGTTCTTGTTCTTCTTTATAATTGCCCTGTCTAATGGCTGTGTGGCTGGTCGTCCGCATCATATGATCCTCAGGAGGGGGTTGTCGAGGCACTTCCGGGGGAAGTCCCAGTCGTTCACGTCGCTGGCGAGCGTGAGGTGCCTGGCGGACCTGGCCAAGCCGGAGCGGCCGTACAGGAAGAAGCTGAAGCCATGCGGGAGCTACGGGGCGGCGCTGGACAGCCAGAGGCCTCGCTCCCCCGTCAATGGCTGCTCCAAGGCGATAGCGAAGAGGCCGTCCAGGGGGGCAGTACTGCCGTCGCTGGTCGTGAAGAGGCCCGGGATCCTGGGCAGCGGCCGCCCCCCCTTGGCTCCTGCGCACAGGTCGAGCAGCTTCTCGACCCAGACCCTTCTTTTTACTTGATCTAAAAATAAAATGGTCGATCGATCGATCGGGATCTCCACACACACTGATCTGTATGCTGTTTTAAGGGGAGATGTGATGTGCTGCCTCGTCTGTCTAGATGATGATGATGATGATGATGCCTTTTTGTTGTGATCATTAATTAATTGTATGGTCTAACATATATATATATATATTGATGTATACTATGGAGAATATTGTAAATTTAATTGCAATTATGCTTTGCTGTCTTTCTTTCGTTCCCCATCTCCTCTTCAAGTAGCTATAGCTAATAAGATGCTTATCACCGTGCATTCATGGCATAAGGACTCTACTCTCTTTCTTGAGAGTTTTCCGATCAGCATGCATGTATGCCAGAAAACCGGGTTCGCCGATCGACTTAATTAATTGGGGATTTGTTTCAGATCGATCAAACTTTTCATGGTTTTGGTACGGGTCGATTCGACCTGAAACTCACTTGGATCTACTTGGCGTTGTTGAGTCACATATTCAAAATAAATTAAATAATAATTTTTTTAATTGTTATTTTTAAAAATTATTTGATTAAATATTGTAGTCAATTATTCTAAAATAATTCATAATGACTCAACACGAGTCGGACACTCGCGAGTCAGAATTTATTTTATAGATAAGATCTAAGTTGGATCGAATCAGACCGAGTTTGGGTCATACGATCTTCGTGACTTCCAGTTTGACTAAAGAAGATCGATAATAAGATTTCGATGCAATATATATATATATATATATATATATATATATATGATGTGCCATCCGTGTCTTCAAAGGTCTAGCACACTCGAACAAAGAGAGGTCGTAGATCCAAAAGAATGACCTCAGGGAGAGGCATCTTTTATTTATTTATTTTTTGAGTACATGGAGTAAGCTTACTTCACGAACCTAACCAAGTAATTTTCTGTACATTGTCCGACTTAGCCATGCTCCACGTCTCATCCAGTGTAGTTCCTGAGCCAGCAGAGGTTAAGAGCTAATATGTGATGGAAGAGCTCGTCATTCTTGTTACTGCTGTCAACCAGTCAGCAGTCATTCTTGTTACATGAGTCTGGGTCAGTTATTTTTTGAATTTTTTCATTTTAAGTTTGATAATTTACTCTCATTCTGAAAATAATTAATTTCACGTGAAATGATAAAATAAGTTATTCTTAGAATTAGGACTTTAACTCTAATCGACTTCAGATAATTTAACACTGTTATTAAACTTCGTTAAAAATTAATAGACAGAATAACTCATCATATTCACCTCTTATTCTGTTAGAGCCACTTTGATAACGGAATAAGGGAGAATAGGATGAGTTATTCCGCCTATTTATCCTTAACTTAGTTTGATAGCAGGGTTAAGTTATTTGGGGTCGGTTAAGAATAAGACCCTTATTCTAGCAGTAATTCATTCTATCATTTCACATGGAATGAGTTATTCTTAGAGTAAGAATAAGTTACCAAACTCAAAAAGGACAAATCTAAAGAATAACTCACCATTACCCATCTCATATAACTTATCTTAACCGGTTATCAAAGAGGCCCTTATCAAAGTCGTCCTTAACGACAAAGGAGACTAAAGTTAGATAAAACTCTCATCCACGTCAACTTGTTTGTTGGTCTAAAAATTCTTGCAACTAGAGCTGGACATCTTCTAAAGTGAAGTTTACATTTTCCTTTATATATATATATATATATATATCTTTTTTGATAGTACGAATGATTATTACTATCAAAAAATGACATAATGCATAAAGATGCAACATAATTCCTAGTGATTGCGTTATACCACACCATTATATACACCATTACCACACCTATATCTCGTCCTTCCTAAGATAGATAGAGGATCTATCTCCTCTGACGGAGACAAGTTGGAGGGGGTGAGATACCACCCAATTAAGCAGCTGGCACCAACCTTAGCTCCCCCAACAGACCTCCTCAACCTTGACGCAGTTGAACAGGGGATGCTCCATTTGAAGAGACAATCACACGCAGGCAATCTGTCCATGCCAAGCGAGTTTCAAAAGCAGCAGCAGCACCTTGTACCTCTACGGGGCCAGCCCACCTACAAGTCAAAAGGCCACAGCCCTTGGGAAAGCTTATGTTTTAAAAGAAAAAAGGGAAAAATAATGGTTCAATACATGTTACATACACGTACGGTACGTAGAGGACGTCATTTGTTACCGTGAATCGATAATCCGATGCCTTACACCACTCTCGTGGACTTTTCTCACGAATAACCTTCTCCTCTGCTCAATGCCAGCTTACAGTGGAACCTTACAGTTGTCATGAGGTTTGAGAAACAAGCCCTTACACTTCCATTGTGTTACATCGTTGGAAAACTGATTCCAATAACCACGAAAGGTAAGTACGTAACTGTTAGGTATCGAGTTTGGTTTTGATGGATTTAGGAGTATGAACGCGATTAGTAGGGAGGAGAGTTATCTGACAATATCATATAAAAATAAATTCCCAATGCAAATGTCTCACAGAACTCTGTTTTGTGTTCATGTTTCCCTGTGCTGTGATATGCAGGAGATGGGGGACAATGAAATGGAAGGTCGGCTCTATTAGATTCCTATGCGACGTGGTGTATGCTCTTCGTATGACTCATCAAATCTGGATACGCGGCACCTTCATTTTAGGAGTAACTCGTCTATTTTTGAATTCTAACCGCATTCATAGTAAAATTCAGTCGTCGTCTGGCGCAGGTCGTTCTGATTACCAACTCCCCACATCGTTCGACGTCTTGCAATCGCCTCCTTATGCACATCTCAGCGGCGAGATTGCCATTAATATCTCTCGGCATGAGACTTATAAAAGACAAGTCACAACAGCCTCTCAAAAAGAAAATGCAACACTAACACTACTCAATCCACTATCTCTCTCTCTGTTCCCCTTGCCAGAACCTCCATTATCAATCCTTTCATCTCGTACTGACTTAAGTATCGTACGGTTATCTGGAGACAAATCACCTCCGGTCAAATACTTCTCTTTCTGTACAGGGAATCTAGACTCTCTCAAAACTTCTCTCTCTACGGCCATCTCCTCCGTTCAGCTCAAGGGGATTCGGCATCCAACGCTCGGTGCTCTGGATCGTACGAAGAAAGAACCTATGTTACGCTCAGCCACGACGCTCGGCCGTCTTCGAGAATTCTGCCTATTATTGTCCAAAAGCTATTTTGTTTGATCCCCCGTTATAAATTCAAGTATATATGACACTATGCTAATCCCATCTCTTTTTTTACTCTGATCGTTCCCTTCTTCGTCTCTTCTTCTTCTCTTTCCAAATTTGAGGACGGTTCCTCGAACTGCATCAACATCGTCTTCTTTCGCCATGGCTCGAAGGTCGGGGAATCAGTACGGACGAAAACAGCAATAAACTGATCACTCCCGGACAGACTCAAATATTCCTGCACGCACTGCACCCATGACGAAATGTACATTTAAGATTTGTTAGAAGCCTCCGTTACAGTAAAACCTGCACTATTTGAGCAAGATTATCCTCCAGCAAGATATACTACTTGAACGAGGGCTTCAAGGACAGAGATACAAGTAAGCTTACACAACGAACATCCACGGGGCCACGAGCGAAACAGCGAGAATCATAAGGAGGGCCAAGTGCCGGCGGATGGTTTCCCAATGTCTGACTCGTATGTCGCTTTCTCAAAGTCTGTCGACATCAACGTCGGAGAAAAGGAAGGAAGAAAGAAAGGGGTGGGGACGGAGAAAGGATGGGATCCTCCTGCACGCATGCTTTGCTGCTTTCCAAATTTCCCATGCGCTTTTGTCTCCACTAAGCACGCTTGGATCAGGGGGAAAATGCCTAGAGAGCTCAGCTCTGAACGAGGTGTCTGAACGAGGGGTTTTCTTGTTAGTTTCTTAATAGAGTTTCTAGACCAAACATAAAAAAATAAGTTTATGTGCGGTTTCATTTTATAACAAAAAAAATAATATCCATAATATATCTCAGTCTATTTATTTAGTTTAAGGATTTTATTTGGCCGCAAAATTTCTGAAAGACCAATTTAGTTTCCAAAACCTTCACTTGCATTGCTGTGACTAAACTGAATAATGATAATGCATACTTCTTTTCTAATAATAACGATCGATACCTAGTTCTTTCCACCCGACTAGCTCATGTTTTTGTGCATACTAGATCAACCGTGAATTGCATAACATTGGTGAATTGGAAGGGCTTGTGATGCTACATCTGCCACGTCAAAAAAAAAAGTGCATGCATGCATGCATACCTTTGATAGGGCTCCACCACCGTACATAAATCACGCCAAGTCTCAAACCTAAAAAAACTTGTACAAAAAAAAATTAATAAGAAAAGGAGTTCACAGTCCAAAGAAAAAACTTAATTGGCACGGAAGTCCAGGAAAAGAGCCAGCTTTTGTATAAGCATCTCTTTGGTACCATACAGAAGTTTGCTCTCTGTAATCCAATTTTTCTCCAAAACAGACGCTTTTGCATTAGCAAGCATATCGGCATCAAAAACACTAACTATTTGGTAGATTGATGTCCTGAGTATGTCTGCCATGGCAAAAGCTTTGGAGTACAAGGCACCACTTCTCCTTTTACTGGAAACGGCGACCGCCGCATCCCTGCTTCCAGTTTGCAGTGCAGCCCATTTGATGCTCGCCGGACCCATCTGATGGGCAGACTGTGGGCTAGGCTTCTTCCCCATACAAAGCTCGACGGCAAGCAGGCAAGACAATAATGTAGACACAACAGCTGCATTGGAGCCGGTGAGTTGAGCCACCCCGAATCTATCTTCCTCGTGAGAGCGTGCGGTCAGTGCTGCTGCAGCCCTCACGCACCATGTGCACAACTGCATGGGAGACATCATAATTTCAAAAATTGTTATGTAATGGCACTTGAAAATAATATGGGAACTGCAGCGGATAATATTATCCAGAACAGCAGCCAACGATGATATGCCTGATCTGCATTATATTTATATGAGGCGACCAAACATCTCAAGCATGCTAAGTACCTGGATGCTTGGTATGTGGGAGACATAATCGTCCAGGCTTACAAAAATCCATAAAAGATGCCATTATGGTCCCCCCGTTACATGGGCAACATGATGCAGTAATTCAGATCAGAGAATGGCCGTTTTGTCTTGAAAGCCAGCAGTTGAAAATGCTACGGGCTGGTCCATCACAGGAGGCCAAGGGAGCACATTGAGGATGCTAAATCACAAGAAAGGGCTACAGGCTACAATAACTTAAAGTACAATGGTGGTAAGTCTCAGACAAAATGACAATACAAGTTCCAGCAGCCATTTTCTGTCCTGTGTATTAGGATCAGGATCCAAATCAAATCAAAAATTTCTGATATATAAGGTCATCTTCAGGAGATCATGTCCTCAAGGAAAACATAGTTATATATATATTTGAAAGTTGAAAGTTGTATAATCCAGTGCTCGAAGAAAGACATCCATGGAGTGGCAGAATTAAACAAACTGATTATAGGTCTACAGCAGGAATATGAACATGATGGAAAATCAGTTTAAGTCATATTCCTAATAGCGGTAAGATTATTTCAGTTCTTCAGTTTATGGTTCCATTTCTAGCAAGGTTGGCCAACTCATACTGTATCTGGAGGACCCCGGGTCCCAGATATGGTGTTGGGTCAGTCCAGTTGCCCAAATTGAGCGACCCACACCATGCCAAACTGGATCACACGATCCAGTACGGTACGGGTCTTATCGGACCCGAGTTGGTCCGATATGATGCAATACCTAAGGGATTGCACGCTCAAACCTGAAGCACCCATTTCATCCACCCGTGAGTGGGAAATCCGGTGGCCACCGCCCATTCCCACTCCCCCTTCTTCCCAAAACTTGTTTTTTCTGATTTTTTTTCCCAAAATCGAAGGAATAAAGCTTGGAGAGAAATTGGGAGGTGTTTCGGAGCCCATTTGAGGTGTTCTTGGTGGTTTTTTTCTCCCATTTACAAGGTTCGAACCCTAAACTATTTTGTCCCATATTTTGATGTTTTTTCCATTGGATCACGTGTTAGGTTGTTGAATGATGGGGAAACTTGTTGCAAGTGATTAGAAATCTTTTGCAACAAGTTTCCCCTTGGACTTAACATGGATTTAGGGTAGATATTTGGGGTTTTGATGTAGATTCCGGAAATAAAAAGAAAAATATCATAATTTTTTAAGAAATGCTAAAATTATACCAATGATGCATACACATCACATTGGCATAGATCCTGCAAAAAAAATAGAACTTCTTTTTACAAGTTATTTTGTAAAAAAAAAATACAAAAAAGTCTCAAATGGGAGACTCCGACCGAGTCGGACCGACTCAGACAGTACCAGCTGGAACTGGGCCGGCAAAACTTGATTTCTAGTCAATGCTTGGTAAGACTAGAATTTCTTGGCATTTCCTTGTCAAACAGTAAAGAATTAAGGGGGATTGCTAGCTATAGTGAGGTATAATTGATCAGATCAGAACAAGGTACTTATGGGAAGTTCCAATGTAAATTCCAAAGGGACACCATTAGTGAAGTGGGGTGACTGGGGTCAACTATGCAAGCCCTGCAAAAATGGAGACTTGGGGGTGAAATATTCATTCTTTTAATTTGGTGATTTGGCACTTTTAAGCAAATGGCCGAGAACTGGTATGTGGAAACGGTTATACAATACAAGCACCATGTTTTGGGTGCTCACTTTCAAAAATCATGTTTAGGCACCCATTCCTTACTTGCAGAATGATAACAGGAAAAAGATGCCTCCATGGCTCCACTATGGAAGGGCATATGGAAAGCAGGCCTCTGGTGGCAAAATATAACAGATGGAATGCAGGCAGTGGTGAGGATACCCTTTTCTGGATTGATAATTGGGTAGGGAGTTCCCCTTGAAGGACAAAGTTTCTAAGTCTGTTTCATCTTGCTCCAGATAAACGGTCTTCAGTTAAAGACTGAACATCGGTGAGTCAGTACAACTGACTGGTCGGTGGTGTTGAGATGGAGACTTAAAAATGATGAAATTGATGGATATTTGTTATTAATGCAGCTTTTATCACTTTCCAAAAAAAATTATTGCAGCTTTTATCTGAGTCAAATTTCTGAAAATGTATAGGATTCTTGTGGGACAGTAATAATGGGACTTTTTCCACGAAATCAACATATGGTTTGCATGAGGGGAGACTCCCAGATCTTAAACTTCATATGGACATCTGGAAGGTCAAGTCCCCTTTAAAGGTTAGGGCCCTAGGGCATTCATGTGGCTTATATCTCAAAAAAGGATTGTCACAAAAGTTCACAAAAAAAAAATGTATCATGACAGTGATAATTTTTATTCTTTTGCGGAATGGCATGATGAAGATGTAGACCATCTGTTCAGTAACTGTGCCATCTGCCATGAGGCTTGGCCGGTCCCCAACGGTATATTCCACTTTCCGTAGATTTCTAATCTGTCCAAGAAACGTGGACTTCAGAAATTTAAAGCCTAGCCAGTACTGTAGCATCTGGATTAAACTCATCAGTCCCATGCCATTTTCTGGAGCACTTGGAAGGAATGGGATGACAATCTTTTCTTGGGAAGTAGAGTCTACATTGAAAATATCTGTCTATGTGCATCTTCATTCTTGGATTTCAGTGTAGTCAGTATCTCATTACCTTATCTTCATTCCTGAGGTTTCAGTGTAGTTAGTATCTCCATTATCTCTATATCTGTCTATGTGCATTATCTTATTTTCATTCTGGGGATTTTGGCGTAGTCAATATCTCATTACCTTATCTTCATTCTTGAGGTTTCAGTGTAGTCATCACCTGTATATGATGTAGACCCACTAGTACTAGAAGAATCTCAGTACCTTACCTTATCTTTATTCTTGGGGTTTCAGTGTAGTCAGTATCTCATTATCAAGTGGTGCTGAATTTCTGACCCAGTAATACAGCATCTTTATGCAAAAATATGATGTCACAAATCCTAATTATGAAGCACTATGCAGAAGCTTACCTGAAATCCTAGAAATGGAACTGAAAATCAGGCATCTGATCAAAATATGAGAGCTAGTGCCAAAATAATTTTGCTTCAAAATCGAGCAAATTGAGCAGAACTATGCGCTTATAGCTTGACTCGGAATAGCCATGAGCAGGATGCTTTGGATTAGAACAGGGATAATCTGATCACAATCTGCTTCAATCAATTGGGTGCTAGAACAATAGAATTCTGAATGATTTTCATGTACTTAGAAATATTCTAGAAAATATTGGAAGAAAAATGTTTGTTGCAACTTTAGTGATTGCCATGCAGATGATGTATCACAAGAGTGCATATTGTCCTACATTCCTTACCCCAGTTATCCAGAGTTAACTGTCAAGAAGCATGTCCAACTATTCTGCTCTTTCAAGGGCCACAGCTCATTCAGACTCTTATGACACCCTATTTCCTGAGTTTATCCTTCAGTGGTGCACCTTAGTGAATTCAAACTTCTTTACATAGTCTTTTGTAACTTTACCCACTTACACATCTACTTTGGTAGATGCTATAGACACTTCATCCCAACTACTTCTTACCCCAATAGCTTTGTTTTTTTTCGAATTTCGGGGGGGGGAGGGGGGGGGGGAGAGAGAGAGAGAGTATGTGCACGTGTAAAGTCCATAAGCTCTTTAGTTAATACTCCTAATGGAATTTGCACAAGCATACTCTTGCAAAGTTAGAGCTCTGACTGCAACGTTAAGTGTAAATTATATGCCTAAACTGCAATGTTGATGGTTAAATGCAAAATTTCAGAAAGCCAAGAACTCAAGTTATTGTATAAAATTTAAAAGGATAGAGAACCATGTAAAATAGAACAACATATTTTTATCTAGGGAGAAAGAGCACCTGAAAGTCATTGAAGGCTTCATGTAGCCCCTGGTCTCTAGGCACATCTGATGGTGCACGTAACTGCAAGGACAACAAATTTGACTTGTCTGGGTATAGACCCTCGGAGACCTCAGCAAGCCTTGATGTGAGCTGTTCTAAAGGCCTCAAGCATATAGACATAACCCTTCTATAGGTTTCTCCAGATTCTTCAAACAAGGCAGCTCGACGCCAAAGTTCAACATTGCTTTCTGAAACCATACACAGATCAAGAAAAGCGAGATACTGGAAGAATGAACTTGGGATGCTCTGCTCCAGTGCTTCAAGGAGCATTCCACTTGGATTTGTTTCTGCAGCAGTGGATCCTGGGGCTGGCGCAAAGACACACCTCCTTGTATGTAAAACCTATAACAAACATTAAAAGAGAAAAAATATATATAGATGAAAAGAATAGTATAAGTGTGCATTCTCTACACAAAACTTATCTGAACAATATAAAACCACTTTTGAATGGTTGGTCCACCAGTAATGGAACAGGCAACATACTTCCCCTTTAGATCATGTGACAGTTCAAGCGTGTTATGCCATTTTTCCCCGTAATCTACTATTGTTCCAAATGATTTAACAGTGGGTGAGTTGTGCAAATTTCCCCCCCTCATCTGCTATATTCCCAAATGAAGGAACAATGGGATTAGAGTATACTTTACATAATAGCACTTTACACAATGTTCTCCATACATTATTGTCTTGACGATGAAGAATGGTTGAAAACCTTCTGAGAGTCTCTGTCCATTATTGAACTGTTGCTAAAATGAACTAAAGGAAGTGAGAAAGCACCAACCTCAAGTAAATGCCGACTTAGCTCCCAACAGAAAGAAACAGCAGAAGTGCCTAATAAAAGCCTGATCTGCTGAATGATAAATTGCCCAGGTGTACTTCCGCCCTTCGAGTGATCCAACAGGAAGACCATCAACAATGACGAACAAATTAAAGCTGAAGTTGATAGCTTTAGTGCTTGCTTGAGAGACGCAAATAAACCCATCTTGAAACTGAAAAACAGTGGCCTCTGGAAGTATAACAAATTAATGATGGTAAATTTCATGAAGAATACAAGAAAAAGATCAGATCAATTGGCTTGCAAGCTTTTATCCATACGATAAAGGAATAGGATAGAGAGGCCGTGTAAAAGAAAACCAACAAGTCCACAGCAACTACAATTTTTATCCCTTGGTCCTTGATATATGGATAAAGTTAGGCACATGCTGTGTGAAAGAGAACTAACAACTTCAAGGGCAGCTATAGTTTTTTCTTGGTTGTACGAATAAAGTTGGGTGCTTCAGTTACAACTCACTTCCATAAACCGTGAAAGGTATGAAACAGAAAAGAAAATGAGAAGTAGCATTCAGGCAATGTCTTGGAAGCCTTTTAAGCTTCTACTAATATTTCTAAACTTCAGCTCAATGATCCATTCGGGTGCAGGTAACCCATGTTGCAAATATCGATGTTCTACTCAGATGCCAATTGTAGGCCATCGTACATAGCTACTAGCCAATTTTCCTCTAGGAGCCATATCACAACTCCAATTGTTTCCCGGGACGGTAAAATTTCTGGTTATACATGAACAGGTAAACCATTATAAGTAGTAGAAATTAGTGAACAAACCAGAAAAAATAGAGTCGAGAAGTGTAAGCGGTTCAGTTACATGACGCTGAATCTGTCCACGAGCAAGTGAGGAATAGAGTTGAAGTGAACAAATATAACCTATTCAACATAGAAACTAAAAGCATGGAGAATAAACATAAGCCATCGCAAGATTCGTCATTTTTTCCTGTTTATAGACCCCACAGTCACATTAAATGCAGAATATTTATGTAAGATTCGAACTTTTCTGGAACACAAAATATATCCTCCCAGCAGCTGCAGGGTGGATAAAAGTGAGATGGCATATCATAAGCTATACAAAACGGAGACTGACCTGTATGATCGGGAACTGCAAGACCCACCGTTTCTTATAAACATAATAACAACCATAAACCACTCCGAACACCAATCCTCTCAATCCAAGATCCACCAGCCCCCAACCATCCAACACCCCAAAATCCCCGCACAACGCCACCACCGCCAGGAACCCCGCCGTCCCGCAGATCACCACGAGCGCCAGGGACCGCCCCGTCCGCCCCGCCCGGCGCCGGAAATCGGGATGAAAGGCCGGCCCTTGGAACCCGCCCACTGCCGACTTAAGCAAGAACCTAAGCAAACCGGCCCCGAGCTCGGGCGGGGACGCAGACGCCTCAGGATAAGGGGATGAAGCGAGGAAGAGGGAGAGTGAGAAGAGGAGTAGTGCGAGGTGGAAGGCGAGGAAGGAAAGCAAGGAGGAGAGAAAGGGGGACGAGGCCGAGGAGGACCCCAGGAGGGGAGCGACGAGGAGGTAGGCGGAGGTGGAGGCGAGGGCCTGCCATATCAGAAACCCTAGCCACCGGTTCTTCACGACCTCGGGGGAAGCAGAGGAAGGGGGAGGCATGGTCGGCTGAGTGCAATCGAAGGAGGAGGGGAGAAGAAGCGGGGAGGTGAAGAAGGGGATTCGAGCGGGTTTTGATGCTGCGAGCGGAAGGAGAGGCGGGAATCTGACTCTGAGGACAGTGGCTTGGTGGGCCGCGGCGCAGCGACATTTTTTGTTCTTCTTGGGCTTGTCCACTTTCTGGACAGGATCGTAATTAATGGGCTTCATTACGTTTCAAATCTGAGTCACCCGTTTCTCTTCAAATTTGAGGTAAAGTTTAAAAACAGACCTTACCAAAAGAGAAGTTTAAAAATCGACATTGAGAAAGATTCTTAAATTTTCTACAATCTAAAAAATATTGGGTTAGTTTCGTATATACCGTTCTTCCATGAAATTTTTTTTTTTTTGAAGTAAGATAGATTCATTCATTTCAACTTAACCACATAATACAGGAGTACATGAAGATCAACCCACAAAGAAGGTACATGTAGATCAGACCACATAGAAACAGCCCTTTCAGACCCTTGGCGACAACAACCCATCGAGCAACATAAGGTGAATACAAGACGATAACAGTTACTATCAGGGGGCTGGGAGCATCTGGAGACGGCGATGAGGCAGCTGTTGATCCGAAGGCAACTGATATCATCCTCGAGGAGCACAAGGCTACCAAACCGCTTAGCCGACTAGCGGTGAGTAAGAGATGCTCGGGAGACAAGCATCCGAAGAGGTGCTTGGGGATAAGCGCAGAAACTCCGAGCTCTGGATGAACTGAGGGTAGAAAACCTGTCACCTACAGATAAACCAGCTGAACTCTTCAACGTCCGGGGCGCACCGTGTCGAAGGGCCCGCGGGGAACAAAAGGTTTGTGGGCCGACGCGGAGAGGGAGGGGGGGTGAAAGACGGAGGAGGAAGGGGGCGAAGGAGGGGGCGCACCGACGAAGGGGAAGGGGGGGGGCGGGGGAAGGACGAAAGGGGGAGGGGGAGATTGGGCCCCGGGCTCAGAAGGGGGGGGGGGGGACTGGGAAGGAGCAGTGCAGGGGGGCAGGAAGAATCGGCGGGAGGGGGAGGGAGGGAGGACGTCGGAGGGGTATAGGAGGAGGGGGGGAGGCAGTGAGTGACCGGAGGATAGCAATGCTGGAGGGGGGGCATAGAGGAACGACGGGGGGGGTAGGACGCCGGAGGGCGTGGGAAAGGGGGACTGGGGCGGAGGACGATGGAAGCGATGCAAGAGGGGGGGTCTCGGGAGAAGGGGAAGGTGAGGATGGCGGATGGAGGAGGGGGAGACACCGAAGGGGAGGATGGGGTGAAGCTCGGCTAGGGTGGGAAGGGGGGGAGACGGGGAAACTGAGAGGGCGGGGAAGACAGAGGGCGGTCGGGGGGAAAGGGCGGAGAGGAACGGCAGGGAGGGGAGGGGACGTCGAAGGGGGGTGGCCCGGGGGTGAAGGGCGGGGGAATGGGGGGACGGAAGCGGGTGGCGGGGGGGAGAACGGAACGGGAGAGGGGGCGGTGAGGAGGGGAGGCGCCGGAGGAGGAGGGGGGAGGGGTGGAGGACGGCTGAGGTAGGAGGGGGCAAGCGGGGAAAACGGAAGGGGCGGGGTGGGGGGGTGGGGGGGGACGACTAAGAAACGGGGGGGGGGGGGGGGGGGACGAGTTCCAGAAGAGATCGGAGAAGACTCCATTCTCTCTTATATTTCCAGGAAGGAGTGGGGATAAACCCTCCTGACAAAAGCCCAGGGAGCACTACAGAGAGGCGAACCTGGCGAGGAACCTCCAAAGGGGAGAAGGAGAGGGAGAGGGGGGGAGTTCCCGGCGGGAGCTCCCCCCCCTCCCGACGTTCCGCAGGGGACCTGCAGCCGGAGGGGGGAGACGGCTCGGCGCGCAGCGTCCGCTCCGCCTCACCGCCTAATTTTCCTTGTTGCATCTTCCATGAAAATTACATCTTTAGTTGTCAGATTCAGATATCATCTACAATATTATTAATAACCAATAGTGTTAAAAATATCATTAAATAACGAAAATGCTGATAAGGTTTGTGTGGAGATGTTTGGAGTTGATATGAATATTGAAGGGATTTTTGTCATTTCATGATATTTTTAAAAATATATTAATAATAATAGTATGTGATGTTTGAAAACTACATATGATAATTTTGATTATTTTGTATGTGTTAGTATCCGAACACACTTTAGAGTAGGGTGAGTAGGTGTGTCAATAAAAATTACAGCGTATAAATATTATAAACGTTGAATGCAACATAAATAAGAACGTAGATACGCAAGCAACCACGTAGACACAAAGAATTTTATTCTAATTCGGTATGTCCTCCTTGACAAATTTACGTCCAGTACTTTTTTAACTCGCAAAGAATTTCACTGACCTTCTCAACCAAAGTTATATAAACTACTTTTCCAAGGCCTAACTCTCTAACTGATCTTACCAGGTCTCAGCAAACCTCACAATCAGTATCCAAAACTAGCAATCCTAGCTATTTTTTACCGTGTCACAGTGAATCAACAATAGTCACCCAAATTACTTAATTTTTCAAGTAGTTTCACACGTGCTAGTTTTTTAGGAGTTAATTACCTAACTAATTTTCACGATATCAATGAACTAACCTAACACACTCAATTCTTATTTCCTAGAACCACACTCAATTCTTATTTCCTAGAGCAATTAATACTCTATACACTGTCAGTTGACAGATTTAGATTTCCCAATTTTGCTACTTGATGAGCGGATGGTGGAATATACAACACACAAAGAAAATAAATCAAATGACAGGTAGGAAGAAGGCAATAGGAGTGTCGTAAAAGTGTAGATTCCCCCTCTTCAATATTTCCTGAGATGAAAGATTTTAGGGATGATATTTTCAGTACAGTGAAGCGTCCCCTTAACTTGAATGGGCAGAAAACTTGTACTTAGAGATCACTTTGAGTGCATAAAGACGCCGGAAGATGATGGCTCGTTGATCGCCCAAAATCAGTTGAGTTCTTCTTTGAACTCCAACTTATTTATAGCTCCTAGCTTCCTTGTATCTGTTAGATACATTTGCCTTCAAACGGTCGGATCCCAGTCACAACATTCGACAGATCTGATTTACTGCTAAACTTTCACATCCTTTATGAGTATGTGCATGTCCTACTCAAGGTAGTAAGTGAATCAAATCTTCTGCTACTAAAGAAATGTATGTCTGTTCTTTTTCTTTTTTTCTGTAAACTATCTCTGGCTGCATCATATGTATGTTCTAAAATAATATAAAAAATATTTCTCTCGTATAAGGACGTGAGATAAAACAAACATACTTAAAATACAAACCATAGTGTCATTAAAATATAGAAAAGTAATGCAGCCTTCGCACATAAATTATATCTCACTTACTGTAAAAGACATCACGTAGAAGAATATAGTACACATTTTATATGTCTTGAAAATAAGAAAAATATCTTAATAGATATTGTGCATTTCATAGGGGCATATTTATTAAGTTGACTATTCAATGCCTTTTATACGTAGGTTCGACGACGTGCATCGTCCATTATTCTTTGAAGTCTTAGGTGTTTGCATAGTTTAGACGATAAATATATCGCCTATTGTCCTCGTGCATGGTGCCGTAGATAAAAGTGTGGGAGTAGGTGTTTCACTATATAATTTGTTGTTTAGTATGTTTGGATGAAACACAGTCAACAAAAATATGTATTCGACCAAATTAGAGTGTAAGATGTATCGCCTATTAAATGGATGATTAGAGTAAGAAGATAGGGTTTGACTTTTAGTGAAAGTAAACGAAATATCATCTACTCATTCGTCTTAGCACTATGTACTTACTTTTGACAATGAAACATCATCTATATTTGATTTTGTTATTTCCTTAGATAGACGATGTATCATCCATTGCTCCGTCTATCTGTAGGGGGCTCCATCCCACTCAAAATCTAATTAAAATAGTCTTGGGGCGCATTTGGTGCACATTCTATATTCTAGATTTTAAAGAAAAGCAGCTTTTCTGACACCCATGGCACGTAAAATTTTGGCACAATCCACAATTGCATTATTAACCCATTCCGACGCTAGAGTTTTTGGGGATAATTTGAAATATGTGAGAATGATAGTTCAAAAAAACCTGGCTAATTACTTAGTAGACTTTCATTTGCATTGTAAGCATGCAGGTATGTACAACGTACCCTCATTTTTCACTTTTAAATTTCAATTAGTAATATTAATAATTTTTTTCAAATATTTTATTATTTTAACAATAAATTTATTTGAAATTTATTCTTATATCTCTTGAATCTTTTGAAAATACTCCAATACCCCTACCTTTATCATATTTACCGTAATAGCCCCAAAATCTTTAAGATGGAGTCATTGTGTCCCCGCCATGACCGAGCCATTACTCTGGTTAACCAAAGGTGGGTGAGAGAGGTGAAAATATCTAACATATCCCTAGTTAAATCTCTAACCTACTACCGCAAGGTGAGAGAGAGAGAGAGAGAGAGAGAGAGAGAGAAGTGGGGGGAAGAGAGAGAGCGCACGGGCAAGAGGGTGCCCCTCCACCCCCTCCGGCGTCGGCACCCCCTGCGGATATAGAGAGATAGGGGGTGGGCCGGTGAAGGGGGTGACATGAGAGGCGAGGGAGGGGGGCCGGAGAAGGGATGGGAGGCTAGGGGAGGGAGGCAATTTGAGAGAGGGGGGGAGGGCGTCGACATCCCCTTGTGCAAAGAGAGAGGAGTGAGAGAGAGAGGGGGTGGGCCAATGGAGGGGGTGATAGGAGAGGAGGATCAGAGAGAGGGTGGGCAGACTAGGAAGGGGGAGAGAGAGGGAGGAGGGCATTGGAGGAGATCCCCCCGTCCAACACTGGCATCCTTTACATCTAGAGAGAGAGAAGTGAGAGAGAGGGGGGGTGAAAGGACAGAAGAGGGAGATAGTCGGAGAGAGAGAGAGAGCGAGGGAGTTGGTATCCCCTACTATAGAGAGAGAGGGGGGTGGGCCGGTGGAGGGCGTGACAAGAGAGGAGGACCAAAGAGAGGGTGGGCGGCCGAGGGAGGGGGAGAGAGAGGGAGAAGGGCGTCATAGGGGATCTCCCCCTCCGGCGCTGACATTGGCGTCCTCTGTATCAAGACAGAGAGAGAACTGAGAGAGAGAGGGGTTCGGAGGCCGAGAGAGGGAGGTGGTCAGAGAGGGAGAGGATTGATATCCCCTATTGTAGAGAGAGAGGAGTGAGAGAGAAGGGGTGGGCCTCTAAAGGGGGTGATAGGAGAGGGGGACCGAAGAGGGATGAGAGAGAGTGAAACTCTTCCCGATTGAGAATGAGTTCAAGTTTTTTATTTTTTATTAATTTTTAAAATTGTAAAGTCACTCTTAGTAGGAGCGACTTTAGATGAAACTAGTTCCCTTACGGAGCGACATCCCTGCAATGACTCTCTTTACCCCAGTCCTCTCTCTCTCCCTCCCTCTCTTTATGTCTATGACCACCCTCGGAGGGGTCTCCCCCTCTGGGATCCCCTCTCCCCTGCGAACTCTCTCTTTCACCTTATCCTCTCTCTCTCTCTGTGTGTGTGTCCATGACCGACATTAGAGGGGGAGACCACCGTCCCCCCTCCCCCACGCACTCTCTCTCTCTAACCAACGTCCGAGGGGGAGACCACCCTCCGGCGTCCCCCCTCCCCTGCACCCTCTCTCTCTCACCATCTCCTTTCTCTCTCTCTTTTTGTCTCTGATTTACGCTAGAGGGGGAGACCCCCTCTGACGTCTCTCTCTCTCTCCACCCCAAAGGGGGTGAGGGTAAAACGATCCACTCATCCCATCTGTTACCTCCCTCTGACTTGACTTTCATGAGGTATTACAATAAATACGATAAAGATAGCGGTATAGAGTTAATTTCGAAAGATTCTAGGGATATCGAGATAATTCTTCTAATTTATTTTATAGAATCTATTAAAAATATAAAAATAAATGAGTTCAAAGTGTGAATATTGCTGGGTTATGTGTTCGCTGGTGATTTGTTTGGTCCATCGGACCACGTAAGACTTTAAAAAAATAAGGGTCTTAATAAACTTTTTTTAAAATTAATTTTATGTCAAGTACAATTATTAAAATTATAGATTTTAATATAAATATAAAAATATATTTAAAAAATCCCTCTTTCTTTCTATAGTCTATGGACCCTCTACTAGATTTTAAAAAATATATATTAAAAAATATTTTGCACAAAGTCGAGGCATTTTTTTTACAAAATCTGCCCCAATGAGCTTTTGGGGTGAGTCATTCTCCCTCCATTATTTAAATTCTTTGGTGTCACCTAAGTTGAGGTGAATGAGATAATTTGATTCGACTATTGAAAGTGTCGGAGATTATAATCATTGAAATTTCTAAAATCTCTTCAATCATGTGCACCAAACGTAGCCTTAATCCTCATAGTGCAAGAGAAAGAATTGGACTCCAACAGCCTCCAATAAAAGACTGTCACACGTCCGTGTGACCTTTAATGACGGTTCTCTTTATCCCTTTAATCTATTTAGCCTGCTTTAAATACAATGCTGTCTTTACCCGCTTAAGGTTGTATTTATGCACTTAATGTTATATCTAAGTGTTCAACGTATGTACAATGGTAAGTACATAAATGCAATGATGAACATATAAATATATCACTATTTTAACATTGTATTTCTATGTGTATAGTTATATTTGAAGTCGGTTGAAAGGATTAAAAGTAAAAGAGTAAAGATAAGTGAGATGAGTGGCAATATTGAAAACTGCTGGAGTTCCATCCTCTCTTTCATAGAGACTGTGGAAGGAATGATTGGATTGGATTGGCCAAGATCAGCCGATCCAATTGGATTTGGGTCTGGCCTATCCATCCAATCTCGATTCTTGGGCCAAATTGGTCGAGATCGGCCCAAATCGACGAGGATTGGTTGGTTTGGAGTGATCCTAGTCAATCTTGCTCAAATGAATTTCAAATTTTAAATTTCAAATTAGGAATAGACTTGGATCAAACTGGGATCAACTTAGATCGATTGGGATCAATCAACATTGGAGTAACTTCCTAATGGATGTCGGCTAGACTCTGACAAGATCGGATTGAGATGAAACTGGGATCGGCCGATTCCATCGACCCGAATTGGTTTTGGACCGATCGATCCAAATCTGATCCCCAATCCTTCCTTGATAGAGAGGATCCAGACTCAGACTCTGAGGGCCACTTTCGTAAGGGCCGGCTTGATATCGGAATAGCGTCGCGCGGGTTTCCCATCTGAGGAGAGAGCAATGTGGGGGGCCCACACTCTCTCCTCACACACACAACTCTTATTCGGGGTCGGGCACCATGTTCGACCCTAAGGGATCGAACACGGTAACCCCGTTCGAAAAACAAACCAGCCCTTAGAAAACGTGTAGACTAGGGGTCCACCTATGGCCCATTCGTGGGAGAACGCGAGAAGCCAAACAAAAGACATTGATTGACCCGACAACCGATGGAACGTTGTTGACCAAGGAGGGCTGCCGACATCACCATCTTCTTTCTCCCTACAAATATTAGAGAGATTTTCCTACAGATTTTAGCATACACTTTTTAGAGGCTTTGACAGAGATAGAAATCTCATAAAACTCAACCCACTTAACGTTCCTTTCCCAGTTTTTTTTATCCATACCAACTGAGCCATAGTCCATCGATAGATTCTTACCAACATTTGTTGGACAGAATCCTCGTATATATCACTAATTCATGCTGAAAAAAGACCATCTTATAAGATTGTCGATTTTTTTAACAACTAATGATATATTATACCATTACCATATGATCACAGAAGCAGGTAAATTCTCACAAATGAACAAGTCTAAAGAATATGCATATTAGATAAATAAAATAATAAAATGCAAACGAAGTAAAAGTTAAATGATTAGTAAAGGAATATGCTGACAGTGACACTGTGACAACTAGAACAACAACAATGCTTTGATTTTGGACCAATACCATTCATCCTACTCCACCAGTTCCTGCCAAGAGCCAAATTTTACAACGACAACTTCTTACCCTCCTGTCCATAGTTCTCAGACCAACCTCTTCCTTCAGTGTTTCCTGTCTATACGTGTTGTGTTCCCTTCCAGATAAAACCTCTGATCTATGCTGTCTATACGACCAAACTATATCAAGAACTACTCTTCTATGATAACCTCACTTGATGCAACAACAAGAAGTCTTTAAAGATAATCTTTTTCTGATTCTGTCAGTTCTACAGTTTGCATCTGAACATTCTCAGCTTTTCTCATGATCCTTCCAACTTCTCAGCAATGTCCCACAGAAGTCACAGGAATTTTCCTTCAACCCTTCAAGATGTATATTTCATTCAACCCTTTGTAACCCTGTTACCAATGTCAATATATCATCAACAATCCCTCCAACCTTTCATAGAATAGAACTAAACACTAGAAACCCTGTGGTTTCAAGGGTGTGCAAAGTCCCCCCAGGAGCACTAGTAGGCCAATCAACTAGGAGCAGGAATCATTACAAAAAGGTCACAAAACCTACGTAACAACACCAGGCAAAATCAAACTTTGTGGATGAAGACTGATTGGGATTCTTGAACACACCAATGGAAAAACTAGAAGAGATGTCATAATCATCTATATATAATTCATTACAACCTGAGAGGAATACCACAAGCACGTACGATAGAACTGTCAGTGACCCAAAATTGATTCATTCATAATAACACAAGGTAAAAGAAAATGGGAAGATTAATTTATATATAATCCATCCACCCCTCTGCAATATTTGTTGATTCAGGAGTACAGAAGTGAAATCGCAGTTGTCCCACTACACCTCTCCAAATTGGAAAAATTATTACCAACAAAAGCTACAAAACTTGGGAAACATCGATGCTGGCAGCACAGAAGAAGAAGAGAAGAAGAAGAAGAAGAAGAAGAAGAGCTCACATCTCCCTAGGAAGGAGGAGGAGGATGGAGGGTTGAAAGAGAGGAGCTTTCCTCAGTTGCCGGCGTCGCCAGTGCCGAACAGCTTCACCCGAGAGAGGGGCGTCTGCAGGAAGCCCTCCACCTCGAACTTCCTGGGGGAGAGCTCCTTGTACTTGGCGAACTTCTCCCTGGCCTCCTGGTTGCGGTCGAGCAGCGAGTAGATGACCCCCTGGCAGAAGTAGGGGCGGTAGTCCTGGGGGTCCTCCTTCGCCAGCTCCTCGTAGCTGCTCAGGGCATCCTCCACCTTCCTCTGCAGGAACTGCAGCTGCGCCATGATCAGCCGCACATCCCTCGCCTCCTTCTCCCTCTTCCCCTCCCTCGCCGCCTCCAGCGCCCGCTCCAGCCGCTCCACCGCCGCGTGCCCCTCCCCGCACCGGTCCATCAGCACGGCGTTCTCGAACAGCGCCTCGAAGGACAGCGGGTCCCTCTCCAGGATCTCCTCCAGCAACCGCCGGGCCGCGGGGGCCTCCCCCATCTCGCTGTGCACCCTCGCCGCCAGGAACTTCCACTCCGCCTCCGCCGGGCGGGCGGCCATCAGCCGGTCCAGGATCCGCAGCGCCTCGGCGTACTCCTCCTCCTCCAGCTTCTCGTACAGCAACGTCCTGAGCGCCTCCACAGCCTCATCATTGGACTCCAAGAACTGCGACAGAGCGGAGGGAGTGCTCTCGGCCTCCGCCGCGCCCTCTCCCTCCTCGACTCTCACCTCAGTCGCCGGCGGCGCAGAGAGGGGTCCCGCCCTAGCCGCGGGCACGGCTAATCTCCCGGTGCACAGGGCCGCCGCGGCGGCCGCGGCGGTCAGGACCAGGGCGCCGGCGACCGACCTGAGCTTCCGTACCAGCTGGTCCCCCTCGGAGCCCGTGGGGCCTCCCCCGGAGGCGGCAGCTACAACCCTAGAACAACAACAAGCAGAAAAAGAAGAACTCGATCTGGGAGTTTGGAGAATGGGCAAGCGGGGGGCTTTGGTGGGCAGGATGGACTTCGGCGGGAGGGAGACGAGGGAGAAGGGCAGCTTGTGGCCGGGGAGAAGGGAACCCATCGGAGATGCTGGTGGGGACTGGAAGGGGACGCCGGTGGCTCCGCCTGTGGGGCGTCCAATTTTGGTTGCTGGAAACTTCTTTGTCGGGGAGATGCGGTTTTGTTGTGTTGCGAGAGGAGGCAGGGGGAGCGGGGAAGGAGAGGAGGGGGCAGGTGGAAGGGGTAGGCGCCGATGTGGAGTCGGGGAATTTACGGAAATGCCCTGGCGCGATTGTCGCGGGGAAAGCCGCTTTTCAAAGTGAAGATTTGACGTATGCATCTAACCGATAATGAATTTATGATATGATACGGGACGGTAAAAAAAAAAGTTATCTGATCAAGACAGATCTATTATAAACAAAATTATAATAGATTTCAATAAGTCAGTCTAATTCATATGATTGGAGTGCTGAAGTATATGTATGAGGTTGCATATTTGAGATTTACGAGAGTTATTTTTATTTATTATTTTATGTGCCCCGATATTTTTTGGTTCACCATATTCTTCGTCATAAAATTTATTTATTATTTTTAATTTTTATTTAACAAAAATAATTTGCTCACTTAAATTTTAATTAATAAATTTAATTGTTTTTAAATATAAGTTTTAGAAAACTATAATAAATTTAATAATAAAATAATTTTAAAAAATAAATAAAAATAAATGAGTTGAAGATGAATAGTGTTGAGATATTGTGGCATTTAAAATATTTTAAAATTTATTAATTAAATATATTATAATTATCTAAAAAATTATATTTAAAAAGTCATTAAGATTGTTAATTAAAATTTAAAAGTCATTAAGATTGCTATGGAGTGAAGATTGAAACCTCTTAAGACTAATTATGCCATTCTTGATTAGGGCAGACGTCGCCTTGCGCGCGTACGGCCTGAACATTAGATACTTAATGTCAAGTCTTGTCATTGCCTTTCCTCGTCCCACCATGCAATGCACATCGCACAATGTCCTACAACTATCTCCGCCCTTGCGATGTCCAGCCCTCTGCCACTACAAATTAGACTCCAAGATCTAGGTCCACGTACATGCTAGTCCCTTCGTCATAACTATCATTTAATGACCCTCTTGGCTCAAGGCACCATAAAGACAGGTCACAATGAACTCCCCCAGGTATACAACCATAATGAGAGGGGTGGTTCAAGCCAAGATTTGAACCTAGGTTGATTATGAGCACGGATTCAAACGGGCGCCGTCTCAAGTGAGATATTCCCTTCATAACAGCACCGAGGACTACATGCCTCTGTAGGCACTCCCCAATCTGCCTACGTTCTCGTCAAAACTGGCCCAACATGTGGTAGAATAGTGTAACCCCCGGAGGCACGAGCTCCTCAATGGTTCAACCGCCATAACAGATGCTCCAAGAGTCTATAAAAGTACAGGGAAACGACCTCGCCTGGTACGCAACTTAGAATCCCGATAGCAAAAACCCTACTCTCTACTCAACTCTCCTTCACCCTTCTGTTCACTTTGGACTGACTTAAACATCAGAGGGTTCTCTTAAGACATGTCACTCTCTTTGAGAATTTCTTCTTCATTTATGTAGAGAAGCTCAGCTCCATCGCTCAACTCGCGTAACAAAGACTCTCTCCATCGCCATTGATAAAGCTCTATCGCTGAGTCTCCACTTACAAATTCTAAGTATTACACAATAATTCTTATAGCTTTTTATGCATTAGATGACTTAAAAATTCCAATTAGATCTATGCTAAGAGTTAGAATTCATAAATAGTGTTCAAAACTTGATATCATCGACAAAGTTTATATTGAAAGAAAAAAGTTTGTTCACTCAATTATCAATGTGAACAAAATGCCTGAATGTAAGACCTTTTCCTTGCAATTTTGCATCTATGTTAGTCCCCCGAGATGGAAAAAACACATGGAATAAAAGTCATAGTTTATAGGATGTTTGATTACATTTTTTTAGACATTTTCCTTCTCAACATTAATTTTGAGGAAAGAATAGAGATTAAACCCTGTTTGGTGCTACCTCTCTTAATGTTTAGGGAGGAAGTTTACCTTTCATTGCACTTTCTCAAATAAAAAATAACTCTTTACTTTTTTTCTAAAAGAGTCAATCTCTCTCTCCCATAACTATCTCTCTCTCTCTCTTAAACACCTCCGAAAATGAGTAGCCATTCTTCCTCCTTTAAAAAATATTTAGATTTTTTCAAATAAGTAAAAGTTGAATTATGTAAATTTAAATTTATGAAAAATCAAAGTAAAATGTTTTTCAAGAGAGAAATTACCTCCTACAATTAATAAATTGCCCTGAAACATGCTATTAATAATGTTAAGCCAAAGACCATTAGGATAATCATATATTGACCTTAAATTTCAAATATCAAACTTAGATCAATATTAGGGTGACACTCTTTTGTCCCACCCTTTCTTGCCATTCAATTTCAAAAATCAAATAGTGAAAAACAAATAACTTAAGGTGAATTTATGTCATTCAACTTATATGTTGATCATAAGAGCAAACAGTCAAATTTAGAGTGACAAAAAATAAGAAAAAAGAGTGGATATCTTTTTGACTAATATTTAGAACTCTGTGCCACTTTTTTTGACTCTCAACTCAATGATTAAGTAGTCATACCTAATGATCAGATGACCAAATACTACAAAAAATGCTCTGTTAATAATGGATCTTTTGCGACCGATTTTTCAGTCGCGATGAAAATTTTTCATCACAAAAGGTCCAATTTTACGACGGAGTTTGCAACATAAAATTTTCGTCGCAAATTTAGTGACAGAATATCGACGACTTATTTTTGTCACAAAAAATAAATTTAATTTTGCGGTTGATTAGTGAAGAAAAATGTTCATCACAAAAATAGAGATAGCTTAGTGACGTAAAATGATTCGTCACAAGAATTCTTACATTTTAGATATGAATTAGCAACGGAAGATGATCCATCACAAAAGTACAGAGACAGATTCGTGACGAAAATTGAGCCGTCGCAAATTACTTTGATCACATTTCGATCGGGAGAAAATTCAACAGTCAAATCTTTATCAGATTTAAATCGGAAGTAAATCCAAACGATCGGATACTGATCAAACTTAAATCCAGCAACTAAACTTAGATCAGGAGCAAATCTAATTGTTGGATCTTGATTAGCTTTAGATCAGAAGTAAGTCTAATGCTCGAATCTTGATCAAACTTAAATCCAACAGTCGAATTTTGATCCAGGGTAAATCCAATGGTCAGATCTCTTGACGAACTTTAGATCAGTAGAAAATTCAAAGGTAAGATCTTGATTTACTTTAGATCGGGAGTAAATCCTACAATCGAACATATTGAAAAAAAAATAAAATCTAATGATTAGATCTTGATCTGCTTTAGATCGAGAGCAAAATAAATAGTCGAATCTTGATCAAACTTAAATCCAACAGTTAGATTTTGGTCAAGAGTAAATTG
Source organism: Amorphophallus konjac (assembly GCA_022559845.1). Classification (NCBI taxonomy): domain Eukaryota; kingdom Viridiplantae; phylum Streptophyta; class Magnoliopsida; order Alismatales; family Araceae; genus Amorphophallus; species Amorphophallus konjac. The sequence continues at coordinate 348,495,191 of CM040124.1, forward strand.
AACGGTCGGATCTTGATCAAACTTAAATCTAACAGTTGGATATTGATTAGACTTACATCTAACGGTCGGATATATTAAACTTAAATCAACAGTCAAATTTTGACCAGGAGCAAAATCCAATAGTCGTAACTTGATGTAACTTAAAACATGCAAATGTAAGATCTTAATCGAGAGCAAATATAATAGGCGACTATAAATCGAGAGCAAATTTAACAGTCGAATCTCGATCAAACTTAAATCCACCGATAAGATCTTGAAAAGAAACAAATCCAAGAGTCAGTTCTTGATCAATCGTAAATCTAACGGTAAGATTTCGATCAAACTTAAATCTAATTATCAGATTTTGATCGAGAATAAATTAATCCAATGGTTGGATCTTAATCAAACTTAAATTTAATGGTCTGGTCTTGAGCAAACTTAAATCGAATGGTCAGATTTTGATCTGGAGTAAGATCGAATGGTTAGATCTTGATCCAAGTTAAATCTAACGGTCAAATCTTAATCGAGAAGAAATCTAACGATGAGATTTTCATATGTTGAGTTGGGTATCGTTTGTAGTGTCATCAACCAAGAAATATAATAAAGTACAATATATTTTGTATTTAGAAAATATTTCCTTAAAGATCAACATAAATGTATCGTTTGCAATGATGCTATTTTTGTTTGTTTTGTAATTTATAAGACACATTTATTTCTATAACAAATGTTATTATAATAATTATGAAAGTATAGTTATATTTTATTATAATAATAATGATTAAATAATATTAACTAATTATAGACTATTGTATGTTTTTGTTTATGTTATTTATTTAATAGTTTTTAAAGCATGTTGATTATTTTACTTCTTTAGTAGTTTTTAAAGCTTGTATACAATTATACTAATAACTATGAAAGCATATGTTATTATAATAATAAACAGTAGCAAATAATTATATTTTTAGTACATTTTTGTTTATGTTAATTATTTTATTTTTATTACATATTTATTATTATATTACCTATTAAGTTAATAAAAATTGTTAAATATTTAATTTATACTTATATTTAATGTTACCGTAATTATAAAATAGATATTAATAAAATTTATAGTAATTAATCTTAAAATATTTTTTTAAAAAAAAATTAGAGACATTGTGACATATTTGAAATCTGTCTCAAATTCATTATCATTTTGGCACCAATTGATGGGATTTGCAAACCATTAGAGAGGGATTTGTGACAGAAACTTTTTGATGCAAATTTGCTAATATCCTCTGACCGCCCTCCCCTTCCTCGAGAGGGTGCGTGCGAGAGAGGGAGAGATGTGGCAATGGGCACCGACCGGGGTTGTTGGGGGAGGGAGCGTATAGGTCCAGGGGAAGAGGGTTTAGGCTGGGGAACTCTGAGGGAGGGGGGGTCTGGGGGAAGGTGGTTTAGGGGGGGGGGGGAGTAGGGGGATTTAGTGTCCATGGCGGGGGCCTTGCTGGCCGGGAGGGGTGGGGGGCTACTGAGGTGGGGGAGAGGGGTTGCCCAGGTGGGGGTTCGGCTGACAGGGTAGGGGAGAGGGGATGCCTAGGTGGGGGGGGGGGGGGCTAGGGAACGGGACAATCAGGGTGGGGGTGGCTGTTGGGGTGGGGGAGAGGGACTATCGGGGTGGGGTCCGGCCGATAGGGCAGGGGAGAGGGGCTGTGGAGATGGGAGGGGGGCGATAGGGAGGGGGAGGGGGATTGCCAGGGTAGGGGTAGCCGACAGGGTGGGGGAGAGGGACTATCGAGGTAGGAGTGGCCGACAAGGCGGAGGAGAGGGACTGCCGAGGTAGGGGTGACTGTTGGGGTGGGAAAGAGGGGGTGGACGACGGGGTGGAGGAGAGAGACTACCGGGGTGGGGGTGGTTGACGGGGAGGGGGAGATGGGGCTATTTGTGTGGGGTCCTACCGACGGGGCGAGGGAGAGGGGCTACCTGGGTGGGGGAGATGTTCTTTAAATTTTTCCCAAAAATTCTATATATTTGTAATTTGTGTGTATTATTTAATTGGAAATTCTTTATTTGGATATTTTTTAATTCGATGTGTGCATATGAATTGAATTAGATGAGATGTTCCATGTCAGAGGTGTGTAGGTGCAACCTAATATTACACGTATGTTAGAGAGAGCGTGTTAAGCCTGTGTCAATGAACCTATCCATTCAAGACTTTGTGATTGATGTGTCTGTTCTCACTTCTTGATGAGAACGTATATATGTACCACAAAAAGTGGGACATTTGGTCGTATTTAGGTGGTCATTTATTATATATGTTTGTGCACTTTGTTGAAATTTCCATTTCTCTTCTCAGATATATCTTTATTGATTTTGATTATTTTCTTAACCACTTAATAGTAAGTGTTTATGAAAATTTCTTAATCAATAAATATTTTTAGTATAACGACAAATTAGCGACAAACTATGTGCAACGAAAATTCTTCCGTCGCTAATCTATCACTTTTCCGTCACTATATACGTAAAATTAGCGATGGATAATTATAATTGGAGACGACTTAAACAGTCGATAATTCGTCTATATTTAACGATGCATAATTTTCATCGATAAATTATATTTAGCAACAAATTAACGACAAAAATTATCCATCTCTAAGATAGTCGTGAATTAGTGACGGATCTTACTACGTCGCAAATTAGCAAGTAAAATATAACACGACCGACACCATACATCACTAATTCGGCTTTGACATGTTTTACGATGGAATAGCATGTAATGATTTTCGTCGCTAACGACATTTTTTATTATAGTGAAAAATGAATAACTTAACTTTAATATTTTAACTTAAAAATATTGATAATAAAAGTATATTAATTATTTAATTTTTAAATCAAACCACAACAAAGCGTGCCACAAAAGTGGTGAGAAATGTGGCAACTTTATTGAGAATTGTTTTTGACGTATCATCATCCGAATCATTTGGGTCGCGTAAATCCGGCTGCGGAAACCCTATCCGTGATCAAATGCCGCTTCTCCTCATCCCTTCTAACAGTTTTCCGATTGTTCCGTAGATCACCATCCTCCTATCCAAACGAAAAAAAAAAAAACATTCTGTTGGTGTTATCGCTCGTCGGGATTGCAAAAAGGCTACAAGACATGGCGCTCACCTTCTCCCCACCATCTTCCTCCTCCTGCTCGGTCCCATCCTGTTCCATATTCCTCTCCAAGCCCGCCTCTCGTCCCCCTTCCTGCCTCCCCAGATCCAAGCAATCCAGAACCTTCCCCTCCCACCTCTCCCCAGAACAGATTTCTTCCGCTTGCTGCCGCTGTGCGCTGAAATCCCGAATTTTGACATCTGTGCCATGGCCGCCGTTGCTGAGCTGCATAAAGGCTCCGGCTTTCTCATTGCCCATGGCTGCAGGGGCCACCAACAGCAGCGGCGCCTCCTCTTCCGCGCCTACGGATGGCTCGGGCTCCGATGTGGAGGAGGACGAAGAGGATGGGGAGGAGTCGCCGTGGGAAGGGGCGGTGGTGTACCGGCGGGAAGCTTCGGTGACCCACCTGGAGTACTGCACCACCCTAGAGAGGCTCGGCCTGGAGAAGCTGTCCACCGAGCTTTCCAGGTCCAGGGCCGCCGCCATGGGCATCCGGCTCGTCCCCGCCAGGAAGGGTGCCGCGTCTGGGGATGCCTCCTTGTCGGGAACGCCCGTCCTGGTCTCCGTCGACGTCACAAGGAAGAAGCGCAAGCTGAAGCTCGACGGCATCGTGCGCACCGTCATCACCCTTGGCTGCAGCAGGTGACCCCCCCTCCCCTCAATGGATAGTCTTCTAGTCTGTAGCATGAGTACAGATTTTCAAACACTGTCAGCGTGCACAGCAGATGTTTGTTCTTATGCCCCACTCAAATATCATCCCCTTGTAAATGTGCCCACACAGGTGTGCTGAACCGGCTGCCGAGGGCGTCTTCTCCAACTTCGCCCTCTTGCTCACGGAAGAACCCATCGAGGAGCCGGAGGAGATCAACATGGGCGTGATGTACGGCGAAGACAGGTGCCGGGGGGCCTCCATGGGCGAGGGGCAAGAGGACGAAGACGAGCCTCTGATAGACCTGGACGACCGGCTCTACTTCCCCGCCCAAGAGAAGGAGATCGACCTCTCCAAGCACATCCGGGACATCGTGCACGTCGAGATCACCATCAGCGCCGTGTGCGACGCGAGCTGCAAGGGGCTGTGCCTCAAGTGCGGCACCAATCTGAACCAGGGCCGCTGCAGCTGCCACAAGGCGGACGCCGAGGGGCAGCGCAAGGGGTACGGCCCCCTGGGCACCTTGAAGAAGCAGATGCAGCGGAGATGACCCCACATGCCCCCACACATCCTTTTCGGCATTTTAAGGTTTACGCCAACTTGAAAATCAACAAATGATGTCTACTTTTATTACGTATGTGGAGAGGTGGATATGATTGGAAGAAGGTATATTTTTGTGTATTATACTTGAGTGTTTAGTTTTGAATACGGACGCGAGGTAGGTGAAAAAATTATTCGACGTATAATTCTCGATTTTTGATTGTACATCTCCAATTTATTGTCACATTGTCCGTAAAAAGATAATAACGTCAGTTAATGATCTTACTAAGTCTTGAACTCAAGATATCAGATGTCCAAATTAATTATTAGATTAACTGTGTTAGATTCTGGATTATCAAAAGAAAAGAGTGTTTAGACAAAATCTTACATTTTTTGTGTATATTTATAGACGAGTTCAGGTCATAAAATGTTGATGAATGGTTAAGGAAAAGGATTAAAATCAGCTCAATGGGTCACGGGGGCTGGATTATGTTGACCTAAAACATAAAATGCTATTTTATGTGGATCAAAGCAGCTTAATCTTACGAAGGAGCTCGATTAGATGTGGAACGTTTACTGCAAATTCTATACATGGCTAAAGTCTGGTGGGAGCCCATGACGATCACATCAAAAGTTATGTCAACTGGAAATATGACAATTTTGACATAAATAGCTAGACTTAGGTTGCTTTTGAAGAGAGGATGGGTGGAGATTTCAATCATTAGAATTCTCGATCAATTTTAAATATTTTCAAATAAACACAATTATGCATGGGTTTTGGTGTAATGGTGATTTTCAGATGATAGATAATCCATGCACAAACGGACTGAGTTTCTTTAATCCGTAAAAGAACCATCTCAGCTCCAAACGTGGCCTTATTTGGAGCAAGGTTAGAAGACTCAAGCGAATCGGATTCTCTTATCTAACATGGGTCGATCTGATTTGAATTGACTTGACTGAGTCATATATTTAATAAATTTTAAAATATAATTTGTTTTTTTCATTCGATTCACCTGACTCGCGACTCAGAATCCTCTAAAAAAATATCTTGAGTTATCTGAATAGAAGTGAGTCAGATCGAGTCAACGAATCATGATTCAGAACTAAACAAGTTAAAGAAAACAGATGAGTCGTAAAACAAGGTCTGATTTGTGTCCCAATGACCGTTCTCAAGGTGCATCATGACATCGAACTTTGTAGTAAAGTGGACCTGATGAGCAGGTTTGGTTTCTGGTGTTGATCCTCTTTGTGGCCTAGTGATGTGGAATATTGCCTCAAGTGAAGGTACAACCCGTAGAAGGTGGAGTCTCTGAGATAATGTTATCAGAATCGAATTAGTACATGAATCGGTCAATGAGTTGGTTTGATTCGAACCGGTTGGACCGTTCAATCGAAGCGGTTTGAACCGTGACGTCATCATAATATTGATTCATGGTCCGACCCAATTCTATAATCTAAGACAATAAGAAATAAGATATAATGATCAAAATAAATAAACATACATGTATAATTATTAGTCATGATTATGCAACTATACAAGTAAAAAAAAATGATAAGATGATTAAATAAACTGACCTTAAAATTTTATAATATTTTATTGATCTTCACTCTTCACAATTGACATCAATACTCCTTTAAACATTTAAACTTCAAATATATCTAAAATAAAATGATAAATAATAATAAATTAATAATAATAAGATAATTTTGTTCACACATAAATATCATTTTGAATATCTAAATATTTTTACATTTATTTTTTTATTTTAAAGAGTGAATCGGGTCGGACCGGTTCATATCGATTCACCGGTCGAACCGCGGTTTGTCCAGTTCGTTCGATTCTTTAACATTAGGTCGGATCGACCTTAATCGGACCAGTTTCTAGACCGATTCACGATCCGACCGGTCCGACCGACAGGTACAATCCGATTCTGATAACACTGCTACGAAGGGTACAAGAAATTGAGTTGAACTCGTGGTGGGATGATATCCAAACGGTTCGTCCTTAACCTTTTACATCAGGGAGATCGACCAAATTTGATTTGATGTGCCTTTGCTTTTGCAGTGTATTAAGATGGAAATATATCAAACAAACACTAGAAAGTGGACGCTTTAAGTTTTTTACTTTGAAAGGTGGATTGTTTGTTTAGGCTTTCCATCAAATTAAGATTCATTAACTTAAATGGGGTGGTGGGTAGGATAATTAAATTGCTATTTGATCACATTTGACAGTGAGACATGGCGACTGCCTTCCATGCCCTAGCTATAACCCATCCTCTGAATGGCTAGAGATGGATGACAAAGGTGGTCCAATGAACTTACGGTGCAAATCGATATTAAGATATAAATCCCATGACTTCTCGTATTCTTTAATATCATCAAGAAGGTTAATTAGTACTTAATGTGGCCCTTAATTTGATCGAACAGCATTATTGTTACAAGTACTTCACATCTTTGAAAACCATTTGACATTTAGAAATTATTTTTTAACATTATATCCTGATTTAAGGTTGATGTGTGCTTGTATATAAGATTGACGTGTCCTATAAAGCATATAACATATTCAATAAATATCCCTTTTAATATCCTTTAAAGAGTTAAATGGACATAAAATTTTATTTAGATGTTTCGACCTGTCAAGGGTATGGGCCAGAGGCCCATTAAGGTGTTCTCTTTAAAGGCAATAGATTCTTATTGGAGAGAGGATACAACCTAATGTACGATAAAAGAAACATATAAGAGGACAATTGTCTCATTAAAATTGTCCTTTGTTTAAGTTAAGTCTTAAAGGGTACAAATGTAGAAGAAAGACTATAAAAATTGAATAATTGTGTGCACAAGCAATTATGGGACAATTTTGACCATTTAAATTTGCTTCTCTTGTTTATTGATCAATACATGGATATTTATGGTTTATGCTACATTTGATTTGTGTTATGCCTATGGATGATGTTATCACATATTCATGTTATACTAGTATTATGAGCATAGATTTTTATTAATTAAATTATTTGTTGTGATCACCAAAATGACCTCAAATATGATAATTACTTAATTCTAATTACATAAAGCTTGTTATTTATTCCCCTATAAATTAAGATAGTACTAGTGTTTGTACTTGAACTAATGAAATAGAGCATCTCTTTAAAAGAAGAACTACTATGTTTGATGTCCTTGTAGCGTGAAATAATAGGAATGTATTTTCTAATCAAATGGCTTCCGATACCCAAAAATATGATGTTCATTTGAGCAATAAATTACACGGCCTATTAGTTTCATAAGGGTAAGTCGACTTGCATATTATAATTATCACCCAAATGAGAAATTATGTATGATAATGTTTTAGGCTACCCATAAAATATATAATTCTATGGGTGATAGTTGAATGATGGCTTTATTTCTATTTGGTATATAGTAATGTGAGCAAATTTTATATGACATGCAGCTTTACTTTGTACTGTGCTTGATGGTCCACGTATCCCTTTACCCAATGACAATAATTTTGATGAATGGAAAGAAAGAGTGCTGTTCACGTTGGGACGTGTTTATGAATGGATGAACCTTCATCACTTATAGTGGAAAGCACTTTCGCATAAAAGGATTTGTATCTAAAGTGGGAGCGATCTAATCGCTTTTGTCTCCTTTTCATTTAAGTTCATGTAGGAAAGAACATTAGAGGTATACTTGCAATATATATTAAGGATTCTAAACTTCTCAAGAGTGTTAAGCAACAATATATTTATTTTGACAAGTCCAAGGTCAACATTCGAATGTCAAATCTCTCCTCTATGTAGTACAATGAGAATGGTAGTGTTCATGAACACATTATAGAAATGAGAGACATTGCTACTTGACTTAATAATATGGAGGTTAAGTTTTCTGAGACATTTCTTGTTCATTTCATCTTGCTCTCTCTTCTAGTTGAACATGCTCTCTTCAAAGTGTCTTACAATGCACATAATGAGAAATTGTCAGTAAATGAATTATTGACCAAGTGTATTGATGAAGAAGAGAGACTTAAAAGAGAGAGGGTTGAAACCGCACACCTTGCATTCTATCAAAGATTATAAAGTGTATTTAAGGGAAAGCGTTCTCTTAAAGTTAAAGGGTAGAAGATGAAGATGTTAGCTAAGGTCACAAACCCTACGTACAATAAGGTAAATGCTAAGTGCTTCGTCCACCGTATAAGAGGACACTTGAAGAAAGACTACACTAAGTACAAGAAGTGGCTTTAAAAGACAGATAATGCTTTGTCTTATATATGTTATGAATTTAATTATGTAAATGTTCCTAAATCTACTTTTCGGATTGATTCTGATACTTATGTTTATATTGTGACAATATCACAGGACTTCTTGTCCATAAAGGCACCAATTGAAGGTAAAGAGTACATCATTACTGAAAACCACATGCATTCACCTGTGAAGATAGTTGAGAGTTTCATACTAATCCTTGATTTTGGTTTCATGCTAATGCTGGAGAATACCTTTTATGTTCAATGCATTTCTAGAAATCTTGAATCTATTTTCAGATTTGATAAACTTAGTTTTTCTGTTACAGTTGTTGGTGCGAAACAAAATGAGTACGCAATTTTTTTCTTCTATTTTTTTTCTTCAAGAAAACATTTTTTGCTCTCTTCTTTCTATTTTTTTAATCAAAAGAGTTGAATGAGAGAGAGAGAAGATGAATCGGGGGGGAAGAGATAGAGACGGGGGAAGGAAGACAGAGCAGAGGGAGAAAGGGTTGTCGGTGGAGGTGGAAGCAAGCTAGTGAGGAGGAGGACACTGGTCGACAATGAACCCACAAGGAGCAGCTCTAGTAGGGCTTCAACGGAGGCTGTAGGTTGGAGGTGCTCATAGGGGCACCATCAACGGGGGTCAGTGTGATGCTGGTAGAGAAATGGAGGCGGACGGTGATGACGAGGAGGGCCTTGGTGAGGGTGACGAGTGGGCGTGCTTCGGGCACCGATGTTGTTAAGGCAGTTGGTGACGACTGTGAATGCGGTGGCCCTCGTAGCAGGTGGTGAATGGGGGCATGATCTTCCTTGCAGTTGTAGTTGCAAGGGAGAGGGGCGGGGAGGGGCAGAGGTAGCACGATCTCCAACGGGGTGAATTAATGTATGAAGAATCAGATAGAACGAAGTCAAATGAGGAGGACCCCTATGCTCCCATGGTTGGTTGTCTTCAATATGCACAAATTTGTACTCGTATAAACATAGCATTTGTTGTTGGAGTACTTGACAGATATCAAAATAACCCTAACTTGGATCATTGAAAAGTTGTCAAAAAAGTCATACGTTATCTTCAAGAGACAAAGGACTATATGCTCGCTTACCAAAGAGTCAACCATCTAGAGGTGATAGGCAATACATATGTAAATTTTGCAAGGTGTCTTGATAGTAGAAAATATACTACAAGCTATGCCTTCCTACTTGTAGGAGGTATTATTTCACAGAGAAGAATCAATCGAAAAAATACTACTACTTCCGCTATGGAGGCTGAACTCATTGTTTGTCATGAGACCTCTTCACAAGCCATTTGGTTAAAAAATCCTTTCACGGGTCTTAAAGTAATGAATTCTATTGAGAAATCACTAAAGATCTAGTGTAATAATGAGGCTGTGATGTCTTCTCCAAAGTTAGCAAAGGTTCTATAACATGCAAACATTTGGATATAAAGCTCAATGTGATCCGAGAGAAGATAATTGAGAATCATTTACTGTCAATTGATCACATTTGGATACAATATATGATATCAAACCCTCTTATTAAAGAGCTAGTTCCAGGATTGAATTTTGAGCATGTAGAGAATATGTGTTTCTCTAGGTTTTTAACTATATAGTGATTTACAATATGATACCATTCGTTTGTAATCACATATAGTTTATATTTATACGATGATTCTCATTCTCTGCTTTTCATATATGATTACTTATGAATAAAATTTAAGCAAAGTGTCAATAATGACATAAAATTTAGACTAAAGAGTATGATGGAGTTTTAGCCTATTTATAAAGAATATCCAATATAAATAGCTTATTATAAAATACTTGAAGTATTGTAGTGGATGGAAGGTCGTACTCACATCTAAAATATTTGCCGCCATGACTCATGCTTTATGTATTTTATAATTAAGTATTAAGTTTTCTTAGAGTTAGTGAAACATTGTAATTCATTGAAGCATTGTGACAAATTAGGCAAAGTGGGAGAATGTTAGATTTACACAGTATGTGACCTTTATTTGACCCATTAGTATTTAAGTTAGGCCCATTAATAGGGGTCCAAGAGATGGATTTGAAAAAATAACTACTCTCAACTGAGTAATTTCCAAAGGGGGGCGTTTTCTAAAAGGTGTGAGATTTCATTTATACTCTCACGGGAGTTCTTATTGACGGGAGGAAAACCTATAAGAAACGAGAATAGAGGGTTGTTCATCTTCCTCTGGGGCCAATTTGAAAAATGAGTAGGAGAGGCTCGGATACCTTACTCGGGGTCGGGTAGCAGATTTGTGTGTGAGATGCGGACGTGAGGCCCACATTTATCTCTCATGGGATTAGATATCTTATTCTAATATCAAACTGGGCCTTAAAGATCGAAGTGGTGTTTGCTCTCATATACCGTGGAGGGCGGAGAATGAGTTCCCCAATAGGCAATCTTAACTACGGCGACGTGTAAGTACGCCGAAACTCCCCTTCACTTTGATGCATAAGAAATTGATTTGAACTCATACTTGGATGGTATCCAAAATATTACTCTTCACCTCTTACATTAGGGAGAGAAATTTTAATTTGCTTCGTTGCAGTTGCCTTTACATTTGCCTTCGCCTCTGCAGTGCATTAAGATGGAAAGATATCTAACAAACACTAGAAAGTGGATGCTTTGAATGTTTACTTTGAAAGGTGGACAGTTTATTTAGACTTTCCATAAAGTCAAGATTCATTAACTTAAATGGGGTGGTGGGTAGGATGATTCAATTGCTGTTTGATAACATTTGACTACGAGACATGGCGACTGCCTTCCATGCCCGAGCTATGTCCAAAGAAGGTCGAATGAATAGATGGTGAAAATCGATATTAAGCTATCATCAAGAAGATTAGTAATTTTAAATCATTTTGGATTAATTCTAAAAGTTTACTACACGGTATCAAACACCACCAATCATTCTACAAATTATTGATTATACAATGTGTTTGCCAAAATCTTTTAGACCCTCTTTATTTTCCGGGTGGAGATAAAGATAATCGAGGCCAGGGGCTCGAATATCTTACCTGGGGTCGGGTAAACCGACTGTGTGTGAGATGTGAGGGTGGGGCCCGCCGTTTCTCTTTCATGGGTTAATAAATCTTAATCGGCCTCGTTCTAATATCAAAGCGGCCCTTAAGTAAGATTCACTCGTGACATCCATCTCCAACATGGAAATCAAAATATGATCTAAGAATAGCTATGATTACTCTTTGGGAGTACAAAAATCATAATCACCCTGAAAATCTTATTTTACTTCCAGTAGAAGATCATAATTTGGAATGCTTTTTCCCCCCCTTGGAATCCAAAAAACAACTCTAAAGCAGTGTAAATGGTTTCCAAGACCGACTCCCCTCCTCCATGTAAGTTTATGACGTTGCAAAGATACTTCAAATTGAAAGTTGGTCTTATTCTCCTTATGTAGTGTCCAATCACCGGGGGCTGCTTTGTTATCGGGTTAGAATAGACGGATACGTTACCCGATGAGAGAGAATTGTGAAGGACCCACACTCTCCTCTCACGCACATACTCCTTAGCCGGGGTCGAGTATCGCATTCGATCCTCTGAGGTCTAATGCGGTATCTTACCCCAGTTTCAAAGAGGGCCTAGATGTTTGACTGACAAAGACACTATTGGTCAAAACATATCATTGCAGGAGGGAGAGAGAGAGAGAGAGAGAGAGAGAGAGGGGGATGCCAATCCAAGTTAATAGTGTGCTAATAAGATAAGAGGGTGATACAAGGGAATCAAAAGTCAAGTTGTCAAATATCAACAACAAACTTTTATTGTGCCATCTCTGTATTGATTTCTGTCTACAAGTCTCTAACAATTGTTGTAGGTAAATTAATCTAATCCTGTTGCAGTAACAAGCAGCAAGCAACTGTGGTGGCTCCATATCCATCAGCTAATCTTGTTTCACAAGTTGGGTGTGATCATGAGGCTGATATGAGATGTCATTTATTCATGTCAAATCGCCTGGCTGGTCAGAAGCCCTCCCCCAGACAGAGCAAGCAACCAACATTAAAAAAAAAAAAATAATAATAAAGGAAAACGGGAAGAGGTCTCCTAATCGCCGGCGCCGGCGAAGATACTGCCGACGGCGGCGGTCCGGTCACCTGTCGTCGGCCCTCCTTGCCCTCCTCCGCTCGGCGACCTTGCGGGCGTAGTAAGGGTGGTGGGGGTCGTCGGCGGAGAGGAAGCCCCAGCGGTCGTGGTTCCTGGTGAGCCGGAGCAGCTTGAGGAGGATCTCCTCCACCTGGCCGTCCTCCTCCTCCGCCACGAACCGGGCCACCCTGTCGATGTGCTCCCGCCTGCCCGGGGGCGGCGGCGGCGGAGACGGCGCCGGCGGGGGATGCTCGTGCGGCGGCGGCCGCCGCTCGTGCCTGCAGCAGCGCCTGGCCCGCTGCGACGGCTGGCGCTCCCCGCCGCCGCTGTGCCTCTCCTCCTCCATCTCCTCGCCCGCCCCACGCTCCGTCATCCCTCTTTTCTCTTACGTTCTCAGGTGACCCGGCAAATTAGAGAAGAAGGAGGCTCCTTTTTTCTTTTTTAATCCCCCCCGCCCCGGTTCTTGACAGCGTCAGTGAGAAGGGGAGGCAGAAGAAGTCTTCGCGCGCAGATATAAAGGGGGAGGAGGAGGAGGAGGAAGAGGAGAAGGCGCCGTTGTAGTCGGAGCCGGATCTGGGAGGAGGAGGCCGCCACCTGCTTGTGGGGTTACAAAGATATGTTGCGAACAAATGGGATTTGGGATGGTTGCCACGTTGTAGAAATTTTTTTTTGGTCGGTCTAGTCTAGATCCGTCTCGATCTTAAAATATTAAAATAAAAAAGATTATATATATATAATATATATATAATATTAAAAAATAAAAAAAGATTCTTTACATATATAATATATATAATAAAATATTAAAATAATAAAACGTCTCGGTGACGACCCATGACCCGGGCGTCCCGTCCACCGCCTGAGTCGGGTCGGGACGTGCGGGTCGAGACGACCAGGATCTAGACGTCAAACCCTAGGGGAGACTTTCAAGTTTAAACCCCTGCGATCTTTTGTATTTAGGGTACCTCTTCAATCTTGATATTTTGTTTTAACTCCTCACATTTACATATTTGTTTGATCAAACACCCTTTTTCAAGGACATTTTTCTAATTTTTAGGGCATTTCACTAAATAATTTGACATCATGAGGAGTTATAAATAAACATCTACATCAGAGGGTCTAATCCTCGAATATGAGATATTACAGGGGTTGAACACTCTCTCTCTCTCTCTCTCTCTCTCCTCGGTTGCCCTATTTGGTTGGGCTGGAATCTGGAGTCTGGACTACAGATCATTCCAACTTAACATAAATCCATGTCTATGTTTGATTGGAAGATAGTTTAGGGTTTGACCTCTTTTTTTTAATTTGGGAGTCAGCTTGGAAGGTGATTTGATAAGGTAGATGAGTTAGTCAGGAACACCGGGGGTTAATAAAAGAGTTAATTTAGGTTAGCCCTAGATTTTGTGTTTTAAGGTTTCCTCTAAAATATGTATAATTTAGGACTATTTTTATCTTATATTCTCTTCTCAGGAAAAAAAAATATTTCACTTCTCAGATCATATTCATGGCACATTTTTGATAATTCATCTGTTGTTCTGTCCATTTTCCATTTCAACCAGATATGATCCTCCAATTTTAACCAGGATGATGCCAATATTTTGATCCGTACCCTAGGTTCTACGTTTGATCATATCCGTCCTAGAAAGATTACTGGTTTCGTTCTCCTGGAATATTTGATCTCTCAACAGGGGCGTGCCGTTTGCAAGTACGTGAGAAATCAGCGTGGAAGTTCTGCAGCTGGGAAGGAAGATTCCTTCCGTCCTCCCAGATGGAGGCAGACTTCTGTTTGAAGTGAAAGAATGCATGAGTTCACTTCGATTGTCATGACTCATAAGACGGTGACATGTTGCTCAAGCTCAGAATTCTTTGCTTCTTTTATGCAAGTTTTTCCTTTTTTTTTTCTTCTTCCGATTAGCAGCGGTAAAACATGATAAAAAGTAAAATAAGAACCCATGGACGGGTGGTCCTGGTTTTGGGTCTTAGTTGGCTTTTCGGAAACCCATGTGTAAAGGCAGCATTTTTTTTCTTCCTTCTGAAAGGATCCAATTTTTGCCTACTTTCATCCAACCAAATGCTGTAAAAATAGAGCAAGTACGCGGAATTCAGCATGTTGCATCAATCAAAATGGGTGCATCAGTGCCTCGCACAATTATTCTTTTCTATTTTCAGCTTCCAAAACATAAGAGACAATCTGAATTCCTGCTTGTGGTCCAAACTATTATATGATTCCTTGCCTATTCCCCAAAAGTCACACACTGAAACATTTCCTAGTTCAGGAAATATTACCAATCAGTCGAAGATGGTCGGTTCTTGTGATTTCTCACTTCTGTACCTGTGAAGTATATAAAAAAAAAATTTCTGACAAGGATGCCTGTATCTCTTGAAATTCAGGGTAAAGAAATCACTATGCTAAGTTCTCCAACTTCATCTTTACCATTGATCCAAATGCTTTACGTATTCCTAGGGAAAACATTGTAGAGAAACAAACACTAATGTAAGGCAGTAACAAATCTAGAGGAATAACGCATTCATACAGAACACAGCGAACTTTTGAACAGACCAATATGAGATGGAAAACCATAACCTTATGCATAAAATGGGCTGATGAGATCAGTAAATCTGTCAGATTGGCAGTACAACCCGACCAGATTAGAAAACTGCAGAGCAACAGAAGCACAAGCCCAAATCTATTTCTACTTTCCAACAACTCCCCGTTCTTCCCTTCTCAATTAGTCATTTAGTTGCGATGCAACCAACGGCAGCCATGTCAATCACTCTGAAGAATATGCATCTGCTGCAGGACTGCTGCTATTCATACAGAGATTCTGCCGTCTGAGGCAGACAAATATGCAGAATACAGTCTCCTCTTGCACTGAGACCGAAGTTGGAATGCTGAGCGGCTTCTGCTATATATCCTTTTAGGAGAACATAACACCGATCTTCCTAGCAAAGTCGTCATCATCATCTTCATCTTCATCCACATTGTCTTCATCTTTCTGGTCATTTTCATCATACATGCTGAAGTCTGTTCCCTCAACCTCATCATAATCAACTTCTCCATCTATCTGATCATAGTTTTCTTCTGAATCCTCCATATTGTCTACCAGCATGCCATCTTCTGGTTCAAACACCTCTTCTTTCTGTGACGATTGATCTGGGCATGTCAACTCCTCGTTATCCTCTGTCCTGAAGTCTGTACCCTCTTCTATCTCATATTCAAACTTTCCCTCTCTCGGGTCATAAGCTCCAATCTCTGGATCTTCTGCATTGTCTGCTAGACTATCTTCCTCTCCTCCAAGCACCCCTTTCTTTGCTGAAGATTGATATGCCTGTGGCAACTCTTCCCCATCTGTCATCCTTGGGCCATGTTCCTCTACTGCTGTAGATTTGGGCTCCTCAGTCTTACTTGGAGGAGGGTATACTCTGTTCTGTGGGTCTGATAGACAAACATCCTGACTGCCAGCAATGGGCGTTACCATAGAACCACTGACGTGGTCTTCTACAACCTTCTGATTATTTTCATATCCGTTGCTGGACATGTCATCATTCGCCGGTGCTGCTCGTCTCTTTCTCTTTAAAATTTCACTTAGTGGCTTCGGACCTTCACATGACAAAGAACATTCTGATTCAGAAGGTCCCAAAGCTTTTTTTAATCTCAAGCCCTTTGGCTCCTGACTGATTGTAGAATTATTGACCTTGGACAATCTATCTTTTGTGTCAGTAGAGAACTTTGTGCCTTAGATCTCTGCAAGGCTTTTGGACCAGCAAATTTCAATGGATCCATTTCATCCCTTCTTGGTTGTCCCTCTAAGTTTCCTGCTTCATGCATACTCGGCATAATTCTGTCATGAAGCCTACCCTGGTAGCTCAATGGCTGAACTGAGGATGATGATCTGGCCCAATCCTTTCCTCTTTCGCTCTCTTTCTTGGAATGCAAATTGATGGTGTTACCTAAGGGAGGTTTTTCAGGAAGAGTTATTCTACCTTGTAAACGCTTGCTTATAGAACTTTCAGGAGTAAAATGATGCTGATCCCTACCAGAGTTGCGACTATTATATCTCTGCTTCTCAGCATACAGATCATTCTTCCGGTAAGGTTCACCATGGTGATCTGTACTAATGGCTGATCGCAACCCATTGACTTTTCTCTTCTTCAAAAGCCGATGACATAGATCTGAACCATCTATCTCATTGCGGCAATCCTCCCAATGTGATGTCCCTTTTTCTTGAATGGATATCATGTCC
Organism: Amorphophallus konjac; assembly: GCA_022559845.1. NCBI lineage: Eukaryota > Viridiplantae > Streptophyta > Magnoliopsida > Alismatales > Araceae > Amorphophallus > Amorphophallus konjac. The sequence goes on from CM040124.1 coordinate 348,512,079, forward strand.
TTAATTCTCTCAGAATATCTGCGGTCATCTTGGCGGTACCTGTCACGCCGTCCACGTTGATCATATTCACTGACTTCATTACGTGTTCTATGTGGTTCTCTTTCAAACTGAGCCATAGAGTTATAAACAGAAGAGTGGTCATAGTCAAAATCATTTGCCACATTCAGCTTCTCTACATCATGACTTGAAGTGTCCCTGCCATCCACATGGAAGTAGTTAGTATCTTCACATTCACCATCCACAAGAACATCAAAACCAGGTGAAGACTCCCTCAAGGATTCATCAGCTTCCCTGCCATTCTGAACATGTTCATTGAGAGGTTCTGAACAGTTATTTTCAGGTCTTACTGAGACATCTGAGGCATTGCAAGTGACAAAAGCTGGTGGGAGTATATGAGATGTCACATAGGACAATGGACTGGACATGAGACTGCTCTTAATAGAAAGTCCACTTGTTAGCTCTGTTTCTGCTTTAACATCCACCTTTGTTGAGGATTGGGAGACTTCCACTGGCTTATCAGCAGTTACTTTGGGTACATTTGCTGAACATAATTCTCTAGAACGCAGGATGTACTTTTCAGTGCACTTGTAGGCTCTGCAACTGGTGTATCGACCTTTGCTGTCTGTTGCGCGTTTGGATTGTTACCAGGTGGCACATCATGCATGAAAGGACACTTCTCACCTTTCAAACAACCTCCCTTCTGGAAATAATAACAAGGGGTGCTTTGTTTACTTGAAATGTGAGTAGCAGGAGCATGGGGAGCAAGTGATGGGAAGGTGTGAGTAGCAGGACCATGAGAAGCAAGTGATGGCATGGCTGTTTGCATTGAAGGCAGAGCAGGGCCTGGATGAGTTGCAACTGGAGCCCCTAAGAAGGCATCAAGTGGCAGAAAAAAGATGGAAAACAAAATGTTAAGCTCATAAATGACTTTTGTACAACAGGAATGCAGTGTCACAGATGGAAAATTGCTAAAAGCTACATCAATGCCATCCTGCAAGAAACATGCCTTCTGATTGCACATTGAATTACAATGCAATTCAAGCTATCTTCTAGGGAAGCATGATCATAGACAACATCATGAGTACAGATGTGGCCAAAGGTGTTTCTACTGTCTATCCATGAGACTAGCCGAAATGCGTATTTCAAATGGATGACACATCAGATAGGAAAACTAACCGGAAGTCGGAATGAACAATTTAAATTTAAGCAATTCCTATTTAACCAAAACCAGCAATCCCTGGGATTTACCCTGGCACCTTCACTGTGACGGTATTCACATTCATTTCCCTGAAGAACAAAGTAATTATCATTAGATGTTGGTGCCTTAAATGGCATGCAAACTCTGAAACACACAAAAAAGAAAACACAATTGAAACCGGAACATCATCAAATCTGCAGTAGATATTTGCAAACGATAGGGATTATGGAAACGTTTGATATCTTTCTAGGGAAGAAAAGTAGATAATTGTAAGTTCCCTCTAAAGACAAATAGGAAACATATTTTGAATTGGCAGCCTTGTATTTGTTGACCCAAAACAGAACAGACATTATAGGGAAATCAGAAAGGTGCCAAATATAAGCACTACTCACAAAATTTGAGAAAAGTCTACTTTGGAAACATGATCAGTCCACAAAGAGCCTACTAATTTATGGCACAAATAGGAGTGATTCCCGCTGTTGCTGCTTGGTCATTTCTTTCCAAGTCCATGTCCCTTCAAGTAAATTGTATGTGCTTGGTGATATAAGCTGGCTTTTCTCAGTGAAATGTTTAAAATAAAAGCAGGTACCTTTCTCCTCCTCCCCAGATTTACTTATAGTCAATGAGTGATTGAAATCCAGTTGCCATTGCTCCACAAATATTAACCATCAATTCCAACTAAAGGAATACAAAATTGATCTAACTATAATACAACCACCCTTGATCTCATTGCCACAAACAGTTTCATAGTACATCGAGTCTAGCTAGAGGAACAAAACATTGACTAATCGTAATGCCATGCTTTATCTCATTGCCACAAACAATTTCACGAAAACATTATGCTTGTTCCAGGATCATGCATGATATTTCCACGAAAATGTTGAGTAGATATCAGTCACAGTCAACACAACTACATGCAGTGCACAAGTAAACTGCAAATCCTTACAAAGGTTAGATCTAATTTTCATCATCAGTCAAGTTTTCATGCTTGACGAAGATGCATTAGACGGTGGAAGGCAGACTACAACTTGGTAGAAATTAGTCCACAACACAACCCAAAATAGCAGGAATTTGGGCCCCTCGTGCAATCCACTCAGGCTACTCTACCCATCCCAAGGATACTCTTGAGTGTTGACTACAACTCATCCTCCAGGGAAAATTCAATTAAAAGGAAATGCAATGGCTGATTCTTATATTTTCCCAATCCAGACCATCAATCATTCTCCATATGCTTGTAGGTAAGATGTACAAGGCCTACGTGGATCCTTGACAAATTAGGGTGGGAAATGCTTGATAATGTGGCTCTGACTGTGAAGGAAAATAATACATTTGCACTAAAATGTGGAATCACTAATCCCAGGAACAAGCATACTGTTTCCATCAAAATGTCTCAGAGATTATTGTCATGAAAAACACAAACTTCAACATCATGCCGTGCACATATAAGCTGCTGATCCTTCTAAAGATCAATTTTCTTCATGAGCTAAGTACATTTCATGTTTGCATATGGTTAGAGGAATTCTACAATATAATCATTGGGAAGGAACCATCTCAAAGACATTGCCCAACTTTACAACAACAGCTAGAGGCATCTTTGATCTACCTCCATCAAATTTTCTCACAAAATGAGAAAGAATTGTCAAAAACAGATATGCATTTTCCAACAACAACTTGAATTTGGAAGACCAACAATGTTTCAAGCAAGACACATTAGACAGTGGAAGGCAGGGTACCACTTGGTGAAAATTTGTCCAAACATTTCAGACTAGATGAATTTTACTGGGCTAAGCTGATCTCAGCTCCATCATCCAATCTCCACAGGCTGATCTACTCATCACAACAGAATGCCCTATAATGCAACTCATCATGCAGGAAAAACTGTACGTAAGGAAATATACTATAATTGATGCTTCACTTTCCAATCAACCAATCGTTCTCCAAATGCTTGTAGATGAGATCTCAATTGCTCAGAAGGGTTCCTGAGACAATCCCACAATAGAGGCACAAAATTGCTCACAAGATACTGCATAATTCAGAAGGAAAATGCCACTTTAAGAAAAGTTCGGAGGCTTGGTCTGCCATGTGCAAGTTGGTATGAGTTGGGTCATGGTTGAGAACTCACTCAGCAATAAAACTCTGAGTCACCGATGAGCATGCACATGTCATGCATATATAGATTTGAAGCAAATATGTATACGCTGTTTTTTTATTATTTTTTGGGAATATTTTAGTTGGATTATCTTAATGCAACAACTTTTAGATTAAGTCACATATCAGACCAACTTGATACAAGAGTGGTGAAGCAGAGACTCACCAGACAAGATAACCCACACTTTATTATACAATGGAAACTGAAAAGAAACAGAACAAGTTTAGTTGTTATGCTGCTTATGCAGTTTACAGACTATGAAGTGAAGAAACATTAAAGATTATTTCAGAGCATCAAGAGTTGAACTTTTGTCATAGATGGAGGACCAGCCAATCTAGAGTGGGATCAACAGTGGCCTATCGGATTTTGGCCCTAAAGCCTCTCCCAACTTAACCTTTTATTGAAAATCAAAATTGTTCACAACAATTTTCAACATGCCTAAATAGGGGGCCTATCTTTCCCTATCTACAGGCTAAGCACCCAGCAAGGTGCTGAAGTGCAGCAAGAGAGCAAAGGCACCCATAAGGTGCCAAAGTGCATCAAGGCAAGAAGGGCGGTTGACTTCTTAGTTATTCATCAGGCGCATCCTCATCTTGGGCCTAAAACTTGTATTTTCCCTAAGAACCACCTTAAAAGCAGTGGTTTAAGTATAACTGGACTTGGTCCACTCCCAAGATACAATGACTATCTCTGGTGATGGCACCTTTCAAGGTGCACTCCAAGTAGCATTGCCAAGATCAATGCTTCAATAACATCTCTGTAGGCTTTTGATGATGGAAACTTCAGAAGGAAAAGCATAAAATAAAGAAAAGAAGAAAGAGGGCAAGAGTTTCTGCAAGAAGTTGCAAAGGGACAACAAAGAAACAAAGAAGTGTGGGTTTCTGGTTTATCTCGACAAGAATATTAAAGGCCCAAACTCTAACCCAAAACTTAGGCATTAAGTTGAGGGATTCCTCTACAGATAAAGAGGGAAGGCACCGACAGATTATCTGATGTGGGACCAAAACCTCAACAAAACAAAACCTTTCCTGCTAACAAACATGGTGTGTTTGTATTAACAGTCATGTGACCATTCATCTCCCACAAACAGATGCGCTCACTCACATCCCCACAAAGGGTGAGTGGGCTTTCGTTACTATTGTCCTCGGCCCTAATAAAAGACCCACCATGCATGCATGCCCATCTAATTAGGCTTGGTCATGCGTAGCACCATATGGCATGACAGGTGCTTATCCTGGTAAGATCATCCCACCTTAAAAGGAAAATATAGCTTTTGTATTTTTCAGAAGGTTCCCAGGTCACAAACTCAAGTAACCTTGAAGAAAGACACAACCCATAAAATTTTATTGAATAAAAGTAAAGTCAAAAGCTTTGAAGATTTCTGATTTAGATCATTGAAATGCAGCAAAAGTTAGTGAGCAAACAGAGAAGCTATGAAAGTCCAAAACCGAGTTTCAGTTTTAAGTTTTATTTGATGTTACAAGAGTCTTTACAGAGGATTCTGATATTTAGAAATGATCTAACTGGCTCAAGAGGCCTGATCTACCACGCAAGTCATCGATTTGACATTTACAAGTGAAGTAGATAGCTCAAGAGGCCTCCACTCCAGTATATGTGATACTCCTTTCCTCAGACTGAATTCAGGATATGCGATAAGTTAGCGAGAAAGCTCACTTCCCACATCAGATAGGTGTGCCGACTCATGCTCCTCTGTTTCCAAATTGCACATGAATACGCCCGGAAAAAAGAAACACTCTTTCCTAATTTTACATTCAATGCTTCATCACTTAAAACAGATATCCACAGCACGTTTAACCAAGTAAAGCCTCCGCGCTCCACAGCGAAATCCCCAAAAATCGCGGGCCCTCAGCTTAAGCAACTATCTGGAATCCAATGCCGGCTTACCTAAAAAAAAAACACTCCTACCAGCTGAACCAACTTATCAAAGAGAAACAAGAGCAGATTCGATCGGATCAAGCAAGCACCAACTGTTTTTCAGCTCACGCGACACATCCAACATCCTCCAGCTCAGGGAGACGACGTAGATACAGAATTAAGGAGAAAATCCACGACAAAACTAAACACCAACAAACAGCAGGAACCCACAACCAACAGAAACCAAGAACGCCACCTTTTTGCATGTCAAAGGCGAAGCCAAGAAGTAGACGCAGTCGGTGTTCTCCTTCGCAGGCTCCTCGCTCATGGGTCTGCTCGGATCCCGTCCGCCGCCGGACTCCATATCTGAAATTAATCCTCCACGACCCTGCGGCCGCCGCCTTCTACTGGTAATATGCGAATTAACACGAGAGAGCCGACAAAAGGGGTCAGTTTGGAGTTTGGATGGGCGAGGAGGAAGGAACCACAGCTGGTCTTTCGACCGCGTGGGGATAAAGATGGATTGGGGCGTCCTAGATCGACGGCCGCCTCTCTGTCAGAGTTCTATATGGCTGGCTGGCTGGCGCTCGCACGCACAGAAAGAGGGAGAGAGAGAGAGAGTGTGTGTGTTAAATGTCGGCGCCTTGGATTCCTAATCGCGTGTGCATTTGGTAAGCCTTCTTTCTTCTCTCTCTCTCTCTCTCTCGGTTTCGACGAAACCGGTAACAGTTGAGGGTTGTTGTCAGTTGTCACTTGTAACCGGTGAGGGGGCTGCTTTCCGACCTGGCTCCAGAGCTTCCTGTTTTCGCCCCGGATTGTTACCGCCGTTACAGGTTTTTTTTTTTTACATGCAACCCCGTTAAAAGGGAAGCTACGTAAAAATTTATATCAAATTTATATTAAATTTTTTACGTATAAACTATTATTACAGATAAATTTATAGATATATCACTCCTAAAAATATATTAACATATATGTCACTATCATTTTGAAAGACTTTCAGATATAATGTCGTGGTTAACTTCCATTTAAAAGATGTCAATATTCTAGTCAAGTGACGGTAAAATAACTAAAATATCTCTCGGATGGTCAAATGACCAAAACACCGTAGAGAAAGAGAGAGAGAGAGAACAAGGAGACGTCGGAGGGGGGCCCCTCCAAGGTTGACATAGAGTGAGAGAGAGGGAGAGAGAGAGGAAGATATATATATAGAGAGAGAGAGGGAGAGGGAGAGGGAGGATGTCGGACGGTAATGACAGTGTGAGAGGGAGAGGGGGAGGGGAGATGCCGGAGAGAGAGAGAGAGTGGTGATAGAGTGAGAGGGAGGGGGGATGTCAAATGACGGTGATAGAGTGGGAGGGAGAGGGATAGAGAGAGTGAAAGGAAGAGGGAGAAGGGGAGGGGGGGCGTCGTAAAGAGAGCGAGAGCGAGAGGGAGAGGGGGAGGGGGATGTCGGACGATGGTGATAGAGTAAGAGGGAGAGAGAGAGAGGAAGGCAAAGAAAGAGGTAAAGAGAGCGAGAGGGGGAGGGGGATGTCGGACGGTGGTGATAGAGTAAGAGGGAGAGAGAGAGAGGAAGGCAGAGAAAGAGATAAAGAGAGGGAGAGGGAGAGGGGGACGCCAGAGAGCGTAGGAGCATAGGGTCGCGATGGAGGGAAGGAAAGGAAGAGAAAGAAGGTGAGGAGGGTGGGAAAGAGAGAGAGCAGGGGCGATGGCTGGAGGGGGAAGGGAGCGCATGGTCGTTGTCGGTGTGAGTGCGATGGCGGGAGAGAGAGAGGAAGGCAGAGAGAGAAGAGTGAGAGACAAAAGTCACTTCGTGTGGGAGCGACTTCCTCTGAGAAGTCGCTCTCACATGGAGCGATTTCATGTCTCTCTCTGAGGGAGTCGCTTCGTGTCTGCGTTCCTCTCTCTCTGTCTCCCTTCCTCTCTCTCTCTCCCCCTCCCTCTCTCTCTCTCCCTCTCCCTCTGTCACCGTCGGAGGGTCTCTCTCTCTCTCTCTCTCTCTCTATCCCTCTGTCACCGCTGGAACCGGATGGGGAGATGCCTCTAGCGTCCCCCCTCCCTGCGTTCTCTCCCTCTCTCACCCCATACCCTCTCTCTCTCTCTCTCTCTCTCTCTCTCACCCCATCTCCCTCTCTCTCCCCTCCGGTGACGACCCCTCTCCCTACTACTATTCCCCCCCCATTCGGACCTTCCTCCTCTCTCCCCCTCTCCCTCTCCCTCTCCCTCTATGGACGCTGGAGCCAAAGGCGGAGACGCCTCTCCATGTGCTCTCTCTCTCCCTCTCTCTCTCCCTCTCACCCCATCCCCCTCTTTCTCCCCTCAAGTGACAACCCCTCTCCCTACCACTCTGTCCCCCCTAGATTTTGACGATGTGTAGCTCCGTTGACCTCTTCACGGTATCGCCGCCAAATTTGAAAAATCCATCGAGGAGTCAGGGAAGAAGACAAACATTTAAAATGTTTAAAGCTTAAAATATATTTATTGATATACTTTTATGATAGGTGTATTTTTTATTTTATGATTCTATTTATGATTTTTGTAAATAATTCAAATCTTAGATGATATAGCCGTGGACATTTTTGTCTTTTCTTATATCTAGTTAGGTTTAACTATAGTTAAGTTAACGGGTGTTAACGTGAAGTTACAACGATCATATATCTGAAAAATTTTTAAAATAGTAATGATACGTGTGTTAATGTATTTTCAAGGTGATATATCTGTAAATTCATCTGTAACGATGGTTTATATGTAAAAAAATCTTAGTCATGTTAATTAAATATCACGTGTACCACCGTCATCAACTTCGATTAATATATTCAATAAAAAAAGTAGCATCTTGAGTCTTGACAGATGTTTATCACAAAGGCATATGTGGCATAAAATTCATGCATAAAGAGCACATATGCTAATATAAATATAAGTTATATTTTCACACAATTTATTCTTATTAGGGTGTATATATATAATAACCACATGGATGACATGCACCTACTCGCCATTGATCCAACAAAAACTGTGGCGTGGTTCAAAAAAAAAATTTGTTTCAACTAGTTTTATTTTTGGCAGTCGATGATTGTTCACCCGGATCATTTCAGTTCCAACATGCGGATTAAGGATGAAACTCTGGTACGGATTGAGGCCAACCCGAACCAGACCCACCACCACCAGAAGAGCTTGTTCAACCAGAACCCGATTCAACACGGGTATATCAACCGGACCACGATTAAACCGACCAAATTCGAACATTAACTTTTTCCCACCGGATCCCAAATCCAACCTTGATCGAAGAACACATTTCAGCTCAATCAAATTCTGGCTCCAACCCGAATATCATATTAATTATAAGGAGTTAATTTGCCGTATAATACTCCTTTTCAGAATTATCTCGTTTCTTTTAAGAGTCCGATTGACCCGAAGGCCTAACTGAACCATTTGAATAGATTGCGAGATTAAATAAATGTAGGTTCAACTTGAGCTCAACCTAACTAGAACTAGTGCAAGTCCAACTCGGCCGATCTTCGTCATGGGTCTTGTTGATTAGGGATGGCCAACCCAAAATTCACGGTGCTAACGCAGAATGCCTTTGTTGGTTAGACAGGCAATTAGAGAGTGACCTCACCTTGTTTACACCATAACCATATTCCTTCTACACTTGGTTACAAGATGTTTGATCATCTGGTCAGATGATCTTTGCTAAAAATTAATTTTAACAAACATTGCCCACCCACCTACTACTATTAAAGAACACTGTTCAATCAAATCATCGTATGGTTCTCACTGGATATGAGACGAAGTGGGTTACCTTAAGATGATTGTTGTTTACAATTACAAGTTGCAGTCCACCAATGGCCGCCCGCCCAAAAGATGTTCTTCTCGTGTATGCCGATACCCGATGCCGAATGCTCGATGCTAGGTGCTCGATCCTTAATGACTTCTTCCAGACTCTTGGGAGTCTATTTATAGAAGTAGAGGGTAACCCGAAAGTGTTTGAACCGTACGGAGTGAACGGGATAAAATGACTCGGGAGAGTCTTTTTTTTCTTTGCTCAGAGAGAGAGAGAGAGAAGTGGGGGTCTATTGAACCCGTACAGGGTTGGATCGCCTTGGGGTCATTCAACCCCGAGCAAATTTGCCCGGGGTCAGCCGACCCCAGATAGGTATGTCCGGGGTCGTTTGACCTCGGAGAGCCTGACGTGGGTCTCCCCCGAACCCCCTCTAGTTTTATCCGGACGGATACTTTTCATCCCGAACTGGTTCTTCTCACTCCGGATGAGTTCTTTTCACCCCGGATAATAAATTTCACTCGAGATGAGCGTCTAAGGGGGATATTTTTGCAGGTAAAATTTACTTCCAACAACCATACTGAGGATTTCTTTTTACAAATGCATTGTTCATGACGTTAAATAACATAAAATTGCCCGTAGGACCCTTCCCACCTCCCACTCTTCTGTTATTTTCATCCTTTGGATTTTGAAGACACATTTTCTGTCCGACAACGTCAGTCTTACTGATTCTTTTCCCAATGAATGAATACGCTTCTCAAATGTATTTTATTCCCCACCCTGACCTACTTTGGCAACAACTATAAAGAATAGTCATTAAAATGCAAGCCAATAACTCGATACATATCTCACCGTACAAGAGGATTCCCAGCAGAAGGTAGGAATTAGTCTCCTCGATGCAGAGTACCCATGAGAACAGGAAACACACCAATCCAAGTAGAACTAGTACATACCTAGAATCCTGATCTGAGGAGGATAATAGTAGTGCGATATCATGAGTTTTCCAATCCTCGCTGTTTGTTAATCGGTCGGGAGTCGATTGTGCTAACCGACTCCGATTAACGCGGATGAATGTGAGAGAGAGACAGAGCTCACCGTCTCTTTCTCTCTCCCCGACTAGATTATCTCGCGATAACTCCGCAAACAAACAGGCCCTAACTAAACAGGGGTACCATACAAAATGCGTAATCTCTCTCTAACAAACTTCTCCGAACTCACGGTGGATCACAAGCCAAGAGGATTGCTAACCAATACTTCCAAATGCAAAGCCATACAAGACTTGATGAGGTCACTGACCTGCTTGATAGGAAGCAGAGAAAAAGTGCTAGTGAGGTGGAAAGCAGCCAATGGGTGACAAAATAATCTCCAAAAGGATTGTCAAATCAACAAATAGAGTAGATCTATGCAATAAAAAAACATAAGAAAATCTATGAAGGGTGTCGTGTACATCTTGAATAAACTCTGTGCATGAAAATTGATGGTAGAAACAGTCTAAGGCTGAGCTGGCTTGCAAATAGAAATCCTCAATGTCTATAAATAGCCCCTTGTGGGCCCCCTTCAAAATAGGCGTTACAAGACAACCTACGGGAATCATGACGGATGAGTTGTGGGATGTTACCGGGACGATATATATAATATATTATATTTTATAATAAAATCTAATTGATGAGTCAGTTGGTTTAAGTCATTTCATCCCAATCGGGGCGTCTTGTGTTTGAATATCTGAAGACGCATCAAAATTTCAAATTTTTTTCACTTTTCTCTAAACTATTTAATGCAAAAAATCGTTAAAACTCCGTTTGTTAGTTACCATCTCATTCATGCATAAGACCACTTACCTAACTGAACTACAAATTTTTTCATAATATTTTACATATATTATATATATATAGCTTACAAGATAGAGAGAGACGGAACGGTACAATATCGTACCGTACCGTCCCAGTAAAAAATCGGGACAGCCGGTACGACCGAGCCGACAAACCATGTCGTGAACAACTCTTGGAGCGTGCTTGGAGATTTTTGTTGTGTTCATGCCTTGTAGCAAAGGTATGCTACAAAAATGTCCTTGTGATGGCACCTATGTAATTTTTGTCTCTGTCCATGTATTTTTTTTGTAATTTCATGGGAAAACATATGTAATTTTTTGAATTAATCATAAATTACGAAAATATCTCTAAATTTATAAGAAAACCCCTATCATGTCTATAAGTTGTAGAAATGTCTAGTAACTTTTGTAAACTGTAGATATGTCTTGCATTTTTTGCATAAAAGTCCTGTGAAAGTCTACAATTAGTCAAAAAAGTGTTGTAAAATCTTATAATCATTGAATTGTAATGTATTTTATGGAAATGTCCAGTGTTTTCAAAAATTACTTGACTTTCTGTAGATTGTGTAATGTCCCTACTACACGTGGATGTCTTGTATATACACCCCTGATTCAGGGAGAGGGGTTCACAGTGTTTATCCAATGGTCCGACAGAGATCATCTCGGTGATCCGACGGTTCAATTGTGATGAAGCTCGAAACCAACTCTTTGACGGCGATCCGGCGATCCGATGAGGATAAGTCTCAAATCGGTCTATCGACTTCAAACCCTAGCTAGTATCAAACTGCGACTAAACCTTGGCCAATGCCAAATTGCAAATAAATCTCAACCAATACAAAACTGCCAATAAACCCTAAGTTAGTACAAAATTACAAATATACCCTTAGTTTTATGAAATTACAATTAAATCCATGGACAATATCAAATTTTGAAACAACCCTCAACCAATGCCCAAACTCTCGCTTAAAATACAGGCCTACTCCTATCTTCACAGTTATATCCTAACCCAAACCAAATTGTATTTTTACCCTCATTATGGCATACATGCCCTCATCCTTTCTAGGGTGTTTGATGTCGTGATCGCAAATATGCCCTTAATACCACAGCTGATATTACGAAGGTTGATGACTTATTTGACAGTTAAACAAATGTGTTCAGACTTTATGCCGATGTAAATTGACACTGATTCCGATTAGTGGAGAAAGCTCTAACACATGAACCTTAATCACCTGATAAACCTAACTTGCGGGATTATCATCGCACATGCCATATAAATGCTCAAGCAAATGTGCGTAAATGTCTGACCAATGAACACCAAATAATCAATTTTCTTAATATTCCATCGATTTTTTAATTTATTTTTTCATGTTAATTTTTGCGTATTAAACAAAATGGCATGCCATGTGAGACTTTTCTCACCTTTCTTCTTTCTGCCAAAGAAGATCTGCACCTTTACTAAGGTTGTGATGTCATTTTCCTTTTACAGGACGGGAAGAGGAGGGCGCTTGTATTGCATCAAGCGACCAGCGATAGCAAACAACAACAAACAAGACGATGGCAGAGATTGCCTATGGGTCCAAAGTCATAGCCGCAAGGGCAAGAAGCCTATAGTGACCAATTCCAACTCCGGCAAGAAAGTTATTGTCAGAAACCTCCATGTTTGCCATGATGGAGGCGGGTCTATCTTGTCACGGGACAAGTGTGTCTCGACCATTCTCACATTCAACTGCTTTGAGCTTCTCTGACGAACTTGGGAAGACAAACTTGAGCTGAACTCTGGCACACACCAGTAGTAAACTGGGGGCAAATGCACCGACTTAAATCAATAGTTACCGAAGTCAAGCCAGGGAGCAACCCGTAGAGGAGTGCCTGCTCCGCATGAAACATATATTGGTCACTAAGGAGGCCTGAGTTATCAGGCGGTCTAGGGCTGGAAACCCTATCTGCATGTTGAACGTGCACCAAGTTCAAGGTTCGACGGATAGGTAGAAAGTCGTAAGTCAAATGGCTCCAGAAGTTAAAGCTTCGCACTATTGCGGATAGACGCGTAAAGGGGTCTACAAAAAGCCTCGATACCCATCACCCTCAGGACCAACCAGAATAGAAGAGGGTAGTCCGGCGAGGGCTCCTCCATCTCGAGTCTCAATTTTTGATAAGTTGGGGGCTCCTGCCCGTCTGGGAGTTGGGTAGTACAAGTGACTAATGATGTCATCAAGGTATTTACATGCTATACCTCATCTGTCAGTGGCAAGCAGCCCGAGGAAACAGCATGAGACCTAAGAGATTATCCAACAGTGGGGAATAACCATACCTAGACCAAAATCCAATATTTTAAGCTAATCCAATATTTTTGTCAATATTTTATTGAAGATTCAACCTGTGAGACAACCTACCTTAGTGGATCTAAGATGAGGACGACGAAGACGCCGAAACCCTAGACGACCTTGCCTCGACTCATCGGAACCTCCCTCGATCTAGCACGTCGCCGGCCACCAGAGCAAAATAGGGTTAGTTGGGGGCGTGGCCTCCAATTTATAGAGCTAAGGGAACCCCTGGGGTCCTGATTTCGATCTAGGAAATTTGGGGAGAAAAATCCGCGAGAAATTCGCAGTTTACCTATTCTAGCGTCGCCATCCAAATTTAGAGGATCTAGTGTTAGGATTTTCGAGTGAAATCGACCATCATAGGTGGGCCAAAGCGTTTAGGGTTCGATATGGACCCATTAGGTCACGAATTAGGGTCTAATTAAGTCAATTATGGGTAAGTTCTTCTTAACTCTGAGTTAACCCAATAAACTCTAATTTGGGCCAATAAACCTATTTTAAATTTTCTTTTGGGGTTTCTCACTTTGACAATTTCGTTAGAAATTCTTTTCTCTACATGGACATATATTTTTCGTAATTTTATTACTTTTTAAAATTTTTAAATTGAGAAGGTAATTAATTTATCTATTATTTTAATTCGAGTTACTACATACCGTCACTTTTTGGGCCGAGTATGGCCCGACGGCCTTTGAGCCTTAGCTGCAAACCTATAATGGGTCACGAATTTCCTCCTCCCATTAAACAATTAACAACATGGCTTGCGACAATGCAGTAGCTAATTAAGTTTCACGGAATAAATGGGTCAAAATTGAATGCCCCAACTACTTCATTTTTTTTTAATTATACACGAGCATTTATTATGGACATGGACCTTGAAGCAGTATCGGTATGAGTGGATTCTAGTTGCGGCTAGATCTCCATCTTGCATGTATAACTAGCTAGTTAACTGCTAGTCCCATCCTACTGCCCAGCAGTAACGAGCTGGGACAACCTCACACTTACAAAGCCTTCCCATCTTACGACATCTATATATATATGAACTCTGATCATCTACGAGAAAACTCAGGTTAAACAATATTTGTCAGAGGCTGCAGAGTTGCACCAGCTAGATCTCCATCTTGCATGTATAACTAGCTAGTTAACTGCTAGTCCCATCCTACTGCCCAGCACTAACGAGCTGGGACAACCTCACACTTATAAAGCCTTCCCATCTTACGACACACACACACATATATATATATATGAACTCTGAACATCTACGAGAAAATTCAGGTTAAACTAATATCTGTCAGAGGCTGCAGAGTTGCACCACATGCCCTGTTGGCATGGCTTCAACGTACAGTGTGAAGTATTCTCTGGCAGTCAGCACCTAAGTTTGTCTTTTTTTCTTTCCTGGGCATTAATTTCAGACACCCATCAGCGAGATCTACTCACAGTTCACCTGATCAAGAAGACTGTAGGGACAGAATTAATTAAATCTTCGACTCTGCAACGAAAACTCTGGCACGTTCCATGCATGCATGCATGCATGGCGAACCTCTCGCCATTATTTGCCCGAGCAGGAGGTTATTGAACACAGACTAGTACAGGAAGAAGGGGAAAGGTTAATTGGCATATTTGGACCTCCATACATAATATATATATAAAGGCGTGTATATTAATTTATAATATTATCAAACAAGATATATATATATGACAGGTACTATATGTATATATATAAATATAAATGGCCGCCCATGCATCTAATGTTCTAGCTAGAGGGGATCGGAAGCTAGCTAGGTAGGTTCTTGTTTAGTACGTGGAGCATCCTCGATCCACTACAAATTACCTAACAACTACATGCATCGTTCTGAGACGTTCTTGAGAGGGTATCTTTCCTTTCTTTTCTTCGGGTTCTGCCTGCCGATGGGGCTCGGGGATGTGGGCGATGTCTACGTTACCTCCACGTACAGGTATCTACTACTTGTGATTTTGTTCCTGATCGAGATATATTTAAACCAAAGTTTGTAGACTCGGATCTGGTACGATAAGATAGAGTCGTAGGCTCTCTCTCTCTCTCTCATATTATATGACTCGGTCTGACTCGGCTGATCTTGAGAGTAATTCGTAATGTATCAGATTTTTTAAGACATGATATGACAGGCTCGAGTCGACACGAGTTGGACCAGTCGATAAATCATGATTTAAACTCGTGCTCTGACGATGTTAATTAGGTGAGAGAGAGGAGAAGAGAGGGAGATTAGAAGTGGAGTCAAAACAAGAAGCATCTTTTTGCATCTGGTCCGTCACAGAGGTATTGAACCGATGGAAGAGAGGGACAAAAGTGGAGGGAGATTGGAAGGCAAAGATCACCTTTCAACGCGGTTTCAAGCTTTTCCTTTATATATATATATAATTATATACATGAAGTCCTCGCTAGGAAGTAAGAGGAGCGCAAAAACAAAAGGAGTAACGCAGGAAGTAAGAAAAAAAAAAAGAACCACCTAGGGCCCACCACTCCCACCATGGCCATACATCGAAATGGCCAACCAGCCAATTAAAGAGCGGCGTCGCCGTCCCTCTCCTCAACCCCTTCCTACTCTTGACTGCGCCCTTGGCCCATGAGTCCCTATCACATACCATATACCCTCTCACGGGTATAAACGCGTGCCATCCACCTGGGTCTGCAGGGTGCTCTGGTTGAGGAATCAATGAGATCGGACGGGTTACCTGGCCATTTACGCATGTGGACGCCCACTGCGTCGGGTTCGTGGGATTTCGCTGGGGCCCAACCCAAGCACGCGCGATTACTTGTACGTCAAGAAGGAAACCAAAAACCATACAAAATAATAGAATATATATATATATATATATATTACAGCCCATTAATTTTTTTTATCCAAAAATTGACTAAAGCACTCGAGACCCAACTACTGAAAAGTCCAAATAATAGGGTTCAATAAGCGTCAACTAGTCTAGAACAGATGTCCATGCGGAGAGCCCCTAAGCTCGGGAAAAGCCTCTCAACATGATAGTCCCGAGCAAGTGAGGAGTTATCGAGAGAACTCCCTCGAAAGTACGTTAGGATAGGAGCAACGGTCGACAACTTTGGCTCTCTAGAGAGACTATAATCTTACCTAGACGTAGACAACCTCACGCCTGGGGTCCCCACTTGACCCCAAGGGAGACCTATCGAGATCGAACTCCTATTAGATATAACTATTGGCAAATTTTTCGCAAGTGGGTTAGATCGAATGTCGCGCGCAGATGGATTAAGATAAGGGTAAGAATTCCACACCGGTTAGAGTCCGACCTTACCTAAGAGCATAACTCTTAATTTACCTCCCCTCTCTCTAGTCTCTGCGGAATTAGAAAGGAAATTCACGGCTATTTAATCTAAGGGATCTCCCTCCAAGAAGTCATCAGGTATTGAGCGATCCCGTATCCTCGTACCCTTCGTTTCCTCTTGCTTTCCACTCTTGTCCATTGTTGACTTAAGTATCGGGGGATTTTTCTTGAGATCCCCATCTCATGTCTCATGATCTTTGGTATTTCTCGCATACTTACTCTAGAGAAGTCTTAGCGTGATCACATTGTCAAGTTTTCTTTCGACATCAACCCCCCACCCCAACCCCCACCCCCCAACCACATCCCATAATTAATGAAGGAGGTAACAAAGCTACCTCCAGTTGAAGATAACCACATAAGGGTATACTATATTTACGTGCACTAGTGTTATCAGAACTGGACCGGATCGGTCGGTCGGATCGGTCTGACCGTGTATCGGTCCGATTAAGGCCGGTCCGGTCTAATATTAAAGAATCGGGTGAATCGGACAAACCACAGTTCGATCGGTGAGCAGGTCCAAATCGGTCCAACCCGATTCACCCTTTAAAATAAAAAAATATAAAAATAAATATAAAAATATTTAGATATTCAAAATAATATTTACGTGTGAATAAAATTATCTTATTATTATTGATTTATTATTATTCACTAATTTATTTTAGATATATTTAAATTTAAATGTTTGACGGATATAGATGTCAATTGTGAAGAGTGAAGATCAATAAAATATTACAAAATTTTAAAGTCAGTTTATTTAACCATGTTATAGTTACTTTTTTTTACTTGTATAGTTACATAATCATGACTAATAAGTATATATGTATGTTTATTTATTTTGATCATTATATCTTATTTCTTATTATCTTGGGTTATAGAATCGTGTCGGACCATGCATCATTGTTATGATGACGTTACTGTTCAAACTGATTCGATTGAACGGTCCAACCGGTTCGAATCGAACCAACTCATTGACCGATTTAGGCACCGATTCGATTCTGATAATATTGACGTGCACATCTTATTATTATTTTTTTTTTGGGGGGGGGGGCGCAAACAAGAGCCAAACATGAACTCGGGGATGAGGACTGTGGCTGTGGAGTGGTTAGTAAACTTTCCAGAGGTCAGAGATGGTATAACCCTTAGAGCTTCTCATCGCAGGCTCCCGATTTTGCTCGTCTCGGGGCCCTTGTCGGAGTTCTTATATGGTGGGTTAGTTTTATCCTGCTACGGGTGTGGACGAGTTGGACGGAGAGGATCCACAAAATTGAGAATTGTGTGATCTCATCTAACCATAATTCTAATGACGATCTTCACTGGATGTTAATCGAGAATCCCATCGCCCTCCCCCTTACGTCTCCTCATGGCGCATTTGGAATGAATCGTGGGAGAGAGATTTTGAGCTCTCCGATCATTAAAATTCTTATTCCTTCGAAAGTATTTTCAAATATTTTAATATCTCGTTAACTTTTATTTTACGACGGATTTCAAGGTTTGTAGAGAGATAGGGAGAAATAGAAAATAATTGAAAAATCTCAAAAAACTATTCAAAAGATATTTCTTCTCTCTCCAAGGGTTCCTTTGGTTGAGATTGTTCAGGTGATTTTTTTTGAAAAATCCCTACATAGTATAAATATCAGAGTGTCAGAGATTTTGGATCTCGAAATTCACCTCGAAACTCTGTGAGAGTAACTTTTATGGATTATTTAACACTCCTCTTTTTGTATCTTTCTCTCTCTATTTTTAAAATTCATTTAACATAAAAATCGAGACAAATTTAGATCATTCGATTGTGACGAGATGATAGAGAGAATTTTAATGATTAGAATCTTCTAATAATTCCAACCAAATAGACTCTAAAGTAATTTTGAAAAATCCTCCCACCCCTCGTTTCGTTCCAAACGCACCCTGGCTACTCTAGAATCCACCGGTATTTAAATCCGGATCCAATTATCCGCCCACCCTCGCACATTAGTTCTCCAGGTCCCGTCCGAACGCAATTGAATGACCGGCTGCCATCTCGGCCGTCCGTTAGTTCCGTGATCGCTTCACGTACATGGAAGGTCCATCGACGAGCCTCTGCGAGATCAACATCGCGGGTGTACGGCAACGCGGTCTAGAGGAAAACAGTAGCGAGACAGGTAGCCCCGCTGCCGTCCTTCGGCTCCAAACCCGGTCACGCGACACCCCGCGATATATACAGCCAACGGTCGCTCGCCACGTGTGCCGTGTGAAGCGGGCGATTCGATAGCCTTGTCCTCAGCTGTTAAGTGCTCTCACAGCTCTATTTCTAATAACCCCTCTTTCTCTGTCCGGTTCTTCGGTTGAGAACGGGCACTGTAAAAATAAAAAGAAGAAATGAAGAAAAAGAGATGCGGTGTTACTTTGTTACCAGCGATTTGCGAGTGAAACTGCGAGAAAGGACCGCGGTTAGACAGATGGAGGCAACAAGGGGATTGGGGGGTAGTAAAATTACGCATATGCCCCCGTCGCCCTTTATGTGTCATCCCCCCCACCCACCGCGTCCCTCCCTTTCAAAGCGCCCCCCACCTTTCCCCATCATCTGTCATCCCCAATCCAGCCCCCCCAGACCACCCACCAAGATGCGGAACCCCACCCACCGCCGCCGCTGCCACCCCCTCCTCTGTGCTCTCCTCCTCGTCTCCGTTGCCGCCTCCGCCGCCCGCGCCGCCAGGGGCCCCGTCGCATTCGCCACCATCACCACCAAGACCGCCCCCATCGCCACCGGCGACGCCGCCCCGTCATCGTCAGTACCCGCTGCTGCCTCCGCCGGCCGCAGCACCAGAAGGGTCCCCATCACCGCCTCCTACACGGGTCCGACGGCATTCGCCACCATCAGTGCCAGGCCCAAGGCCAAGGCCGCCGCCGCCGCGGACAGCCCCTTCACTGCCAAGGCGGCGCTGATCCGGTACTGGGCGCGGAAGATCCCCAACGGGCGGCCCAAGCCCGCATTCCTCCTCGACAAGGCCTCCCCGCTCTCCGCCGCCGACGCTGCCCTCTACGAGCGCCTCGCCGCGCAGCCGGGCGGGATCGCCGCGCGCCTCCGCCCCTTCTGCTCCGCCGCCGCGCTGTTCTGCTTCCCCGAGCTTGCCCCAACGCTTGACCGCCTGGGCGGCAGCGCCAACTTCGCCGGCTACAGCAGCAAGGACTTCTCCAACTACGGGACCGTCCACGTTGGCGGTTTGGACTCCTTCAAGAACTACTCCAACGGTGAGAACGTACCCATCGACTCCTTCCGCCGGTACAGCCGCGGCTCCACTGGCCACGCCGACCGCTTCGCCAACTATGCCCCCGACGGCAACGTTGTTACGGCCAACTTCACCAGCTACGCCACGGGCGCCGTGGGCGGCTCCGGTGACTTCACCAGCTACGACCACAACTCCAACGTCCCCGATCTCAAGTTCACCAACTACGACGCCGACGCCGACGGCCGCGTCCAGTCCTTCAGCAGCTATTCCGACGACACCAACGCCGGCGACCAGTCCTTCACCGGCTACGGTAAGCACGGACTCGGCGTCCCCCTCACCTTCAAGAGCTACGGGGCCAACTCCAACGTCATTGGCTCCACCTTCCGCAACTACGGCGAGTCGGCCACCTCTGCCAACGACACCTTCACTAGCTACGGCTTCAATGGCAACGTTCCGGAGAACAAGTTCTCGAGTTACGGCGACGGCGGGCACGGCTCCTCCGAGGCCTTTACCAGCTACCGGGACCAGTCCAATGTGGGCGACGACAGCTTCACCTCCTACGCCAAGGGGGCTACCGGCGGCGCGCGCGCCTCCTTCGGCCGCTACGGCCAGTCCTTCAACCTGGGCAGCGACACCTTCTCTGGCTACGGCGAGGACGCGGTAGGCAAGCCCGACATCAACTTCAAGACCTACGGCCTCAACAACACCTTCAAGGACTACGCCGACAAGAAGTCCGTCTCCTTCCAACAGTACAACGTGTCGGCGTCCTCCTCCACCTCCGCCGCCACCACGGCGGCCGCTGAGGGCTCCGGCGAGCCGAAGAAGAGGCTGACCAACCGGTGGGTGGAGCCGGGGCGGTTCTTCCGGGAGAGCATGCTGAAGCCCGGGAGGGCGATGCCGATGCCGGACATCCGGGACCGGATGCCGCGGCGGGCGTTCCTCCCCCGCTCCATCGCCGAGAAGCTGCCCTTCTCCTCCGCCCGGCAGGGGGAGCTGAACCGGGTATTCAACGCGACGGCCGACTCGGCGCTGGGCAAGGCCATGTCGGACACGGTGGCGGAGTGCGAGCGGACGTCGAGCCGCGGGGAGACGAAGCGGTGCGCCACGTCGGTGGAGGACATGATCGACTTCGCGTCGTCGGTGCTGGGGGACAACGTGGTGGTGCGGTCGACGGAGGGGACGGCGGGGTCGGGGGGCAGCATCGTGGTGGGGGCGGTGCGCGGGGTGGACGGGGGGCGGGTGACCCGGTCGGTGTCTTGCCACCAGAGCCTCTTCCCCTACATGGTCTACTACTGCCACTCGGTGCCCAAGGTGCGGGTGTACGAGGCGGACATCCACGACGCCGCCGGGGGGATCGACCACGGGGTGGCCATCTGCCACCTCGACACCTCCGACTGGAGCGCCGGCCACGGCGCCTTCGTGGCGCTGGGGTCCGCACCGGGCAAGATCGAGGTGTGCCACTGGATCTTCCAGGGAGACATGACGTGGACGGTGGCCGATTGATGTCCCCCCCCCCCCACCTGGACTGGATGGAAGAAGCGTGGGTTTGGCTGATTGATCAGAATAACGTACCTGGGTTATATAGATTATTGATTCCATTGTGGCTCCCCCCCCCTCCCCCCCTATCATTCTTCTTCCTTCTCCTTCTGCTCCCGCTTCTGCTGTTTTTTTTTTTCGTTGGCTGCTACTGCCACTGCTACAGTGCTACTACTACTAGTACTACCTCGGTAGTGAGTCTGAGTCGTCTTTATATGGTTTAATGTTTGATTGATGTTGTTATTGTTGGGTGGGGGGGCGCGGGAGGTTGGGAGGGGTTTGGAGGTGATCCGATTTTATAGTATGTATCAATGTATGTACGTGAAAAACCTCCAAAGGGAGGGCACAAACTTGATCGTCAGTATTTATTAGAGACATGTTCTCGTTTTCCACTGTTTAATATTGCTCATCTTGTGCCATGGGGGCATATGGTCTCATCCAGAAGCAGTCGAATAAAAGACAAAGGATATATATATATATATATATATATATATATATATATATATATATATATATATATATATGGAGATGGTCATGTAATGTTGGTCTCATGATTATTTGTCATGGTGTCGACATCTGGACCCTTGATCGTATGAGGCCGATCATATGTGTGTGTGTGTTTTGGATTTTGATTTAGGTATGGTTATTCCCACCACTGTTGGATGATCTCTAAATTGACTCTCAGTAACACCTGATTGAAATGTAGAACCGGGCGAAGAAAAGTATATGGGGACTGGGAGGAGGCCGCCACCTCCTGGTGGGGTTAAAAAAGATAGGGATCTTTACATATATATCTTCTTAAAGTTTGATTTTGTCAAATATATCTTTCATTTGAGTATATTATCATAAATATATTTCATTTAGATAGAAATGTTACGATTATATCCCTTTAGTTTACTGTCGTCAATCGAGTAGAATATTCCATGAAATATGTTATCTACGGTCGTTAGATTTAAGGTTATATTTGATAAAATCAAAATTTACAAGGGTATATATATAAAAATTTTACTTTTTAACTCACTTAACTCGGGTTAAAGTTAAAGTGTTAAACACACGGGAGTTACGGCGAGGACATAATCGTGACATTATTCTTATTTTGAGGATATTTATGATAATATATTTTAATGAAGGGTATATTTGAAAAAATAAAATTTTACAGGAGTATATGGAGTATATATGTAAAAATCTCAAAAAGATATGCTGCGGACAAATGAGATTTGGGATGGTTGCCACGTTATTGTTCCCTTGATTTTTATTATTATTATTTATTTTTGGAGGGGGGGCTCGGCTTTCAAGTTTCAACCCCTGCGATCTTTCATATTTAGGGGTATCCCTTCAATTCAATCTTGATATTTTGTTTTAACTCCTCACATTTACATATTTATTTGATCAAACACCCTTTTTCAAGGACGTTTTTCTATTTTTTTGGGCATTTCAATAAATAATTTGACATTACGAGAGGGGTTATAAATAAACATCTACATCAGGGGTCTAATCCTTAAATATGAGAGATTCCAAAGGGTTGAACTCTCTCTCTCTCTCTCTCTCTCTCTCTCTCTCTCTCTCTCTATATATATATATATATATATATATATCTACTCCATTGCCCTATTTGGTTGGGCTGGAATCTGGAGTCTGGGCTACAGATCATTCCAACATAACATAAATCCATGTCTATGTTTGATTGGAAGATAGTTTAGGGTTTGACCTCTTTTTTTTTTTTTTATTTGGGAGTCAGCTTGGAAGGTGATTTGATAAAAGGTAGATGAGTTAGTCAGGAACACCGGAGTTAAAAAAGAGTTAATTTAGGTTAGCCCTAGATTTTGTGTTTTAAGGTTTCCTCTTAAATATGTATAATTTAGGACTATTTTTATCTTTTATTCTCTTCTCAGGAAAAAAAATATTTCACTTTCTCAGATCATAATCATGGCACATTTTTTATAATTCATCTGTTGTTCGGTCCATTTTCCATTTCAACCAGATATGATCCTCCAATTTTAACCAGGATGATGCCAATATTTTGATCCAGACCATAGGTTCTGCGTTTGATCACATCTGTCCTACAAAGATTGCTGATTTCGTTCTTCTGGAATGTTTGATCTCTCAACAAGGACGTGCCGTTTGCAAGTACGTGAGAAATCAGCGTGGAACTTCTGCAGCTGGGAAGGAAGATTCCTACTGCCAACTCCCAGATGGAGGCAGACTTCTGTTTGAAGTGAAAGAATGCATGAGTTCACTTCAATTGTCATGACTTCCGTTTGAAGTGAAAGAATGCTCGAGTACACTTCAATTGTCATGACTTCTGTTTGAAGTGAAAGAATGCATGAGTTCACTTCGATTGTCATGACTCATAAGACGGTGACATGTTGCTCAATTTCCTTTTTTCTTTCTTCTTCCGATTAGCAGCGGTAAAACATGATAAAAAGTAAAATAAGAACCCTTGGACGGGTGGTTCTGGTTTTGGGTCTTAGTTGTCTTTTCTGGAACCCATGTGTAAAGGCAGCATTTTTTCTTCCCTTCTGAGAGGATCCAATTTTTGCCTACTTTCATCCAACTAAATGCTGTAAAAATAGAGCAAGTCCGCGGAATTCAGCATGTTGCATCAATCAAAATGGGTGCATCAGTGCCTCGCACAATTATTCTTTTCTAGTTTAAGCTTCCAAAACATAGAGACAATCTGAATTCCTGCTTGTGGTCCAAACTATTATATGATTCCTTGCCTATTCCCCAAAAGTCACACACTGAAACATTTACTAGTTCTAGAAATACTACCAATCAGTCGAAGATGGTCGGTTCTTGTGATTTCTCACTTCTGTACCTGTGAAGTATATATAAAAAAAAATTCTGACAAGGATGCCTGTATCTCTCTTGAAATTCAGCGTAAAGAAATCACTACCAACTTCATCTTTACCATTGATCCAAATGTTTTACGTATTCCTAGGGAAAACATTGAAGAGAAATAAACACTAATGTAAGGCAGTGACAAATCTAGAGGAAAAACGCATTCATACAGAACACAACGAACTTTTGAACAGACCAATATGAGATGGTAAACCATAACCTTATGCATAAAATGGGCTGATGAGATCAATAAATCTGTGAGATTGGCAGTACAACCCGACCAGATTAGGAAAACTGCGGAGCAACAGAAGCACAAACTCAAAGCCCAAATCTATTTCTACTTTCCAGCAACTCCCCATTCTTCCTTTCTCAATTAGTTGCGATGCAAACAACGGCATCCATGTCAATCACTCTGAAGAATATGCATCTGCTGCAGGACTGCTATTCGTACAGAGATTCTGCTGTCTGAGGCAGACAAATATGCAGAATACAGTCTCGTCTTGCACTGAGACCGAAGTTCGAATGTTGAGTGGCTTCTGCTATACATCCTTTTAGGAGAACATAACACCGATCTTCCTAGCAAAGTCGTCGTCATCATCTTCATCTTCATCCAAATTGTCTTCATCTTTCTGGTCATTTTCATCATACATGCTGAAGTCTGTACCCTCAACCTCATCATATTCAACTTCTCCATCTCTCTGATTATAGTTTTCTTCTGAATCCTCCATATTGTCTACCAGCATGCCATCTTCTGGTTCAAACACCTCTTCTTTCTGTGATGATTGATCTCGGCATGTCAACTCCTCGTTATCCTCTGTCCTGAAGTCTGCACCCTCTTCTATCTCATATTCAAACTTCCCCTCTCTCGGGTCATAAGCTCCAATCTCTGGATCTTCTACGTTGTATGCCAGACTATCTTCCTCTCCTCCAAGCATCCCTTTCTTTGATGAAGATTGATCTGTCTGTGGCAACTCTTCCCCATCTGTCATCCTTGGGCCTTTTTCCTCTACTGCTGTAGATTTGGGTCCCTCAGTCTTACTTGGAGGAGGGCATACTCTGTTCTGTGGGTCTGATAGACAAATATCCTGACTGCCAGTAATGGGCGTTACCATAGAACCACCGACGTGGTCTTCCACAACCTTCTGATTATTTTCATATCCGTTGCTGGACATGGCATCATTCGCCGGTGCTGCTTGTCTCTTTCTCTTTAAAATTTCACTCAGTGGCTTCGGACCTTCAAATGACAAAGAACATTCTGATTCAGAAGGTGCCAAAGCTTTTTTTAATCTCAAGCCCTTTGGCTCCTGACTGATTGTAGAATTATTGACCTTGGACAATCTATCTTTTGTGTCAGTAGAGAACTTTGGGCCTTTGATCTCTGCAAGGCTTTTAGGACCAGCAAATTTCAATGGATCCATTTCATCCCATCTTGGTTGTCCTTCTAAGTTTCCTGCTTCATGCATACTCGGCATAATTCTGTCATGAAGCCTACCCTGGTAGCTCAATGGCTGAACTGAGGATGATGATTGTCCTTCTAAGTTTCCTGCTTCATGCATACTCGGCATAATTCTGTCATGAAGCCTACCCTGGTAGCTCAATGGCTGAACTGAGGATGATGATCTGGCCCAATCCTTTCCTCTTTCGCTCTCTTTCTTGGAATGCAAATTGATGGGGTTATCTGAGGAAGGTTTTGCAGGAAGAGTTATTCTACCTTGTAAACGCTTGCTTATGGAACTTTCATGAGTAAAATGATGCCGATCCCTACCAGAGTTGCGACTATGATATCTCTGCTTCTCAGCATACTGATCATTCTTCCGGTAAGGTTCACCAAGGTGATCTGAACTAATGGCTGATCGCAACCCATTGACTTTTCTCTTCTTCAAAAGCCGATGACGTAGATCTGAGCCATCTATCACATTGAGGCAATCCTCCTTATGTGATGTCCCTTTTTCTTGAATGGATATCCTGTCCTTAATTCTCTCAGAATATCTGCGGTCATCTTGGCGGTACCTGTCACGCCGTCCACGTTGATCATATTCACTGACTTCATTACGTGTTCTATGTGGTTCTCTTTCAAACTGAGCCATAGAGTTATAAACAGAAGAGTGGTGATAGTCAAAATCATTTGCCACATTCAGCTTTTCTACATCATGACTTGAAGTGTCCCTGCCATCCACATGGAAGTAGTTGGTATCTTCACATTCACCATCCACAAGAACATCAAAACCAGGTGAAGACTCCCTCAAGGTCTCATCAGCTTCCCTGCCATTCTGAACATGTTCATTGAGAGGTTCTGAACAGTTACTTTCAGGTCTTACTGAGACATCTGAGGCATTGCAAGCGACAATAGCTGGTGGGAGTATATGAGATGTCACATAGGACAATGGACTGGACATGAGACTGCTCTTAATAGAAAGTCCACTTGTTAGCTCTGTTTCTGCTTTAACATCCACCTTTGTTGAGGATTGGGAGACCTCCACTGGCTTATCAGCAGTTACTTTGGGTACATTATGCTGAACATAATTCTCTAGAACGCAGGATGTACTTTTCAGTGCACTTGTAGGCTCTGCAACTGGTGTATCGACCTTTGCTGTCTGTTGCACGTTTGGATTGTTACCAGGTGGCACATCATGCATGAAAGGACACTTCTCACCTTTCAAACAACCTCCCTTATGGAAATAATAACAAGGGGTGCTTTGTTTACTTGAAATGTGAGTAGCAGGAGCATGGGAAGCAAGTGATGGGAAGGTGTGAGTAGCAGGACCATGAGAAGCAAGTGATGGCATGGCTGTTTGCATTGAAGGCAGAGCAGGGCCTGGATGAGTTGCAACTGGAGCCCCTAAGAAGGCATCAAGTGGCTGAAAACAGATGGAAAACAAAATGTTAAGCTCATAAAGGAGTTTTGTGCAACAGGAATGCAGTGTCACAGATGGAAAATTGTTAAAAGCTACATCAATGTCATCCTGCAAGAAGCATGCCTTCTGATTGCACATTGAATTACAATGCAATTCAAGCTATCTTCTAGGGAAGCATGATCAAAGGTGTTTCTACTGTCTATCCAGGAGACTAGCCTAAATGCGTATTTCAAATGGATGACATATCAGATAGGAAAACTAACCGGATGCCGGAATGAACAATTTGGATTCAAGCAATTCCCATTTAACCAAAACCAGCAATCCCTGGGATTTGCCCTGGCACCTTCACTGTGACGGTATTCACATTCATTTCCCTGAAGAACAAAGTAATTATCATTAGATGTTGGTGCCTTAAATGGCATGCAAACTCTGAAACACACAAAAAAGATAACACAATTGAAACCGGAACATCATCAAATCTGCAGTAGATATTTGCAAACGATAGGGATTATGGAAACATTTGATATCTTTCTAGGGAAGAAAAGTAGATGATTGTAAGTTCCCTCTAAAGACAAATAGGAAACATATTTTGAATTGGCAGCCTTGTATTTGTTGACCCAAAACAGAACAGACATTATAGGGAAATCAGAAAAGTGCCAAATATAAGCACTACTCACAAAATTTGAGAAAATTCTACTTTGGAAACATGATCAGTCCACAAAGAGCCTACTAATTTATGGCACAAATAGGAGTGATTCCCACTGTTGCTGCTTGGTCATTTCTTTCCAAGTCCATGTCCCTTCAAGTACATTGTATGTGCTTGGTGATATAAGCTGGCTTTTCTCAGTGAAATGTTTAAAATAAAAGCAGGTACCTTTCCCCTCCGCCCCAGATTTACTTATAGTCAATGAGTGATTGAAATCCAGTTGCCATTGCTCCACGAATATTAACCATCAATTCCAACTAAAGGAATACAAAATTGATCTAACTATAATACAACGACCCTTGATCTCATTGCCACAAACAGTTTCCTAGTATATCAAGTCTAGCTAGAGGAACAAAAAATTGACTAATCGTAATGCCATGCTTTATCTCATTGCCACAAACAATTTCACGAAAACATTATGCTTGTTCCAGGATCATGCATGATATTTCCACGAAAACGTTGCGTAGATATCAGTCACAGTCAACACAACTACATGCAGTGCACAAGTAAACTGCAAACCCTTACAAAGGTTAGATCTAATTTTCATCATCAGTCAAGTTTTCATGCTTGACGAAGATGCATTAGACGGTGGAAGGCAGACTACAACTTGGTAGAAATTAGTCCACAACACAACCCAAAATAGCAGGAATTTGGGCCCCTCGTGCAATCCACTCAGGCTACTCTACCCATCCAAAGGATACTCTTGAGTGTTGACTACAACTCATCCTCCAGGGAAAATTCAATTAAAAGGAAATGCAATGACTGATTCTTACATTTTACCAATCCAGACCATCAATCATTCTCCATATGCTTGTAGATAAGATGTACAAGGCCTACGTGGATCCTTGACAAATTATGGTGGGAAAATGCTTGATAATGTGGCTCTGACTGTGAGGGAAAATAATACATTTGCACTAAAATGTGGAATCACTAATCCCAGGAACAAGCATACTGTTTCCATCAAAATGTCTCAGAGATTATTGTCATGAAAAACACAAACTTCAACTTCATGCCGTGCACATATAAGCTGGTAATCCTTCTAAAGATCAATTTTCTTCATGAGCTGAGTACATTTCATGTTTGCATATGGTGAGAAGAATTCTACAATATAATCATTGGGAAGGAGCCATCTCAAAGACATTGCCCAACTTTACAACAACAGCTAGAGGCATCTTTGATCTACCTCCATCAAATTTTCTCACAAAATGAGAAAGAATTGTCAAAAACAGATATGCATTTTCCAACAACAACTTGAATTTGGGAGACCAACAATGTTTCAAGCAAGACACATTAGACAGTGGAAGGCAGGGTACCAGTTGGTGAAAATTTGTCCAAACATTCCAGACTAGATGAATTTACTGGGCTAAGTTGATCTCAGCTCCATCATCCAATCTGCACAGGCTGATCTACTCATCACAACAGAATGCCCTATAATGCAACTCATCATGCAGGAAAAACTGTACGTAAGGAAATATACTATAATTGATGCTTCACTTTCCAATCTACCAATCGTTCTCCAAATGCTTGTAGATGAGATCTCAATTGCTCAGAAGGGTTCCTGAGACAATCCCACAATAGAGGCACAAAATTGCTTACCAGATACTGCATAATTCAGAAGGAAAATGCAACTTTAAGAAAAGTTCAGAGGATTGGTCTGCCTTGTGCAAGTTGGTATGAGTTGGGTCATGGTTGAGAAACTCACTCAGCAATAAAACTCTAAGTCACCGATGAGCATGCACATGTCGTGCATATATAGATTTGAAGCACATATGTATACGCTGTTTTTTTTTTGGGAATATTTTAGTTGGATTATCTTAACGCAACAACTTTTAGATTAAGTCACATATCAGACCAACTTGATACAAGAGTGGTGAAGCAGAGACTCACCAGACAAGATAACCCACACTTTATTATACAATGGAGAAACAGAACAAGTTTAGTTGTTATGCTGCTTATGCAGTTTACAGGCTATGAAGTCAAGAAATATTTTAAAGATTATTTCAGAGCATCGGGAGTTGAACTTTTGTCATGGATGGAGGACCAGCCAATCTAGAGTGGGATCAACAGTGGCCTATCAGATTTTGGCCCTAAAGCCTCTCCCAACTTAACCTTTTATTGAAAATCAAAATTGTCCACAACAATTTTCAACATGCCTAAATAGGGGGCCTATCTTTCCCTGTGAGGCTAAGCACCCAGCAAGGTGCTGAAGTGCAGCAAGAGAGCAAAGGCACCCATAAGGTGCCAAAGTGCATCAAGGCAGGAAGGGCGGTGGACTTCTTTAGTTGTTCATCAGGCACATCCTCATCTTGGGCCTAAAACTTATATTTTCCATAAGAACCACCTTAAAAGCAGTGGTTTAAGTATAACTGGACTTGGTCCACTCCCAAGATACAATGACTATCTCTGGTGATGGCACCTTTCAAGGTGCACTCCAAGTAGCATTGCCAAGATCAATGCTTCAATAACATCTCTGTAGGCTTTTGATGATGGAAACTTCAGAAGGAAAAGCATAAAATAATAAAAAGAAGAAAGAGGGCAAGAGTTTCTGCAAGAAGTTGCAAAGGGACAACAAAGAAACAAAGAAGTAAGTGTGGGTTTCTGGTTTATGTCGACAAGAATATTAAAGGCCCAAACTCTAACCCAAAACCTAGGCATTAAGTTGAGGGAATCCTCTACAGATAAAGAGGGAAGGCACCAACAGATTATCTGATGTGGGACCAAAACCTCAACAAAACAAAACCTTTCCTGCTTACAAACATGGTGTGTTTGTACTAACAGTCATGTAACCATTCATCTCCCACAAACAGATGCGCTCACTCACATCCCCAAAAAGGGTGAGTGGGCTTTCATTACTATTGTCCTCGCCCTAATAAGAGACCCACCATGCATGCATGCATGCATGCCCATCTAATTAGGCTTGGCCATGCATAGCACCATATGGCATGACAGGTGCTTATCCTGGTAAGATCATCCCACCTTAAAAGGAAAAGATAGCTTTTGTATTTTTCAGAAGGTTCACAGGTCACAAACTCAAGTAACCTTGAAGAAAGACACCACCCATAAAATTTTATTTAATAAAAGTAAAGTCAAAAGCTCTGAAGATTTCTGATTTAGAACATTGAAATGCAGCAAAAGTTAGTGAGCAAACAGAGAAGCTATGAAAGTCCAAAACCGAGTTTCAGTTCAAGTTTTATTTGATGTTACGAGAGTCTTTACAGAGGATTCTGATATTTAGAAATGATCTAAATGGCTCAAGCGGCCTGATCTACCACGCAAGTTATCGATTTGACATTTACAAGTGAATTAGATAGCTCAAGAGGCCTCCACTCCAGGATATGTGATACTCCTTTCTTCAGACTGAATTCAGGATATGCGATAAGTTAGCGAGAAAGCTCACTTCCCACATCAGATAGGTGTGCCGACTCATGCTCCTCTGTTTCCAAATTGCACATGAATACGCCCCGAAAAAAGAAACACTCTTTCCTAATTTTACATTCAATGCTTCATCACTTAAAACAGATATCCACAGCACGTTTAACCAAGTAAAGCCTCCGCGCTCCACAGCGAAATCCCCAAAAATCGCGGGCCCTCAGCTTAAGCAACTATCTGGATTCCAATGCCGGCTTACCTAAAAAAAAACACTCCTAGCAGCTGAACCAACTTATCAAAGAGAAACAAGAGCAGATTCGATCGGATCAAGCAAGCACCAACTGTTTTTCAGCTCACGCGACACATCCAACATCCTCCAGCTCAGGGAGACGACGTAGATACAGAATTAAGGAGAAAATCCACGACAAAACTAAACACCAACAAACAGCAGGAACCCACAACCAACAGAAACCAAGAACGGCACCTTTTTGCATGTCAAAGGCGAAGCCAAGAAGTAGACGCAGTCGGTGTTCTCCTTCGCAGGCTCCTCGCTCATGGGTCTGCTCGGATCCCGTCCGCCGCCGGACTCCATATCTGAAATTAATCCTCCACGACCCTGCGGCCGCCGCCTTCTACTGGTAATATGCGAATTAACACGAGAGAGCCGACAAAAGGGGTCAGTTTGGAATTTGGATGGGCGAGGAGGAAGGAATCCCAGCTGGTCTTTCGACCGCGTGGGGATAAGATGGATTGGGGCGTGCTAGATCGACGGCGGCCTCTCTGTCAGGGTTATATATGGCTGGCGCTCGCACGCACAGAAAGAGGAGAGAGAGAGAGAGAGAGTGTGTGTGTTAAAGGTCGGCGCCTTTCATTCCTAATCGCGTGTGCATTTGGGAAGCCTTCTTACTTCTCTCTCTCTCTCTCTCTCGGTTTCGACGAAACCGCGGTAACAGTTGAGGGTTGCATTCACTTTGTAACCGGTGAGGGGGTTGTTTCGACCTGGCTTCGGAGCTTCCTGTTTTCGGCCCGGATTGTTACCGCCGTTACAGTGTTTTTTATTATTATTTTTACATGCACCCCCATTAAAAGTGAAGCTATGTAAAAATCTATATCAAATTTATATTAAATTTTTACATATACATTTTTATTATATAGATGAATTTATAGATATATCACTCGAAAAATATATTAATATATATATATCACTATCATTTTGAAAAACTTTCAGATATACCATCATAATTAACTTTCGTTGTCGGGATCGTGAATATTCTTAAAAGATGTCAATATTCTCGTTAAGTGACGGTAAAATAACTAAAATATCTCTCGAACGATCAAATGACTAAAATACCATAGAGAGAGAGAGAGAGAACATGGAGACGTCAGAGGGGGGATGTCGGAGGCGTCTCCCCCTCCGGTGGTGACAGAGATTGAGAGAGAGAGGAAGATAGAGAGAGCGAGAAGAAGAGGGAGAGTGGGGATGTCGGACGGCGGTGACAGAGGGAGAGGTGGAGGGGAGATGTCGGAGAGAGCGAGAGAGCTAGAGGAGGAGGGAGAGGGGGGATGTCAAACGAGAGTGACAGAGTGAGAGTGAGAGGGAGAGGGGGAGGGGGGATGTCGGATGGCGGTGACAGAGTGAGAGGGAGAGGGAGAAGGGGAGGGGGACGTCGAAAAATAGAGAGCGAGAGCGAGAGGGAGAGGGAGAGGGGGAGGGGGATGTCGGACAGCGGTGATAGAGGGAGAGGGAGAGAGAGAGAGGAAGGTAAAGAAAGAGAGAGAGAGAGAGAGCGAGAGGGAGAGGAAGAGGGGAGACGTCGGAGAGAGTAGGAGCGTAGGGTTGCGATGGAGAGGAAGAGAAAGAAAGTGAGGAGGGTGGGGAAGAGAGAGCATGGGCGACAGCTGGAGGGGGAAGGGGGCGTAGGGTCGTCGTCGGCGTGAGTGCGACGGAGGGAGAGAGAGAGGAAGGCAGAGAGAGAAGAGCAAGAGACGAAAGTCATTCCTTGTGGGAGCGACTTCCTCTGAGAAGTCGCTCTCACATGGAGCGATTTCATGTCTCTCTCTGAGGGAGTAGCTTCGTGTCTGCGTTCCGATCTCTCTCTGTCTTCCTTCCTCTCTCTCTCTCTCCCTCTCCCCCTGTCAGCGCCGGCTTACGGGAGGGTCCCTCCCTCTTTCTCTCTCCCTCCCTCTCCCTTTGTCACCGTCGGAGGGTCTCTCTCTCTCTATCCCTCTGTCACCGCCGGAGCCGGAGGTGGAGATGCCTCCAACGTCCCCCCTCCCTGCGCTCTCTCCCTCTCTCACCCCATACCCTCCCTCTCTCTCTCTCACCCCTCTCCTCTCTCTCCCCTCCGGTGATGACCCCTCTCCCTACTACTCTGCCCCCTCCCCCATTCTCTCTCCCCCCTCCCTCTCCCTCTGTCAGCACCAGAGGGTCCCTCCCTCTCTCTCTCTCCCCCTCTCCCTCTGTGGACACTGGAGCAGGAGGGGGAGACGCCTCTCTCTGTGCTCTCTCTCCCTCTCTCACCCCATACCCTCCCTCTCTCTCTCTCTCACCACATCCCCCTCTTTCTCCCCTCCAGTGACAACCCCTCTCCCTACTAATCTGCCCCCCCTAAGTTTCGACGACGTGTAACTCCGTTGACCTCTTCACGGTATCGCCGCCAGGTTTGGAAAACCCATCGAGGAGTCAGGGAAGAAGATGAACATTTAAAATGTTTAAAGCTTAAAATATGTTTATTTATATACTTTTATGATGTGTAATTTTGATTTTATGATTCTATTTATGATTTTTTTGTAAATAATTCAAATCTTAGGTGATATAACTGAGGCCATTTTTATCTTTTCCTATATCTAGTTAAGTTTAACTATAGTTAAGTTGAGATGTGCTAACGAGAAGTAACAGCGATAACATATCTGAAAATTTGTCAAAATATTAATGATATGCATGTTAATGTATTTTCAGGAGTGATATATCTATAAAATCATCTATAATGATGATTTATATGCAAAAAATCTTAGTTATGTTAATTAAATATCACGTGTACCCTCGTCATCACCTTCGATGAATAAATTCAACAAAAAATCTCTTACACAGACGAAAAAAAGATGTTATTTTGACAGAAGTTTATCATGAAGGCAGATGTGGCATAACATTCATCCATAAAGAGTACATTTGCTAATATAAATATAAGTTATATTTTCACACAATTTATTTTTATTAGGGTGTATACATAAAATAACCACATAGATGACATGCACCTGATCGCCATTGATTCAGCAAAAACTGTGGCGTGGTTAAAAAAAAAATTGTGTTTCAACTAGTTTTATTTTTGGGTGTCGATGATTGTTCACCCGGATCATTTCAGTTCTAACATGCAGATTAGGGATGAAGCTCTGCACGGATTGAGGCCAACCCGAACCAATCCCACCAGAAGAGCTTTCTCAACCAGAACCCGATTCAACACGAGTATATCAACCTGACCACGATTAAACCGACCAAATTCGAACGTTAACTTTTTCCCACCGGATCCCAAATCTAACCTTGAGCTAAGAACACATTTAAGCTCAATCAAATTCTGGCTCTAACCCCAATATCATATTATAAGAAGTTAATTTGCCATATAATACTCCTTTTCAAAATTATATCGTTTCTTCGTGGGCAGCTTTGTTATCGGAATAAGAGAGGTGGACATCAAACCCGATAAGAGAGAATCAGGTGAGGGCCTACACCCTCCTCTCACACACATAACACTTACCCGACCTCGGATACCGCATTCGACCCTCTTACCCAATTTTTAAAGAAGGCCTAAGAGTCCGATTGACACGAAGGTCTAACTGAAGCATCTTAATAGTTTGTCAGATTAGATAAATGTAGGTTCAACTTGAGCTCAACCTAACTGAAACTAGTGCAAGCCCAACTCGACCGATCTTCATCATGGGTCTTGTTTGATCATGTAGGTCTAACTGAACCATATTCCTTCTACACTAGGTTACAAGATTTTTGATCATCTGGTCAGATGATCTTTGCTAAAAATTAATTTTAACAAACATTGTCCACCCACTTAATACTATTAAAGAACACTGTTCAATCAAATCATCGTATGGTTCTCACTAGATATGAGACGAAGTGGGTTACCTTAAGATTATTGTTGTTTACGATTACAAGTTGCAGCGCAGCAGTGGCCGCCCGCCCAAAAGATGTTTGACTGCATGTTACATGGTACATATCCTTCTCATGTAAAAGGTACAAGTCCGGCTTTCCTAACAAGAAATAGCAAACGCATTAATGAAATAGAAACCACTAATCAATGTCCTAATATTACCTGCATATATATCGTCACGGGCACAGGCTATAAACTACACCCTTTCCACACTAATTTTTTGATTGGATGACTCTTGTTATATATATATATATATACCTTCGACGCATTGTTTTGGCAATCGTTTTATTTAATTAGAACCGTTATATCAAATGATCAGATGACTTGAAATAAAAATGACAGAAGAAAAGGTGCGACGGTGTCGTCCTTTTGAAAAGAGAGAATAAAAGAACACCAAGCCAGAAATAATGATAAAAGAGTTATTAGCCATGACCACAAGAATGTGGTTGGGAATTAGATAATAACAAAGTCTAAGAAAATAAAGTAAGCCAATAGAGATAATAAGGCACGCCGCCACATGGGCTGTCTTGCTAAGCTTAGTCAACACAACATGGTTAAGTCTCCCAAACCAAGAGAGAGTTCGTAACCGTTAAATAGATCTGAGTATGTGTACAGGCAAAATATACTACATAGATGGAATACAGTGTCTATGGCAAATTCAAAATATGTCGACACACTAGTCGAATGAAACTGTTGCAATGTTGGGAGCGCACTTGTAGAACACGTCTGGTACACAGAAACAAGCCTGCACAGAAAAGGAAAAGGAATCCGAGTGCTATGAGGCAAGGGGGAAAAAAAGGAGAGTTTTAGTGAACGGCATTCTAATATAAGGAGGTTAGTAAAAGAATACTAAAAATGAGAGTTGTGACAATTTCGCAAATAAACTCCTAATGAGGGCATATATGCTGCAAATATCCCTGGAGAAAATATCATGCACAATACTTGATCTTCTTCACTTGGAAGTGACTTAAACCAAAGTTCGACAACTGAAAGAAAACCAGATGTTGTATGTAATTCAAGTGCCCAGGGGTGAGGCTGTTTCATGAGCCAAGAGAAAATAGAGGTAGATAAGTGGATGTCCAAAACAATCTGACTTTTCATGACCAACCATCTTTCAGCCAAAAAGTATTGGCACTCTGCCAGACGTCAATGGAGTCAACTCTACTCGAGACCGGCCAAATAAAACTTGAAACTCTACTATTCTCTTCAAAGAAAAATTCTGCTACTTTCGCAAAAGTAAACCTTTGCCAGATAACTGTGTTAGAATTCTTAGTTATTGTGAATAACCTTGATCTACAGTCAAGCAGCTAAAAAAGTCTTTACCATATTGAGGATTTCTTTTACAAATGCATTGCTCATGATGTTAAATAACATGAAATTGCCCGTAGGACCCTTCCCACCTCCCACTCTTCTGTTCTTTTTATCCTTTGGATTTTGAAGACACATTTTCTGTCCGACAACGTCAGTCTTCCTGATTCTTTTCCCAATGAATGAATACGCTTCTCAAATGTATTTTATTCCCCACCCTGACCTACTTTGGCAACAACTATAAAGAATAGTCATTAAAATGCAAGCCAATAACTCGATATATATCTCACCGTACAAGAGGATTCCCAACACAAGGTAGGAATCAGTCTCCTCCAGAGTAGTACCCATGAGAACAGGAAACACACCAATCCAAGTAGAACTAGTACATACCTAGAATCCTGATCTAAGAAGGATAATAGTAGTGCGATATGAGTTTTCCAATCCTAACTAAATAGGGGTAACATGCAATATGCGTAATCTCTCTCTAACAAACTTCCCCGAACTCATGGTGGATCACAAGCCAAGAGATTGCCAACCAATACTTCGAAATGCAAAGCCATACAAGACTCGATGAGGTCACTGACCTGCTTGATAGGAAGCAGAGAAAATGTGCTAGTGAGGTGGAAAGCAGCCAATGGGTGGCAAAATAAGCTCCAAAAGTCTCACCAAAAGGATTGTCAAATCAACAAATAGAGTAGATCTATGCAATAAAAAAACATAAGAAACTCTATGAAGGGTGTCGTGTACATCTTGAATAAACTCTGCATGAAAATTGATGATAGAAACAGTCTAAGGCTGAGCTGGCTTGCAAATAGAAAGCCAAATGATAGAAACAACACCCAAGGTCTCTCAAACAGTGTTACATGAAGAAACAGGCTGCATGTTGCATCTAGAATGTAGAACCCTTAGATTGACATATCGTATGTTGCAGATGAGGACGTTGTAGGAATGCAAACTGGTGAAGGAAAGAACTAGAATCAGGCACAAAGGAAGGCCTGAACCAGAGCAAATGAACAGCTGTGAAAAGGTATAAATGGATCCCATGAACCAGTTACGGGAAGGTTTGAACCAGTTGAATTAAGGAGCTGCACTGGCCTCCGGAATTGAACCAGCCTACAAATCAGGTCAGAACAGGGAATCCTCAAACACGATGAAGGTAGCCGTGTAGCTATGCAAAGTGTATGTGATGAATTACAATGGAAGTGGGAATAAGACGCCTGCCTAGTTCTGGGTGGAAAAGCAGGCCTCTTTCAGTTGTAGCTACTCAGTCAGCGAATTGGGAGTTTGGTTTGGTTGGTTCAAGGGGAAATTTTCCAAACAAAATCAAGCCAAACACCCCTTAAGAATCGACCTAACCAAAAGAAAGACTTTTGTTTGAACCAAACAGAGATAACAAGTATATCTAAATAAAAGCTGAAACAAAGGAACTTTGCTGCACCTAGTTGGATGCACATTTGCTGTCATTGAGCCAGCCTGCATGGGCTGCCCAATAAAAACAGTTGGCTTTATAGACTTCCCCTGCTATCCCAAATTTGTTTTTCAGCATGGGAAAGTGTGTGCGCTGCACCCTCCCCCATTCTGTCCCGTATAAGATAATTAATGTGGGAGAGCAAAACAAAGGCACTGCTCAAGTGCCCTGGTCGCACCCAAAAAGACCTTGAGTGCAATCCTAGACATGACCAAGCAGCCTAACAATGTGTGCTTGGTTCCACCTGGGTTAAAAAATAATTAAATATTCATAATAAAAGCACAAAATTTGTATAAAATTTAGAAATTCTGTTGAACTTGTGTCTTAAAGTCCTGGTCTTAGAATATCAATCTAAATGATCCAAAGACTACTAATTCTAATCTAAATCTCTCCCCAACAGTCAATTTCTCTCTAACAGTCACCATATGCAATATGATATTGTTGAAATCCACAAAACAGCGGTGTTGAGATACACAGGCCTATGGTCATAAGCACATGAACCACAACCCATTTAATCGATATGGGACTATTGCCCAGGGACTATGCCCAAATTCCAACACTCTCCCTCACAGCCAAGATGGGCCGTGGAGATTAATTGGGTGGAGGTGGCAAGATAAGAAATGTGTGGGGTTGGGCCCAAGACCATGCTCTGATACCATGTTGAAATCCACAAAACCGCAGTATTGAGATACACAGGCCTAAGGTCATAAGCATTAAGCACATGAACCACAACCCATTTAATCGATATGGGACTATTGCCCAGGGACTATGCCCAAATTCCATCAGATATATTGGGGTACATGAACACTAACCCATTAGCAAGAATGTGATAGCTTACCAGACATCACACAACCTCTTTCCTAAACAGAATATTGGAATTTGGGAATGGATCTCATATTTTTGAAGTCTAAATCTTGAAATATGTGGTAAAGCTTGTATTCAAAAAAAGTTAAGACCAATATACAAAATTAATAAATGGATCATCTGGAAAAAGAAAGCTCTGACAGAGAAACTGTATGGCGATAAATACAACTATTTAATTCCATTCACATCATACCACTTCATGTACTTCTGGTTCCCAAGGAAACTAGAAGGTCTCGGAGACCTGCTTTCCCATCTTCTGAACATCCTCAGGTGAAAGTATCTTGATGTACCAAACGTTATTCACAAATGCACTGCATTGAAGTTAAAAAGGAGCATTTAGAAAAAGGTCAAGTTTAAAGTATTATCATGATTTCACTGGGAAGTGATAGAGACAGCATTGCAGTGATAGGGCCAACTTATTCCGCATGGTTCATATCATATTTTATTGGTGATATGGTGATTAAGAGAAGTCAACAGCCAAAAGAGGAAAGCACTTAATGATTTCATCTGGCAATTGCCAGAAGGTATTTTGCCTTCTGACTTATCATAGGGCCGGCTAAACAAGAACTTCTGAAGAGACATGTTAATCAACACAAGAATCATTGATTTTTCACTTGGTCAATGGAAATTGATGACCTTCGTGCTCTGGATAATGTTTCAAGTAACAACAAAAAATCTCAATCACTGAATTTCTAACTACCCATAGTAGATTTTGCTCTTGTATGTATCTTTCAGCAGAATGATAGTTACGCTGTTGTCCCAACAAGATGCCAAGAACTACAAATGAAGGAGTGATTACACTTGGATCGCCTCCTGGTGACATGCGACCACATACATGGCACACAAATATGCTTCCAAATTAAAAAATAGTGCAAAATCATAGATTGTTTTTTCCATATTTCTCATGAAATGAAATGCATAAAGAAATTTGTAATGATCATTTTTCTTACTCCCAGGGGTCGTCTCCAAGGAGAAGCACATCATTCTCCCTGTCGACAAATACAAGCTGCCAGCCTGATCTCAGAGGATCGTCCAGTTGACCCTCAATACCGAACATCTGACCCAGTTCTTCCCGCAGCTCATTGTAGTTGCTGAACCGGGTGATGTCCAGTGACCTCCCAACGGATCCGGACTTATAAACCTATAAGAATAAGAGCATATATTTCAGTCAAGTGCTGCTAAATTGGAAAACTTTGGAAGGACTTTGCTTCTTACCTTCACGAAGGTTCTGTTTGGTGGATCAACCTCCCCTGCATTCTGTAGCAAACCAGAACACTCGTCTATGCACCCATACACGGAATTCTGGAAGCATGATGTAGCATATGGCATGTTGGATACATCAGCATCAGCACTATTGCCTATGCTAGGCACAGGATGGGACAGGAGATTGGAAGAATCTATGTTAACACCAAAAAGGGTGTGATTCTGGGGATCAGCATTACAGTTTTCTGCTTCCACAGAACCCTCTTTTCCAGGAAAGGGTGGAAGTAATACGCCATTACCAAAACTAGTGACTTCAGGCACCACAAACTTCTGATCCCAGCTCTGCTTCTCCTCATTCAGAATGGGCTGAGCGAATCTGTCAAAGTTCATAAGATTAACACTACCCTCGTGGCCTATAGAACCCAACATGGACTGTACACATGAGGGGAAGTTTGTGCTTGAATCAGGAAAGACAGATTTTTGGCCGAGGGAGGAGGAGAAAGGTGGATGGGATTGCTGAATGTGATCACCAGGAATCAGGAATGACTCCTGATATGTTTGTTGCTGTCGACCAGGCTGCTTAACAAGTGTCTGATGCAGTTGATGCGGAAGGTTTCCTTGCTGGTCATCTGACAGACTAGGTGGCTGAATGTTGAGGATTTGCTGTGGGTGCATCTGCTGAGCAATTTGCTGCTGCAATAGTGGGTTGCTTCTCCGTGATTGTTGAGGAAATTGGAGATGTTGCTGAAAGTGAAGATATTGCTGTTTCAGAGCATCTGCACTTCTTATGTCCTGGAAGGCTGCAGCAGCCATTACCTGGTACTGATCAGGCTCATTTCCCAGGTGTAGGGGTTCAAACCTCTGCTGTAGCCAGGGGCCTCTTCCGATTTGAAGAAAATTCTGGGATTGAAGGCTGTGGTCACCTGAATTTTTCCTCAGCCACATGAATGCATTCCCTTCATCTATAGTATCTGAAATCATACATATGTGAAAGAAAATATAACTTCATCTACCTGTTAAAACACCATCTGAAAGGGGAACACAGTCACACTATTAGAAATTAGATACAGCCCTAGTGGCGTTCATTTTTAATGTGATATCTGACAAGGTTCAGATAGATGATACATCATGATCTATCTTGAAAGGCATTATGTTACTAACATAGCTCCTGCAAGCTAGCATTAGATAGACAATTGATCTAACATAAAATCTACTGCACAAAATAGAAGAGAATATTTTCATGTAGCCAATGAAAACCTGAAAAGTGTTACATATAATTAGACTACAGATACAACCATCTTTCGTCTTTGTACATTATTTCTTCCATAATAGGTTCGAGAGAAGCAAGAAGGATAACACTTCAACAATGACTGAACAAGAAAAAGGATGTGATGGAGGATTGATCACTTTTGGCCCAGATGGTTCAATGCATGGAAATTTCTATACTTCCATGATAGCAATCAAAAAACAAGGTTCAACAGATAAATCTTACTCAATTTAACTAATCACAGAATAAGGCCAGCACTACGCACATATGTTCAAAAGATTCATTACACACATATACCAGGATCCTGCAAACAATTATATCTACAATTTGATTGTATTACACTTCTGCATTGGTAACCATTCATTCAGGATATATAACCCACGATATACATGATTTCAAATGGCTATTCTGATAAATGAGCACATAAGCAATCCTGACGTAGTGAGGATTCCTGCCTTTGTTCACCATCTTTTTGTCTGTGTGTGAGAGATGACAAGGAGGAGCCCCAGCCAACTAATATGAACGTCAAGATAGGCCTATATACATGAGCAAACATATGACCTGACTGAATTACCCGCTGCACAGCTTCTTGTCCCCTGTCCACCGACTCAACTGAACTTTTTCATTTTAGAATCGACAGCTTTTAAGCTAAAACCACAGACGTGGAACAAAAGTTGTCAAATTGGTATGTTCACTATGCCAACAAATGGAACAAAAGACATTTTGGATGAAAACAATTAAATATAAATATGTACCCGAAAAAGTTGGTATTCCAGGATGCCAAGGCCGTTTCAGCCTCAGAGGAAAGAGTGATGGGTACATAGGAAAAGTTGTCAAAGGCTCAATCTCCCACAATGAAACTCTGGGTTGCCTGTCACCAGCAGTTGACTCATCCCAACCAACCTGACATTTCAGTAACCCAAAGTGGTAGAGAAATTTTACAAAACAATAAAATATTGTGTCAAATGAAAGCTCTTGTGCAATACAGTGGAAGAAATGATATATCTGCGTATCAACAGAGGTCCATGCTCAAGAAGGATATTGTTGAATGAAATTAAAAAGAAAAACAATGGAGATTGAAAGGAGAACAACTCAAACCCAATTACAGTTTGTATAAGCAAAACAATAGGGAGAGCACGATATTTTGCATAAAACAATTACTCAATCAATGACTCGTGGGTGTATTTTGGATATTTCTAATGATATCTTACTAAGCTCCCTCATAAATTTTTCCTTCTAATCTTTCACAAAGGAACAAACTTGTTCATACAATATTTCAGGCTTTCAGCACATTAACTACATTAATGTTTTCCAAACAAATAGAAGTAAACTATAGAGCAAAAGACAATTAGATTGATAACAAAAGCATTCAAGTCAGAAAATGGACATGGAAGAAAGAATTCATAGATGCGTTTTTTGGGGAAGAATATCCAAATCAACTCGTACACTTCCCCTGAGAGCCATGATGAACCAATCTATGGGATTTCACCACAGGCTACAGGCCCACTGTAGAAGATAGACTAGGTTCAGGCCACTCTGGGCCTGAATGGGGTCTGTCGAAGGCCTTTGGGTCGCAGGTTCATTTCCGGACCCACTAAGGTGGATCCGGTTAACTTAAGTCTTTGAATAAGGGGCCGTTTGGTATCGGGACAAGGCCAGGTTATCCCCGATATATCCCCATTCACCGTTTGGTAGAGACAAAAAATGCGGGGATATACCGGGTTAAGCAAAATGGGGCTAACCCCGAAATATCACTTTTTTACCGGGATAACTCATTCCAAGTAAAACTTGGAATGAGTTATCCCCCCATCCCCAACCCCGTTCCTGTCCCCAGAACGACCTCTCCCGTGCCCTCGCCGATCGCACTGTTCACTCTCGTCTCTCGCGAGTGCTCTCTGCCTCCCCTCGTTCGCCTCCGTGCTCTGTAGGCGCGATCGAGCTCACCGTCGATCGACTCCAGTCGACTCCCTCCCGACCGTTTTAGCTCCTCTCGCCACCGGCTCCGGCTCGTGCCATCCGCGAGGGAGGTCGGTCTCCCCTATAGCAATCGTGCTCCCCGGTGGATGTCTTCCCTCTGCTGTGCATCGCCTCCTCAGACCGTCGCTGGTGGACCTCTCCCCTTGGCTGGTGTTGGCTTTCGATCATCTCCGGCCAGCTCCCTGTGACTCGTGCCCTCGCTCCACTGCACTGTTTCTCCCCTCTCTTGTGATTAACTGCGCTTGCCCTCCGCAAACCCGAGACCCCGGATCAACCTCTCTCTCAACTATCTCCCTCTCTTGTGATTAACTGCGCTTATTGGTGATGGCTTTCGATCTCTGTTAGCCGGAGACGAGCCCCCCCCCACACTGTGTTCCCATTTGTCATCTATGCGTGTGTGTTACTGCTAACTATCTATTTTGTAAAAAGAGTTTGCAGGTTGCCCCTTCCCCCAACGCCGTGGACTGATGCTTCCTGTTGACGTCTCCTTCCCCTTCAGTGCTCCTTCTCTTCCGATTTGTGGGGTGCTCCTTCCCCGTATAAGGTATTTGTCATACCACTGTACTGGGAATGTCTTGATTGAA
This sequence comes from Amorphophallus konjac, assembly GCA_022559845.1. Classification (NCBI taxonomy): domain Eukaryota; kingdom Viridiplantae; phylum Streptophyta; class Magnoliopsida; order Alismatales; family Araceae; genus Amorphophallus; species Amorphophallus konjac. Next base: position 348,555,905 of record CM040124.1, read on the forward strand.
TGTGTATCATGGTCTTTTGGAAGGCTATTTATGAATCTATTTTGATGTATAACATGCTTAATATTCACAAGTATTCTTTGTGCCATGCTAATAATTTTGTTTAGGGCATGTCATATTTCATGTTATTGTTAGTATGATGTTGACAATAATTTTGTTTAGGGCATGTCATATTTCATGTTATTGTTAGTATGATGTTGACAATAATTTTGTTTAGGGCATGTCATAGAACGTTAGGGGAAGCAACCTCAGTTCTAAATTAGCACACTAATCATCTATTAGCCCTTCATTTCCGTATGCCCATAAGGGTGAAACTTCCACCCTCCTACAAATCATGTGTAATTTTCTGTGGAGCTTTGCCAACTTATGATGTTGACATGTTATAAGATACTTCAGATTATGATGTTGGATTGCTTCATATTATTGTCATATGAATACTTTAGTCCATGCTAATAATTTTGGTTAGGGGATATTATCTTCTGCAGTTTACAGCTCTTCGGGTGCTTCATATTATCTTCATTTAACAGTCATTTGGGCTCATTTGCATTGGCCTCATTTCAGGGTTCTTATGATTAATTGTCTTCTACTCCGGACTGCTCCTTCCTGTTGACATCTGCTTCCCCTTCATTACTCCTTCCCCGGTGGTGTGTGGGCTCCTTCTCTGTGATCGTGTTAGCCTGAAATTTATTTCACAATCACTTCTCTTTTTTGCATTCGCCTCACTTCTCTTTTCCTAATGATTAATAATATTTTTTTAATAAATATGAGTACATCTAAAGATGGGAAAAGTAGAGTGACGAATTGGAGCAACGAAGCAGATTTGATTTTTGTAGATCTCCTGGTAGAACACAAGGTGAGCAACGACGGTTTCGCTAGTGAAAATTTCACAAAGGAGGCATGGAAGGAAACAGTAAAAAAATTCAATGAGTTGACCAAGTTAGGATACTCAACGGAGAATTTGAAAAATCGGTTTAAAAATCTGAAGAAAAGATACTATTTAATTGTGACTATAAAGAATAGATCAGGATGGAGATGGGATGATGACAAGAAAATGCCAACACCAGACACAGAGGAAACTTGGGATGATCTCATAGCGGTATGTAACATACGTATTGCATAGTTAATTGTTTAACTTAACTTTCTTTAAATGATCAACATGTCTGTTTATTTTTCAGACCAATAAAGAGTACAAATCAATTCAAGGGAAACCTTTCTTGATTTTAGATCAAATGGAGTTGATTTGCTCAAATTCCATGTCAAGAGAGGATGACGCCGTATGTAATGAAGGTTCCTCTTATCTTGACACACGTAGTGACCCTGGTGATGAGCAGCAGCAAACTGTGGAGCAAGAATCAGGGTTAGGTTTCAATATTAACACTTTCTTGAATGACACTGATATTCCTGAAAATAATCAGCAACCATCGCAAAGGGAACCTCCAAATGTTGAGACATTCGGGGCCAGTCCCTCTATGGCTAAGACCATTCCTTCATCTAGTAATATAAATAGGAAGAGGAAGCGGAGTTCCCAGGGTAATGAGGATTCAATTGACAAGTTGGTAGACTTGGGTCATGAAAGGCTGACCTTGGCAAGAGAGATACTCCAATTTCAGAAAAAAACTATACCGCCAACGGATGAGGCAATTAATATGCTCATCAAGTTGCCTGGACTTCCTCAGCAGGATATGTATAGAGCTATTGAGCTTATCAAGTCTACCGAGGATCGTTCCATCTTCACGTCTCTTCCAGAAGAATTGAAATCGGGATGGATATTTATCCGTCTGGGATACTATTGAAATCGCCATTGATATCCTTTTTAAACTTACAATTACATGTGCAATTTTATTTATTCACAGTTACTTATTTAATAAAATTAGCTTTAGCTTTAATGATGATTCATTTCCATGAATTGCTTCTTCGTATGCTATTGCACACTTATAAATACTGCTTGTTTATGTTTTGTAGGATATTTTATTTTCCATTATCAATAAATTTTGGAACTATTGGCACCGGTCCACACTTGACACGCTCATTAAGTTTATGATGGATGAGGAGAACTATTGGGACGAAGTTGAATGTTGTCCTCCGACATATGTATCCGTAGGACCCCAATGCACACAGATGTTGGTCGAGGTCATAAGTGGGTTAAACAATTAATGGCCGGTCATGTTGGTAGATCATACTCTACTTTTCGGGTGCACCCGCACTTATTCTTAAAGTTAAGAGACAAATTGATGGAAATAGGTGTACTTAATGACACCAAAAATATGTCAGCTAGTGAGCAATTAGCTATATTTCTCCTCGATGTTGGACATGGAGTTGGCAATAGATTACTTAGAGAATGGTTCCAACATTCAAGAGAGACGATGAGTCGGCATTTTAACAATGTACTCATGGCAGTGTTATCCTTGCGTCATGACTATATTAAGAAGCCGTCTGTTAAAGATCCAGTAAATCCACAAATTCGATATGATCCTAAATTTTTTCCCTTCTTCAAGGTGATGTACTTTATGATCATTAGCAAATAGACATGCATTAATTAGTTCCTTCGAATGTTTGTTAATTGTTATTAATTATGCTTCTGCTTTGTCATCAGAATGCACTGGGTGCAATTGATGGCACACATATACTTGTAAAGATTCCGGTGGTTGACCAGCCTCGTTATCGAAATCGGAAGGGTGAAACATCCCAGAATGTCATGGGATGTGTAAATTTTGATCTAATGTTTAGTTATGTTGCTGTGGGTTGGGAGGGATCAGCTGCAAACATGAAAGTCCTCAGGTGGGCCCTTGAAAAAGGTGAATTTACCGTACCAGAAGGTACATGTTATTCAATTGATAGATCTATCTATGTTCCGTTCCCCATACTTATTAGAATTCCATCTCGTTTCTTGTCATAGGGAAATTTTAGTTGGTGGATGCAGGATACGCAAACATCCCCCGCTTTTTAGCACCGTACCGCGGCACAAGATATCATCTGCCAGAGTACAGGGGTAATAGGAGAAGGGTTGCACACAGAGATAAAAAAGATTTGTTCAACCATAGACACGCACAACTACGCAATTGTGTTGAGCGTGCTTTTGGTATCCTGAAATCACGTTTCACAATTTTGATAAAACGTCGTAATTATCCAATTAAGACACAAGCTAGAATTGTAATGGCTTGTTGCGTGCTCCACAATTTCATTAGAAGGGAGCAAGGTGTTGATTTAATTTTCCAATAAGCCGAAGATGACGTGGACAATCCTGGTGATGAGGAGGTCGATGAAGAGGATAATGTCAGTAAGATAGAGGCTACTAGAGGGGAAAGATTCCGGGAACGTTTGACAACTCGCCTTTGGGCCCATCATAGTTCACGGGGGTATTTAGTCTATTGTTAACCTAATTTATAATATTTTATATCCTTCACATTTATGTTTACATGTAACATATAACTTGTCTATTGCAGGCGTCGTCAGGTGGAATCTCAAAATGACGAGTGACATTATGATATTGTCAATTTGAATTAGACAATTTGACATGTTGTGTAATAGGACATTATATATGTTGTGTACTTTGACACTTTTATTCTGTCATTTGTTTTATGTTTAGTTGTATATGATTTGGAATGTGTATATATAACATAATTTTCTTAACAGTTTCTCATATATGACTTCTGATCTTTTTTGGGGGGGATGACCTTCAAACAACCAAATTATACTCTGCAATCTGCTCCCTATCTTGGATATGATCGTTTGACCACTCGCATAATTTTTTGGAGTAGTCTGGCTCAATTGCCACTTTATATGGGTTTCAGACTGCTACACTGCACACATGTGTGGTCGATGCTACAATTTTACATGCTTGGACTTGTTACTAGATTTATGTTATATCTCTGTGCTCATATTTGCTATTTTGGTGTGTATCTAACAATTTTTACTACTTACAGGAATATTGTCCTTGCATAGGACGTTGGGCTATGATAATGGGAAGGAGCATTGATGTGATGAGGACCGTGGGGGCATCGCATTCCATTCCCCTATTTGTAGGCCCCACCCATGATAGTGGGTTGGATGGCCGTATGGCAACCCCTACTATGAGGTTGGATCGTGTTACTGTAGGAGTTCTATGGGAATTGACTGCAGCACTTGTCTTCCAATGATTGTCATTTATGAATATTGTCCATCTGAGCCAAATAACATGACATATCAAATATAAATTGGTGCCTTGTACATTATAGTTAAGTGTTTATAACATAATTCTTTTTCAGGACAAAACCAGTAGGATTCAAAATTAATGGGTGAGGCAAAATATGATCCTATTCAGTGTCAATGTGGCATAGGAGAATGTGTTATCAAGATTTCTCAAAGCAGCAAGAATCCCCAACATCGCTATTATTGTTGCCCACTTAGCATATGTTGTTTTCACCCTACCGTGCCATTTTGATTTACATGTTATGTATGTCATTTTATCTTGTACATTTGCTCACAGCTTGGGAATGATAAGTCATGTCGATTCTTCATGTGGGTGGATGAAGTATTACTGTCCTTGTGGCAAAGGACCTTGTAGAAGGCGAACCTCAGACACTAGTAAGAATAAAGGGAAAATATTTTATGTATGTCCAAAATCTAAGATACGTGGCCAACATTATTTATGGTTATTATTTTTACATTCCTTATAAAATGTACCTAATGTGAATATCTTTTACTTGTAGGCTGACAAAACAACATCAGGTTGCGGGTTCTTCATGTGGGCAAAAGATATGTCAACAGTATGGACTAATTTATGTTTTTAATGTGAATGTTTAATTTTACACGGCCGAGTGTGTGCTGTGCCAGGGTAAAATTTATGTTTTTGGTCGTAATATGAATGTTTAATTATACACAGCCGAGCGTGTGATGTTTATGTTTTTTATTGTAATGTGAATGTTTAATTATACACAGCCGAGTGTGTGCTGCTTATGTTTAATTTTACACAGTCGAGTGTGTGCTGTGCCAGGGTAAAATTTATGTTTTTTGTCGTAATATGAATGTTTAATTATACACAGCCGAGTGTGTGCTGTTTATGTTTTTTATCGTAATGTAAATGTTTAATTATACACAGCCGAGTGTGTGCTGTTAATGTTTTTTGTCGTAATGTAAATGTTTAATTATACACAGCCGAGTGTGTGCTGTTTATGTTTTTTGATGACGTTGTGTGTGTGTGTGTGTGTGTGTCTGCATGGCAATCTGTCGTATCACTATTTTAACAATTATTATAGAAAAAAATTGCTCTTCTGCAAACCATGCAGAGGTCTGTTTTCTCAAATCATAGCTTCATTTGAATGTCTCATATGACAATATCACACCAAAGAAGAATTTAAACGATTGTTTGATGGACACCGTAAGAACTGTTTCTTGTGACAATCAATGAAGTCCTTGGGTTAACACATTTGCCATGGTCTCTTGTCTCCTCATTCTTCAGCAATTACACTAGCTTCCTCAGTAGCTTTTGTTGATCTGGACATACTCATCTAAATTTTAGTCCCAGAGAATTTGATGGAAACTTTGGCTTATTGCAGCCACCGCTAATACATTTGAGCCATCCCTTTCAAACTCTGTAGAAACATTGGCAGTGGTTGAAGGGTGGCAGACCATCTTCTCCACTCTGCCATTGGAGAACAGATGAATGTTTCTTTGATCTAATCATAGGGCCTACATGAATCTGAAACCAAACAGGATATACAAACAATTTTCTATTGATTGTTCCACCAGTTGCCTCCTTATCTGTTGGTTCAAAGAAGAAATTTAATGATTGAAGAATACATTAGTCCCCAACACATCAGTGCACATTTCATCTTTGGCTTGCAACATGGAGTCAAACCACATTTCTCTATGACGCATGTCAACCCAAGTAAAATGGACCACCATAATCTGTTCACATCGCTGCAATGCCACCTCCTTTTGGAAATCTACATGTTCTCCCCCTCTGGTTTAACTCACATACATTGGGTCAATGTTTAAATATGTGCTGTTAATTAATTAATATATATTGCATCAATTGGTTGTTTCATTGGTCTACCTGTTGACCCATGACTGATTCAGGTATCTGGTTTATTACTTGGGTGTTGGTGCACTTACCTAGCTGTCCCCGAGCCTGCTTCTGCATGTGGATGTCTGCCTGTCACAGTACATACTGGGTTCCATGGAGTGGCTGGGTATCCTGCCTCCCATACCACTTCCTGTGGCTGTGCACACTCATTACATGTGCCAGTTCAATGCACTGGCTGTGCAGGCACCCAGACCTTTTACGGCCTCGTGTTGGATGTCCTAATGTGCTGTATGTGTGCCCAGGCTGTGCACCAGTGCTGGGTATGCAGTCTTGTGCTGCCCATGTGCCACATGCAGGGTAGGTCAGCTGTGCATGGAGGCTGTGCTGCACCCTTCCCTAGCATTAATTTGTGCAGCCTCACTACCTGTCTCCTTGTTGCTGCAAACCAGTTGTTTGTCACGCACCCTCCCATGTGAGAACTGTCTATGTGCTGAGGCTCTGCATGGATCACCACCATCATGTTGATGCCATGCCAGACATACTCTGTTAGTGCAAAAGCTTGCATCATCATGCCTAATTGCCATGCTGTCATGTGTTGCTTAATTGAGGGTCAAACAAGCCTTCCCCTACTGGAAATATCCTATGCCTGCATCTTAGTAGATTCCTAGCAATTGCCTATGAATAAACCAAACTTAGTTCTGATTTCAAGTTCGATGAATCTCTTGATCATATTAGTAAAGAAACATTACTCTGCTCTAGCTCACTAAGCAAAAATCTCTGTAATGCTATGTCCGTGGCATTATGAATCGTGATCCTTGGCTTCCTCCATTCAATGCCAGCAATGAGCCTGCACAGCCTTTGCTTCTTTGCAAGCAAAGTTGTGAACTGTAACCTTTGCATGGGATGATCTCATTCTACCTGTTGACCCATGACTGATTCAGGGGTGCGTGTGTGTGTTCAATTTAACGTGTGTATGTGTTCAGGGGAGACATGGGTGTGTGTGTGTGTGTGTTTTCAGGGGAGATACAATGTGTGTGTGTGGGTTCAGTGAAGACAGATTCTTCCTTGCTCCTCACAACATAATGCAATACCTTTTTTAAGTTCTTGCATAGTCCAATGCCAACATGTGCATGCGATATATGTACACGAGATTTAATGCTCCTTCCCATTGTGTGGATTCAGTGAAGACACATTAATGTGTGTGAATTGCTCCTTCCCATTGTTCAGTGCTCCCAAAGTTCAATGTCGATATTATACTCCTTCCCAATGTCAAACTCTCGGTAGTCTTATCAGGTATATATGAGACAATGATGATTGGGTGGATGACTTAACGACAACCCCCAACTAATATGATGGAACATGATCTGTGTGATTACATTATCTCATATTGTTCTGAGCCTCATCTCCTTACTCTTCTCAAGTTCATATACTTTGCACTCAATGCTATAATTTGTGATTATATCATACACATTTTTCAGGAAAAGTGTTCAAATCAGCGGACAGTAGAAATCTCTAACATATCTACAACAGGACATATTGAAGAACACGCACTGGTGGAAGATTTAAGAACAATCGAGATGGAAAATTTTTCACCCGATCGAACTGTGAAGCTATGTGAAACTTTGTTGGCAAAATTTGATCAATTGAAGATATGTACTAAAAAGTGAAATGGATTTTTTGTACGACTATCATTTGTGAGGATATGTACACATGAAACTCTTTTTTGTAAAAGTATATCTTTTTGTAAACTTTTTTTAATTGTGAGGCTACTTATGTCAGGATCATTTACACCAAACGCTAATATTAACATGAATTGTATGTCTACGTACGTTATTTGGTGCACCCGTAATTATTTTATAAGATTACATGTGAATTATTCATCTTTTATGCGCACGTAAAATAGTATATAAAACACACCATTTTAACCAAAGTGAAGAATCCAAATATTATAATAGTTACAACATCGGTCATATTTTGAGTGATCATACAATATCTTTAATTACAAAGAACTATTCTATTTTGTAATTATATTCTATGTAAGTCAAATCAAAGATAGGAAAAAAAAGGAAAGAAAGATTAAAATAATTTTTTTGTTATTGATGTACGTTGACGATGAATTACATATCCTTTTAAAACATAGAGCACTACATTAATTAATTATATTGATATTAATTAAGAACAATAAATAGTTATTGAAATGTATTATTATCACTAAGTATACTTTTAAAGGAGGAAAAAATTAAATATCATTAGTGCTAATTAATTTTAATGTAGAAAATATTGGATATATTCGCAGTCTCATTATTACTAATGGACAATTATAGAATCAAAATATTTAATTAGAAATTTCATTATCACTAAAGAATAATTAAAGTAGACTTTGAATTATGTTACTCATGATATGATATTAATTATGCTACTCATGATATGATATTAATATTAAATTGAACATTTTTATTAATGATCGTTATATTACATAAATATGTTAAAGTTAAGTTATACTATTTAATTACTCATAATTATGAATAAAATAATTATTAATTATTAATATCATTTTACTAATTATTTTTTAAAAGATAATATCTTAATTGATATCTTTATTTTTACTATTTTAGATTAATATAAAATTTAATTTTGTAATATTTTTAATAATATTAATAAAATTTATCTATTAAAATCTATTTTAGAGTCTTTATTAGTCGTAATCATGAATGTAAAGTTTAATTAAGTTTCATTTTTCACTAAAAGAAATTACATTATAAATTTTCTAATCCCATCCAAACAAAGAATAACATCATGTCTTAACCCGGAATAAGGAGGACAATATGGTAATTTTTCAGTACTTATTCTCACTTGTATCCCCATTTTTTACCAAACGAAGAATAAGAATATTCCCGTACTTATCCCTTCGCATACCAAACATACGTGAGAATAAGAATAAGAATAAGAATAAATTATCCCAGAATGACTTATACCTATTCTCCACTTAAATTATCCCGATACCAAACAGCACCTAAGCACCCGCAGGTTCATTACCGGACCCACTAAGGTGGATTTAGTTAACTCAAGCATTGAGTATATGGTTCCAAAAATACCCCTGGTTTAGGTTATTGTAACAGCGGTGTTTGTCATTGTTTTGATTAGTTTAACCTAATAAGAGAGATGAGGAGGGCACAGCCTGGGTGACAGCCGCCACTCCTCCATCGTCATCTTCTTCCTCCCTTCTCCGGGTGGCAGGCCGGAGAGAGGGCGGGGGTTGAAGGGGGTGCGGTGGCCCTCTGTCATCCTCTCTTTCTCTCTCTCATCTCTCCCCACTCTCTCACTGTCACAGGGAGTCCGATTTGCAGGGATTGGTGACGGGCCGGAGAGAGGGCGGGGGGGGAGGCGAGAGGGAGGCGGGGGTTGCCGGGGGTGTCACCCTCTCTCTCTCTCTCTCTCTCTCTCTCTCTCTCTCTCTCTCTCTCTCTCTCATTGTCACAGGGGATCCAATTTGCAGGGCGAGCGGGAGGGAGGCGGGGGTTGCAAGGGGGTCTGACGATCCTCTGTCATCATCTCTCTCTCTTTCTCTCTCATCTCTCCCCACTCTCTCTCACTATCACAGGGGGTCTGGTTTGCGGGGAGCAGTGCAGGATGAGTAGCACCTTGCAACATCTCTCTCTCTCCCCCACTAGGTGGGCTGCCGACGCCGGAGAGTGAAGTCTCCTTCGATATCTCCCTCCCTCTTTCTTTGTCCTTGTAGGTCTCTCTCTTTCTCATCTCTCTCTTGTAACGATGGGAAATTTGAGATTTGTAAGGGATATTTTGGTCATTCAACAACAAAATAACCGGAATATTCAAATATTTTTGGAATATTCCTCTTTCTGTCGACGGAAGTTAACCCAACGACATTTTTACACTATTTTGACAAATGACATTTTTACACTATTTTGACAAAAATAAGAATATCTTTGCTAATGCATTTCCAAACATGATATTTTTACAAATAGACGTTTAACAGTAGTTTATATGCAAAAAACCCTAAAATAATCAAGACAATGACTAAAACACCCCTGTTACAATAACCTAAACCAGGGGTATTTCCGGAACCATTTTCTCAAGACTTAAGTTAACTGGATCCACCTTAGTGGGTCCGGTAATGAACCTGTGACCCTTACTCAAAGACTTAAGTTAACCGGATCCACCTTAGTGAGTCCGGTAACGACGGCGACCAGGTGGGTCCGGTAATGAACCTGCGACCCAAAGGCCTTCAACAGACCCGGTTCAGGCCCAGAGTGGCCTGAACCTAGTCTATCTTCTACACCCACAAAAAATCCAAGTGGATTGCATAAATATCATTGTTCATCCCAAGCTCCATGAAAAGTCCATGGAAATAGGATGAACAACTTTTGCAATGAGCAATAGGAAAATTCTTTCTGGATTCATCGAGGCAAGTGCGAAGATTAGGAAACTTAATTATCAGAATGCACATACCTTTACAGATCGCCAATGTGAATTTGTCCAGTGAACAGGATCCAAGTCACTTATGCCTGTTACTGTACCCATGTACCTGGATGAATGATGATTGATATCATTAAACAAAGTCACCATTTTTCCAAAAACTGAAAATACATCAGAACAATCGAAGGTAATTTGGCTGAAAAGAGATCTTGGCATACAGGTCACAGAATCATATTGTCCTTTTTGGGAGGACTTGGCATGTGTCACAGAATTGTATTGAGCTTTATTTTCTGATTTATAGCATGTGGCACTGGCCATTTTCCATAAAATAATTCAGAAACAGGTGGAACAATTTATAAAAATGTTGCTGCATGGCAATAGGTAGACTGCCCTACCTCCGGACGCTAGATTCCTCAGTTTCAAAGAGCATGCGGAAGCGCATACCAATGGACACACGGGTGTGAAATACAGCCTTGGCATACTTTGACAGCGGTACTACAAACTCAGATGGGCTTGCCCTGTTGACGTGAAACAAAATGAAAATGCAAACTTACATAAGAAAACTTTAAGAAATCATAATAGATAAGAGGTTTCTTCTACCTTGGGTTATAAAAAATGGTGAAGCGACTGTTTGTTGCTGCAGCATGAGCAGCTGCAGCAAGAAGTCCTATGTGCATGCTATCACTTGATAGAACAGATGACGGCATCATGGTTTGTGGTCTGTTGGCACGCCTTATTCCTAGAAGCAGCTGGTTCTTTTCATTCCTAAACACAACAAAAGGATGCAGTAGTCAACCATGACTCATGACAAGCAATGTTGACTCTGACATATATTCGCACACACCAAAAACAAGGAGAAAACTTGTTACTTTAATTGGAGTCCAAATTACAGAATCATTATACCATATAAAGAGAACAGAATCCCCAGCAACCAGTCTCTTGGCACTGACAAAGACACTCCAGCCGGTAGTAAGAAGATGCCTTTTGGGTTGGCCTGCTTGCATATAAAATACAAATGCAAAAATTGATCAGGCAAATGTCCGGCGGCTCATTTCATTTAGAATTCAAAAAATCACATCTACGTGGAATTTTAATCCTATTGTATATTTAGATTTGATCCAATAGGCAGAGAGAAAAGAATCAGGCCGTAACTTCCAAATGACAAGAATTAACATTGTCAAATCAGTATTTGTGCTTTCATACTATAAGAAATCAGTATTTGTCCTTTCATAATGGCATCTTACCACCAAAAATTATCCCGCCATCTCAGTCCAATAGGAGGCTTGAATCTACCAAGGTACTTTCTCTGTCTAGCCTGTTCCTAGAGTGAGAAACTCTGAGGAAGGGCATGGTGTGGGGAGCCACTCCGGCATGTTCCAGGCCCGCTGGACCGCGGCTGGTGGCTCTCAGGGATGTTAGGTCCCTTGGGTGCAACTGGATCTAGAAGGGGGGGTTGAATAGAGCCGGTACAAACTTTGGTCAAATTAAAAACTAAACTGTTTGAAACACAAATCACTGCTGTAATGCAGATAAACCATTTGAGTTAAATGCACAGCGGATATATCAACAGTGGTTCAGCAAGAGGCTGCGTTCACGCAGCAAATCTGTGGAGTCGGCGCGCCCACACAAACAGTTCAGCATGCAAGTAGAACGGCAGTTCAACAGACTCCTAGTGTGTGTGGATGGTAAACCACCTTGTGTTCATTGAAAAGAGACTGAGATAGCAAGCGTTTAAACTAGCCTGTGAACCTGTGAATGGGGATAGAGAATAGTGATTAAACACACAAGGCACAACCCATTGCACAAGGATTTTTAAGGTGGTTCGGCTGCAAACCCGCAACATACGTCCACCCCTCACCAAATCCGGTGAGGCTTTACCACACGAGAGAGAACGACGTCCTCAGCATACACGGGGACGACGCCCCAAACACACACACGGGGACGAGCCCCACACACACACACACACACACACACGAGGATGAAACTCCTCAACACACACGGGGACGACCCCCCCCCCCCCCCCCGGACGAGCCCCACACCCACACACAAACAAGGAAACACAAGCTGCAAGTGCAGCAAAGACCCTGGGACAGACTCCCAAGAACACACAAGGCTGAACACAGCCAAGGACCCACTTCCGGCCTCTAAGCAGCAAGGAAGGCAGTATCGGTTTCGGTACCGGTTTCGGCCGGTTCCGAAACCGATATGTACCGGTTTCGGTATCGGTTTCGGTTTCGGCCGAAACCGGATGAAACCAGTTAAAAAATTAAAAAAAGTAATAATCCTGTCTAGTTTCGTCCGAAACTGACCAGTTTCGGTCGAAATTCTTAATGGTTTCGTCCGAAACTATTTAAATAATATTTTTTTAATTGTTTCGGACCTGCTACAGTGTTTTGATCCGGTTTCGGATCGGTACCGGCCGAAACCGATACGTTTCGGCCGAAACGTATCGGTTTCGGCCGAAACTGCCAACAATGCTAAGCAGAGCACCAGACACACACGAAAATGCAGATCAGAAATTGCAAATGAAAAACATAAACAGAGCGAGGAAAACACGAGCTGTAGCTTCAGATAGGAATCATAAAGCTTTAAGCCAAGACTCTTCAAGCTCAAGACCACGCAGGGTTGCTCTTTCTCATGGCTTCCTTTCTTTCTTCTGCTCTCTTTTCTTTTACAGCACTGGACTGGGGACGGACCAGGTGCTGGACTGCTAGCTCTCTTCTCACATGATTTCTTTGGCACACGAAGGATATTCTCTAAGGGTCTGTTTGTTTGGGGGATAAACCGGGATAAACCGGTATATCCCACCGAAAGTTATCATATTCCCTTTGGTTGCTCATACAAGATATTCCATGGGATAGGCTCTTATCCTGATTTATCCCGGGATAACTTGTTCTACCAAAAAGATAGAACAAGGAGGGTTAAGCTTTTTCACAATTCTCAAGGATATTCCGGGTTACCCTATCTCTCAATTAAAACATTTTGGTGTATTTTATGAAATATCTTACCCGCGATTTAGCTTATCCACTTAACCTATTCTGCAATCAAATAGGGCCTAAGACAGCAGCAGCTCTCTTCATGTAGAGAGCTTCATATATATAGAAGGCTGGGTAGAAAATTTCCCTCCAAGAATCCTGCGATCTGATTGGCTAGAATATAAAAGACTTGTTTGAAGACTGACCTCTTCTTGATTGGTACACCATATCTGATGGCAGGAGCAAGACAATTTTCCCAAGCTAAAATCTGATTGGTCCAGCAGAGACACATAAGCAAGTGAGGTTTGACCAAAAGTGCATGCAGCATCTTTAATTATCATGGGCTGGCTAGCAGAGAAGGACGTCCTTTTGTCCAGGAAGATTTTCTTTTCAGACAAAAATCTTGTTGGTTGACTCCAAGAGAAAGGACAGCAGAGAAGGAGTCTTTTCCTTGACCGATACCTAGTCCAAAAGGTTGCTCTTGTTTTCTTATGATGACAGGGACAATGTCAGTCCTAGGAACCTCCTCCAGACCTCAAAAATCGTATTTTTGGAGATTTACGGTTGCATTTTTTGTTCTCTGGAAATCCTCAGAACCGTTGCAGAAGATACAGATTTAAGCTTGAAGGTCTTCTAGTGCGTCGACGCAGTAAGCCTAATGCGTCGACGCAGCTTCATGGATTCTGCCATTGCTGGCGAGCTGGCGTTGACGCAGTGAGGGAGGCGATGTTGACGCAACTTCATGTCACCTTGAGTCTGCTGGCGAGCTGGCCTTGATGGCGTCGACGCTGTGAAGAGGTGCGTTGACGCAGCCTATGTGAATTTGCTCATTTCAGCTCCACAAGCCATTTTGCACTGCTAACGGCTATTTTTCACTGTTATCGGCTATTTTACACCTTTAACGAGCTATTTGTCACCCTTATTTGTCAATAGCCGTCGCCTTTGATCCATTTGTCATCCTTGCAATTTCAACAACTGGAAATGCCAATGCGTCGACGCCCTGACAAGGTAGGGTCGACGCATCCTTTGTGAAGGTGCGTTTACACACTTGCTAGAACGCCCCTTGCGTCGACGCCTCGAAGGAATAGGGTCGACGTAGTCTTCATGTATTCCTTCTGCGAGGCATTTTTCACCCGTATCATCTATTTGTTGGCCTTTCATGCTTATTTGTCACCGTTAGCCATGGGAGCCGTTGCCATCTGTTGTTTTCTCTTCTTTAAAGGCCGTCGCCCTTGTCCATTTGTCACCATTAGCAGTTATTTGTTACCGCTAGTGTCTATTTGTCACCACTAGCTAGACATTTGTTACTGCTATTTCACATTTGTCACCTGTAGAGCCTATTTTTCACCCTTGTTCACTACAGCTGATAATCAACTTGAACTTGACTCAACTGAGCTTGACTTCGACTGGATGACTGTAGCTGGCGAGAGGTTGATTGGTCTTGGCGTTGACTTTGAGTGGAGTCAGCTTGACTTGGGTCACCTTGACTTGGGTCAACTTGAAGTTGAGCTTGTTTGGAGTCATGTTGACTGGCTTTGACTAAAGTCAACTTTGACTGACGTTGCATTGACGGGAGTTAGCTCCCTTTGCAAACATAGTCAACCTTCTTCTTCTTTGTGCTCTTCAGCCTTCCCATTCATTTGTCAGCCATAAAATCTATTTTTCACCCTTAGCACGGTCTTTGTTCTTCTTCCACCTTTGCATGCGTTTCATGGTGAATGGAGTTGACTCTCCTTCTACGCTTCACACCCTTTTATTGTGTTTCTGGCCTACTGCCCATTTTTCACCCTTGCTGAGTTATTTGTCTGCCTTAAGGACCTATTTGTCACCCTTATGTGCTTCAGCTGGCGAGTGGCTTGAGGTTGGCTGGAGTCGACTCGAAAGCCGTTTGGAGTCGACTTACCTTCTTCATTCTTCAGCATTTTGGCTTGAAATCTTCACACTGCTTAGTCTTGACCTGAACTACAAGAGTGTTGACATCATCAAATGCAATTAAGACTCATTAATGAGTCATAGTCAGGCATCATCAAAACAATAGAATCAACCATGTTCCACACATGCCCAACATGAGGGATCTTCACCCAGGGGAAAGAGTTGCTTCAGGTGTGGGGGTCATGACCACCTCATTCGATCCTGCACAAACACTGGTGATGAGTCGCGGAGGTTCGGTCTTCCTCAAGCGGTCGTTTGTGGATGTTGTAAGGAGTAACCTAACCTACAGGGTGCCAGTGAAGGATGGACGGTCGTGTGGAGGTGGACCCTCCGCCACCGGACGTGGTGCGGGGAAGGATCCAGTGGCTTCGGAGGTGTCTACAAGTGGATCTGGTGGACGGGGATGCAGACTCGACACGGGTGAAGGTTGTGCTGGATGGTGGGCCCAGTAGGGGAGACAAGTGGGAAGTCGTTGAGACCATAGTTTGCCATCTCTTACAAATGTCTGAGATCTCTGTCTCTCCAAAGGTCGCGAGAAACGAAGCCCCCAAGACAGAGATCTACTCCCCCCCTTCCCGGTTTCTTCTTTCCTCTCTCCCTATCTCTCTCTACCTCAGCCCCCTTAAGCTCTCTCCCTCCCCAATCTCTCTCTCTCTATCTCTCCCCCAAACTCTCGCCATCTCTCCCTCTGTGACTCTCTCTCTCCCCCCCCAAGACAGAGATCTCTGTCTCTCCAAAGGTCGCGAGAAACGAAGCCCAGTAGGGGAGACAAGTGGGAAGTCGTCCCCCCCCAAGACAGAGATCTATGTCTCTCCAAAGGTCGCGAGAAACGAAGCCCAGTAGGGGAGACAAGTGGGAAGTCGTCGAGACCATAGTTTGCCATCTCTTACGAATGTCCGAGATCTCTGTCTCTCCAAAGGTCGCGAGAAACGAAGCCCCCAAGACAAAGATCTTCTCCCCCCTTCCCGGTTTCTTCTTTCCTCTCTCCCTATCTCTCTCTACCTCAGCCCCCTTGAGCTCTCTCCCTCCCCAATCTCTCTCTCTGTCTCTCCCCCAAACTCTCGCCGTCTCTCCCTCTATGACTCTCTCTCCCCCCCGGTCTCCCCCTTCTCTTTGTCTGAGAGCGAGAAAGAGACAGAGGGGGGAAAATATGTCTGTGAAATTAAGTGGTTAGTAGAAAAAAAATATTTTCTTATAAATAGACTATATTGGAAAAAAGTTCTGAAATCACTGAACACGATCTCCTGAGTTTTTTCTGAGATCTCTTCTCTTCCGCCTCTCTGAGACGGAACCGATATTCGAGATGAAAAAGCTTGGTCGTGACTGGTCGTAAGAGGTTCCTGGCGGTAGGCCATGGGGTGGAAGAGGTCAAAGCCTAGGTGCAGGCGGGCTATGCGGTGACGGAGGACACAATGCTTTGACTAAGACTGCGGAACCTACATTCTGTAACATTTCTAGACCCCAGAGTGAGTCAAGCCATCATCCGTTTCATCAGGTTCCCCCTCGCTCTCTAGTCTCTATGACGAGATGGGTATTTCGATGCTAGTCCGCATGTTCGAAAAGCTGAAGCCAGGCTCTGAGTTTCTCAGACGGGAGAGAGCTCACGGCTATGGAGGTAGTGGTCTGGGTGAGCAGACCACAGGTGATCCCGACCCAGGCTCTATGAGTTTCTCAAACGGGGAGAACTCACGGCCATGGAGGCCGTGGTCCAGTTGAGCAAACCACAGGCGATCCCGGCCGTGGTCACCATTGAGCTCGTTGGTGAAGTCTTCCCCGTGCGACTCAATTTCAGATAGGAGCGGCAACAGTCATTCCTGGCGACGCTGAGGGGTAGCCGCAGATTAGGGCAACCCTCCCTCAGTCGCGAGGTGGAAGAAGGTCGCCGTTCAATTTTCAAACGGGCGGGCCAGGCGAGAACATCTTATGGGCCGGACCTAGTCGGGAGGCAGGGATTGACAGTTGATGGGCCACTGGGCCCCTTGCCCACACTAGTGGGCACAATATGGGCAGGCCTGACAGAAGCTTCTTCTGGGCCGAATCCGATCGGGAGTGTCGGGCAGATGGCAGATGGGTCTGTCGGCCAACTAGGCCCTTTGCCCACACCAGTAGTCACGGATAGTGGGCTGGGTCAAAAGTTCGGGTACCTTGAACCTGACTCCGAACCTATAGAGCCTTCCAAGTTCCGACATCGTTCTTCTGGGCCGAATCCGGTCGAGAGTGTCAGGCAGATGACAGATGGGTCTGTCGGCCAACTAGGCCCTTTGCCCACACCAGTAGTCACGGATAGTGGGTTGGGTCAGGAGTTCGGGTACCTTGAACCTGACTCCGAACCTATCGAGCCTTCCAAGTTCCGACATCGTCCTTCCCCTCCGTCCGATAGGGCACATCTCCGGTGCAATCGGCTTGCACCGCAAGCAGGGGGAATGGGGTTGCTACAACGTCGACCCCGCCGGCCCCACCTCTAGTCACTAGCCGACGACAGCAAGATTGGACCCATCCACGATGGAGAAGACCTAGTTAAGGAAAGCATAGTCTTCGATGGCGGTGGCTAGCGTCGGGGTGCCTTCACCGTCCACGGCACGAGAGGTTTAGCCGACGGCCACCTATCAGAGGCAATGGGGGGGAAGGGCAACTGGTGGGCTGTTTTGAAAGCCTTTTGGCGGTGTTTCAGGAGGATCATCCTCCCCAGACGCTCCAAGAGCACCCAGGGGGCCGACCCCTTGTGGATTGTGCTGTTGTATGACCTCCTTCCCCAAATGTTCCTGCTGGAGGATGGAGGGTGTGATGACATTGACTTGGAGAACATTGGAAAGTCCAATGCAACAGCACTCCGTATGCCGGTGAAGTCCCTCTTTCGGCCAGGCAATGTGCGGGGGGACCTTTCCCTTGTGACTGCAACCAAGAGGTGTCCCCGTAGATAGCAAGAGGGAGCTCTCCCAGTCATCTCTGAGCACCCTAGGCAACAAGCTCAGGTTGGTCGCTTAGGGGGATTTGGTGTCAGGAGTAGAGACTTGTGATGTCCATGACGATGTCGAGGAGACAACCTCAAAAGGGGAGGAAGCCATCCTGGAGACACCGAGAGGGGAAGTAGGGCGGATAGAAGGGCAGGCTGAGGGGGCAGGATCGGCCAAGAAGGGGCACCATGGGGAGGGAGGAGATGAAGGAAATGATAAGGGTGATGGAAAAATGATGGACGTTCAGGTGAGGGAGCTAGCAGAGAAGGTGGGCATTTCCTTTGAGTGGTTGGATAAAGATGTGAAGAGAGTGTTCAAAAGATGCAAGAAGAGATGGCTTATGGGATTGGTGAGGGAGGCCAAGGGTGGTATAAATCGCACAAGAGAGAGAATTGGGGAGTGACGAAGGAGGGGAGGAGAGGAGTGGGTTGTAGGTGGTGGGGGATTGGAACGTCCCTTTGTCACCATGAGGATCATCTCGTGGAATGTAAGGGAAATGTGTGTGTGTTTGGTTGGAGGAGGGGGGAGGGGAGAGAAGATCTATGAAGGAGCTGGTGAGAAGATACAAGATTGATATATTATGCCTGCATGAATCCAAATGTGAAGGAGACGAGGAGTCTATCATGAGGGAGATTAGAGGTACCCACCTTGCTAAGAGGGTGGCCTCTCCGACAGAGGGAAGATTTGGAGGTACAAGATAGGCAAGTTAGCATCCATTTAAAGTGGAGGCGGTGGAACAAGATAGGCAAGTCGACAACTATTTGAAGTGGAGGAGGTGGAACAAAATAGGCAGGTCAGTAGAGGGACCATCTCTTTACACTTCCGGAGTGTAAAAGATGACTTATCTTGAGACTTCTCAAGAGTTTATGACCCCTAGACGAGAGAGGCAAAAAGGATACTATGGGAAGAATTGTCCATGTAACAGTAAAGTTCAAGTCGACCTTCGTGTATAGGATGAGATTTTAATGCTATAGCTGCACTTTGGGAGAGGATGGAGATGCAGTCCTCAGGGGGGGGATGGGAGGACTTTACTGATTTCATATAGGCAGCTACTCATTGATGTCGACATGGCCAATGCTCAGTTCAATTGGTCCAATTTTTGGATAAGTTTCTAGTCTCAGCGAATTGGGAGGATCATTTTCCACATGTGCAGGTGTTATCTCTAGCTAGATCAGCTTCAGATCACAAAACACTCTTATTGAAGACCAATCATCCTCACACGAGGAGACAGTGCTTCAGATTAGAGAGGTGCTGGTTCAGGGAGGCTGACTTCCTGGATACTATCAGGAGGGCTTGGAGCACGCAGAGGTGGGAGACATCAGCTATGGCCCAATTGGTGGGCAAACTAAGGCAAGTGGTGCAGTCTGTCACGGCATGGGGTGTACGCAAGACTCTTCCCGGCAGAATAGTGAAAGACAACATCTTACAATAGATAGAGAGATTGGACTGCTTGGAGGAGGCAGGGTTGATAGATGATGCGGACATGAACCTCAGGGACAGTCTAAAACAGAGTTTGAGGAGATCCTCGTGAGAGAGATCTACTGGAAACAGAGGTCGAGAAAGATGATGGGGGCAAGAACATTGTTTACTTTCAATGCATCGCCTCTTGGAGAAGGAGAGTCAATTCCATCACATGTTTTAGAACAGGCGGTCAACGCTTCTCTAGAGATGAGGACATCAGGGGCCATACGATGGCATTCTTCTCCAATCTGCTCACAGAAGATGAAATTTGCAGACTAAGGATTGCTTCTGATCTCCTTCCTTGTCCTTCCCTAGAGGATAGGGGAGCTCTTTCTCAACTTTTCTCAAAGGAGGAGATCCACCAAGCAATCTTTCTCTTGCAGGTGACAAGATGCTGGGACCCGACGGATTCCCTATAGTGTTCTTTCAAAAGTGTTGGGAAAGTATCAAAAGTGATCTTTTGTGTGCTATGAAGGAATTCTAGGAGGGTCAAGCTCACTTGAGAAGGATTAATAGAACCCTTGTAATCCTTATTCCAAAAAACCAAGGCACATACTGTTTTAGGGACTTAGGCCCATCAGTCTTTTGAATGGTACTTACAAAATCATTATCAAGCTGCTGGCACAAAGAATGGAGCGTGTGATGGACAGAATGGTCAATGGTTTTCACCGGGCTTTCATCAAGAGAAGGCATAAAATAACTTCTTGGTGGCTCACAAGTGTCTCTTTGATATGAAGACACGGAAGAAGAAAAGAATGGTCCTCAAGCTTGACTGTGAGAAAGCATATGACAAGGTCAATTGATTGTGTTTGCTTGATGTACCGGACAGGATGAGTTTTGGTGATGCATGGATTGGCTAGATTCATGCTTATAACTCATCTGCCTCATTTGCTATTCCGATTAATGGGAGACCTACCACATATTTCCAATAGTGGTTAAAGACTCTGTCAGGGAGACCCCATTTCCCCTTTCCTCTTTGTTCCGGTGGCTCACTGTTCATTTATATATTTTCAGAATAATTGTAGACTTTTCATGAAAATATTTCCACTAAAATCATCATTTTGTATGCAATCTCCGTGAAATTCTACTCTCGTAAATATTTGAGCTTGCTTGCAAAAATAACATTTCTTGGACATATTCATCTAAGCATTATTGTGAGTAAATTAATTTGTTATTTTCTCGGCACTTAAAATTGGAGGATGATATTGCTTGTAATTTTTCTTATTGTAGGAGGGCATTATGGGAAACTACTTTTGCTCGTATGGATGCCCTAGCCTTGGGCGCCCTAGCTGCCATCACCTAGCCGCCACCTCTTGTAGACCACACCAAATAAAAGGAGAGAAAAGTAAAAAAAGGAAAGAAAGGGCTGGTCGTAAGAACCACATTGTGCAAAGAATCTTAAGGAAATTGAGAAGGCAATGGGTCTATTTACAGATCCATGGGCGTCTTTGAAGGGGGAAGGATGTGCTAGCTCCTGGTCACATTTTTTAGGGTTTTTTGGCTCCTCCTCCTTCCCCTCTCTCTTGGCTGCAACTCCTCCCCCTCTTCCACGTATTCTCTCCCTCTCTCTTGTCTCCCAACGTAACCCCCCTCTCTCTCTCTTTTATTCTCTCCTCTCTCTATTATTCTCTCCCTCTCTCCCACGTTATTGTCTCTTTTCTCTATTAGTCTCTCCTCTCCCTCATTCTCTCCCTCTCTCATATTCTATTCTTCTTCTTCTTCTTCTTTCTTCACCACATTATTTTTCTTCTTCTTTAACTCACCATCTTCTTTATTTATTTTATCTGTTTTATTTTGTCTCACTCTTAGTATTTGTTTGCAAGTTCTTCTTGCTAGGAGGTGGAGGTGATTCTCTCCAAAAGTTCGAGACGGAAGGAGAAGAGAAGACCATCGTGAGTAGTAGTTCCAAACGGACTCCCATTCGCCTTCCCACGTACCACACCACGATATTAGCCTCTAGTTTTAGTTTTAGTTTTTATTTTCCCTTGTCTTTGTAACAAATAGTTTGTCGTTGAGATTCCATTTGCATTTGTTGCTGAATTAATTTCATTTATTATTTTCAATTTGAATTATTCTCCGTTCATATTTTCCATTCCTACTCATCTGTCAACGCATGAATCAAAGTCTTCAAATCAAAGTTCTATAGTCCCTCTGTAGATTAGACCCAAACTCGCCGCTATTATATTCTTATTTAATCGTGTTACAATTCGGATTTGAAACTAATAGTCGCCGTGCCTAACGACACACGTGCGATCCTACAACTCACATCCTTAGTAGGATGTGGATGAGAGCTTAGTCTGCAGGGCTGATCAGGGGCTTTTAAGCTAGACCAGGTGGCACCATCACTCATTTGCAATACACGGACGACACCATTTTATTCCTTGCAAAGGATGAGTCCCAGCTTTTTTCGTCCAGATTAATATTTGAGCTTCTAGAGATGGCCCCAAAGTGAATTTCAATAAAAGCCTTGTGGTGGGTCTGAACATGGAGGGTAGAGCTCTCAGGCGGCATTCATCTTGGACTGTCTAATAAGAATATTCCCTCTCTCCTATTTGGGTTTCTCGTTGTCCCCAGGGGTTCTCCTTTGCAATGAGTAGCCCCATTGTGCAGAGGCATGAGTCCAAACTTGTAAAATGGAAGGCCAAACTCCTTTCATATGGGGAGAGATTGATGCATTGCAAATCAGTGTTGGACATCTTGCCCATCTACTTCCTATCTATCTTCTGGATTTTAAAGATAGTTGCTAGAAAGCTTGAGTCTATTCAAGTCTGGCATGGTAACGGTGAGAGATGTAGGGGTTAGCATGATATATCTTGAGACATGGTTTGTAAAAATAAGGATATGGGAAGAGTTGGTATTAAAAATATTAGAGATTTCAATTTGACTCTTTTATGCAAATGGATGTGGAAGTTAGGGGGAGCAGACTGTGGCTAGTGAGCTCAAGTCATCAGACAGAGATATTATAGTAGAGTGAGGGTTTGGGACATGACACCGGCGACTCAGCACATCTTGCCAACTATCTAGAGAGGTATCTTGTCAGGTAAAAACTTCATCATTTCAAGTGTTCGGGTCCACCTGGGCAGGGGGGACAAAGGTTTATTTTGGAAAGATAGATGGTGTGAAGACTTCACCCTAGAGGAGTCTTTCCTGAGGATCTTTGCTTTTACTACAAATCCTTTGGCCTTAGTATCCCAATCTTTTGACTTTTAGCTATCAAGAGGGACGTAGGCCCTGACATTTAGCAAGAACCTTAGACCTGAAGAGATGGATCAGCTAGAGAGTCTGCATACCATCCTTCTTGATTTTGTCCCAAAGGCAAATACAGAGGACCAGTGGTGGAGGTGGGATAAAGAGGGCAGCTAACTCGTGCATATCCGATGGAGGCTTGCATCGTAGCCTTACTTCACAGATTTGGGGGCCTAGGAGCCCCCTGAAGGTGAAGCTCCTCATCTGGAGGATTTCTCGTGACAACCTTCCTACATGTGACAAGATTGCTCATTTTCTTCAAGATCTACCCACGGTGTGCCGCTTGTGTGGAGAGGAGGACGAGACGCTGGATCACCTCTTCGCAAGATGTTCCTTCTCATAAGAGGTGTGGTCTAAAGTCACGGGGAAGACTCATTCTTCTATTGACATGCACGGGAGTGTCCATCTTTTGATTGGTCAGTGGCACATGAAATAAAACCTCAAAGGCGATGGACTTTTTTGGTGGTCGATCCTTCATGCTAGTTTATGGGCATTATGGGGTGAAAGGAATAATAGATCTTTCAAAGGAGAAGCTAGGGCTGCGGATAGTGTTTTTTTTATTTGTGATAGAGTGAGAGAATGGGTGGAACTTCTTTGTAATGTGAACTCTCACAATTCTTCCATTTTTTGTTTTGTGGGGGGTTAGTGCCGGCCACTATCTTTCGGTGTGGAAAGTCTCCTGTATGGGGATTTTTTAGACCTTACATACTACACTTGTATATCCCTTTCCTTTTAATACAATTGTGGTACTATCCACTTTCAAAAAAAACTTACGACCAAAATTAGATTGCCTACGTGTCAGTGTGTTGCTACCCCACTTTGCCTAAAGGCATGATAGCAAATTACAAGACTGCCTAAAGATGGTAAAATAGTAAAGATGTGACATATATAAACCAGAGACTTGACCGAAATTTCAGCAGCAACCTTTCAGAGTGTAATGGTCATCATTTCATGTGTGTGACTTCTCTTGCGAGAAGGGGAGGGGAGCATTATGATTTCATACATCGATACATATGCAAGTGTATGTGCATATATGTACATACATATACATCTATCTATCGATACATAAGGGGAGGTTACCATATATGCATCCATGTTTTATATATATATATATTGAGATCCCATACTTAGTCTTGCTTGGTATGATTACTGCTTCTCCGATCCACCCTTTTAACTTGAAGGCCCAATCGCCAATGAAGTGATGTCACAGCATCATATTCTCAGTCGAAAGTCATCTCCAGGTCAACTCTGGTAAACCAGGTCTAACGATGAACATATTTCAAATCAGAACTTGATTTTGCCCTCTTGGCTAGCTAAACCAAGCATCTCCACTTGCTCGCTGGACTGCCCAGGTAAACCAAGTTGAACCACCTGAATTGGGCATCTTCTTAATCAGGTGGCCATTAGGTTTTCCCCACAAAATCCACCCCTTCCAGTGCCACAACCTTTTCTCTACACCTTTCTTGGTCCAAGGTAACAATGTCACCACGCATGCTTCCTAGCAACCACCTGTTTCCTCTTCACTGATTCTTTGCCCCAGTGAAGAACGCAAAACCTTGGTGCTTCCCTGAATCCTTGTTGATAGGATACACTTATCTTATCTTCCACTATAACCAAGACACATGCTCTTAGATCCCATGTATCATGTATGATGCATCTCTCAGATCCCTCTCATCTATCCACAGCACATCCCTTAACTCCCTCAACTCCATATAATATGCTCCCTTCTTCTCCAAAGGGACATAGGAACCCCGACCGGCTCAACCTACACAATGGTTAGAGCTATCATCATTTGAGGCCTAATCTCAGGGGTTCGTTACTGTACTGCTGCAAATTGGACGATGGAGAAGGCACTTTGGCCCCCAATCCAAGCCAACATAATCGCCCCTTAGGCCCCACACCATGCTCTGTAGACACAACCTCCTCCTGGAGAAGAAACTTATGCGGCACCATAACACCAGGTGCTCCCGCATTGCCACCCACCTACTACAGACAATTTCATCATTCGTAGAATGATTTCAACCTCCCCTGCCACAGCGGCACCCGCATTACCATCCATCTACTGCAGTCAATCTCGTCATTCCAAAGAATGATTTCAACCTCCCCTGCAGCTCTAGCGATTAGTATTCTACCTACATCAGCTACTCTTGTTCCTTCCTTTGCTGGGTTCTTTGCAGCTCCCCAACCTTTGGGCAATTCACCCTGCCAGCCAGCAAAACAGGCTAAAAGCCATCTTCGTGCAATCTACCAATGATTGGCCATGTGATGGACAGATAACAGTGTAAATATTAGTCATATAACCTGTTAAGAGAAGGATCCTCTGGATCCTATTAGAATTGCTCTTCCCTTATATAGTCTTTCCTTCTTTCTCCCTCTTTCTCCTTCTTTCTTGCTATATTTTGTATCCTACTAGGAATAGGACATTGGCCGTTAGCCATGCCCTCCTTTGGAGGTCTTGTACTTATATATATATTGCATATATGTTATGGGAGAGACCAAACCCTCCAACTCCTTCCCTCTCTTACTCATATCAAGGTATCAGAGACACCCTTACCCTAGCCGCTGCTGCTCGCTTGACCCTGCCGGAATCCCATCCTCGCCACCGTGGCTTTGGCTCTACTCGCGCTCGCAACCACCTGTGCTTGCTCTCCTCGCGCACGACATCTGCAGCACGTTGCCTGTCACAGCACACGATGTTCCTTTCACCGGTCATAGACGCCCAAGCCGCCCGCATCACCCGTGGATACCACTGCCCTCTGCTCTTCGGCCTCTACCGACACCCCGCCTGCTCCGCCGTGGCCAGCCACTGCTGCTGCATCACCGCAGACACCGCCGCCCACTACTACTTCAGGTGTCACCACCACCATTGGCAGCCAACACCACTACCTCCCTCTTGCGGATTAGGGCACTAATCACCCTCCCCTTCAAGTGGATAAGAAGGGCCAAATCAGGTCCTTCCAAGACCCGGTTTCTTAAGTCTATCGGATGCGATCCCGTTTACCAGATCCATTTCACATAAACCCTTTAGGTAACCAGCTTCCAAGGTGTCTGGTCCATTGTGTCACGCAAACCAGCATACCATATATCCATCTGGGGGTTTTTCGACGTTCCGATAGCATCGGTGTAGTCAATTTTGCCATTCGGCATCACATTTGGGACCTTCTGCCTTCGGCACCATGTTGTCCACACCAGATATTCCCAAGATGGATATTCAGTTGAACGGAGGCAACGACTATGCTGTCTGGGCCACTACACTACGCTCGAATTTGTGTACTGCAAAATTATGGGGATACGTTAATGGTTCCATTACTATAGGTATCGTTCATGCATCTAATCCCACTGCTAGTTCTACTGCAGACCATGCTGCAAAATCCAGCACTGCTTCTCCTATTGTTTTGGCTACACCGACTCTTCAGGCTTGGAAGGATACCGATGAGATCATCATGGGATACCTTTTTTGCTCTGTTGATCCTTCCATCCATCTGGCCATACTCACTATTGCTCGCCTTTAATGACTTTATCTGGCCAAACGCTACATTCAGGGTAGTGGTGCCCGTGAGTATCAACTGCGCAGTGAGCTTGATAGTCTCCGTCAGGAAGAGCTCTCTATTTAGGACCTCTTCACTCGACTTCATCGCATCTGGTCCGAATTGGATGCTATGCATGTCTGGCCGGGTTTCTCACTATTCATGTAACCAACAACGAGTTCGACAACAGTTCTCTCACTTTTTGAAGCGCCTCCGACCTAAGTTCGAGGCCCTTCGAACACAGCTTCTTCATCGCTCTCCTCTACCTACTTTAGATGATG
Organism: Amorphophallus konjac; assembly: GCA_022559845.1. NCBI lineage: Eukaryota > Viridiplantae > Streptophyta > Magnoliopsida > Alismatales > Araceae > Amorphophallus > Amorphophallus konjac. Next base: position 348,582,719 of record CM040124.1, read on the forward strand.
CTCGAGCTGAGATCATTGCTGAGGAGACATGGCTCCGCGCACTTGGTTCATCTTCTACTCCTTCTGAGAAGGTGTTGCCAGTCTCAACACGCCCTTCTCGCCAACGTACCTCCCCTCAAGCTTCTACTGGAGATACCACTGGCTCTGCGGGTCGGCTCTTCTACCACTACTGTCGTCTTCCAGGGCCATCTTCAAGATACTTGTCCTCAACTTCTTCGTAAGCAGAATCGCTCCGCTCGCCTTATAACTGTTGTCGCTGATGCAAAGTCTTCTACTTCATATCACTCAATCACGTCTCCTACCACTCCAGACATGGCATAGTTGGTCACCCAAGAGACTCAACTTGCCTCTTAGCTTCAGTACCTTCAACAACTCCTTCAATCTGTTGGTCTTCTAAATAAATCCTCTGCTATGTCTGCCACCTCTAGTACTATCTCTACCTGGATCTTAGACTCTGCGACTTCTCATCATATGACTTCTAATGGCTCGTTACCTGTAGATTGTTCTCCCTCCCACTCACTTGCAGATTCACATTGCTGACGACATTCCTCTTCGTATCTCTCAATGTGGTACCATCACCCGCACATCTAACCCTTCTAGTCGTTTGACCCTTTCTCCTGTGCTTCATGTTCCCAATCTTTTTATGAACTTAATTTTCATTAGTCGCCTTGCCGATGTTGGATACATTATCTCATTCACCTCTTCTTCATGTTCTATACAAGATTTGCATACAGGTCAGAGGATTGGAACCGATCGTAGAGTGGGTAGCTTGTATCGCTTGGAGTCACTACATCTTCCTCCCTCAGACATCATCTCCTTCAGCACTTATGGGGCAGCTTTCTCTATTGCTAACGTGACATCGTCGTCTCAGTCATCCTTTTGAAGCTCATCTCAAGTCCTTGTTTCTGTCTGGAGTCTCAGGGCCTTAGCAGTCTTCCATTCGTTTATCTCATTGTGAGGGTTATAATCTGGCTAAGCATTCCGCCCTTCTTTTTTCTTCTTGAGAGTCTATATCTTCAAAACCTTTTAATTTAGTGCATTCTGACATTTGGGGTCCATCTTCTTTCTTTGCCTTCCATGATAGGTTTTTTATATTATATCAATTTTATTGATGATTGTACTCATTTCACTTGGATTTTTCTTCGTCACCGGAGATCAGACCTTCTTTCTATTTATCGTCAGTTCTCTGAGATGATCTACACCCAGTTTCATTGTCGCATCAAAATACTTTGCACTGATGGTGCTCGCGAGTACCTCTCTACTGACTTTCGAGACACCCTGTCTTCACATGGAACCCTTCCTCAACAGTCCTTCCCTTACACTCCACAACAGAATGGAGTTGCCGAACGCAAATATCGCCACATCCTTGACATTGCTCGAGTGCTTCTTCTCTCTGACTCTGTTCCTCGTGTCTTTTGGGCAGAAGCTGTTCTCACTTCTATTTATCTTATCAATATCACACTGTCCTCCGCTCTTTCAAGGTGTTCTCCCTACGAGTGCCTTTATACTTCACAACCTCCCTATCAGGATCTTTGAACCTTCGGTTGCACGTGTTTTGTCTTGCTCCCTCCTCATGAGCACACAAAATTCTCTCCGCAAGCAGTTAAGTGTGTTCTCCTTGGGTATGATACAGAACACCATGGGAATCGCTGCTATGATCCTACAGCTCGTCGGCTTCGTATCTCCCGCAAGGTCACCTTCTTTGAGGACGTTCCTTTCTTTGCCTCTTCTTCTCAAGTTTTGAGTCGGGATCTTTCTTTCTCATATGATCTTAGACCCTCTCCTTCAGCCATTATTCTAGGCTTTCCTCTTGATGAGCCTTCTCCCGCTCCTTCCCCCTTGCCTCACGAGCCTTCCTCACCTCCTCGGCCTCCCATTGTCCATGTCTACAGTCGTCGTCTTCCTGCACTTGGAGATGTTTTTGTACCGCTGGCTGACGATGTTGGTGACCCTCAAGGACAAGACACCCCCACTTCTACTTTTGTTCTGCCTCCTACGGATCCTCCACGGCTTAACCCTCCACGTAACCGCCATCCTCCTGATCGGCTTAGTCTTGTTTTGGCTGACTCCTACTCTCCGTAGTTCTCTACCTTCATTGCATCTCTTCACACCTATCAGGAGCCTCAGAGTTATCTCTAGGTAGTGTAGTCTCCCAAGTGACGGCAGGCGATGGACGAGGAGCTTCATGCTCTTCAGGGGACACAGACTTGGGATCTTGTTTTACTTCCTCCCAGTGTTTCTTCTATCAGATGCAAGTGGATTTACAAAATCAAGACTAAGTATGATGGTAGCATTGAGTGTCATAAGGCTCGACTTGTGCCATGGGATATTACTCAAGAGTATGCCATTGATTATGAGGAGGCTTTTGCTTTGATCGCTAAAATAACCACCGTTCGTACTCTCTTTGTTATTGTGGCTGCTCGTCGGTGGCCTCTCTTCCACCTTGACGTGAAAAATGCATTTCTTCATGATGACCTTTCTGAGGAAGTGTACATGTAGCCTCCTCCGGGTCTCTCTACACCGCCACTCCATGTTTGTCGACTTCGCAAGGCCATATACGGACTCAAACCAACTCCTTGAGCTTGGTTTGAGCGGTTCCGTTAGGTTATTCTTGATGCTGGTTTTCAGGAGAGTGCAGAGGATTAGCTCTTTTTATCATGCCATTCTTCTACTCTATGTTGACGTCATGATTATCACTGGAGATGACGATGTTGCTATTGCCTCGCTTAAGCATCGCCTCCATCAACAGTTTGAGATGACAAACCTTGAGCCTTTGCAATATTTTCTTGGTCATAAGGTCACCTACTCCTCTTGTGGTTATTTATTATCTCAGCAGAAGTACATTAGCTACATTCTTCAGCGTACTGCTTTATGATTCTCGCATAACTGACACTCCTATAAAGCCTCATCTCAAGCTTCGTCCATCAGATGGTGTTCTCTTAGACGATCCTACACGCTATCGTCAACTTGTTGAGACTTTGGTGTATTTGACTATTACTCGACCTGACATTGCCCACACTATTCATGTCCTGAGTCAGTTTGTCAGTGCCCTCACCTTAGTTCACTTTGCTCCTCTTTTGTGTGTACTTCAGAATCAGTGTGGCACTATTCAACGCTCCTTATTCATGTCGTCCACGAGCACCTTAGAGCTTCGTGCTTATTCGAACGTTGATTGGGCTAGCGATCCTACTGATCGTCATTCTCCCACCGAGTTCTGCATCTTTCTCGGCTCATCTCCTATTTCCTGGCAGAGCAAGAAGCAAACTCTTGTCTCTCGCTCCAGCACTGAGGTTGTGTATTGTGCCATGGCTGACACATCTACTGAGATCGTTTGGCCTTGTCCTCTTCTTCAAAATTTCGGAGTCAACCATTCGGTTCCCACACCACTTTATTGTGACAACCATAGTGCTCTTCAGATTGCCGGCAATCATGTCTTCCATGAATGGACCAAGCGCATTGACATTGATTGTCATTTTGTCTGCCAACAATATCTCTCTGATACTTTGTCACTTTCACATATTTCCTCCGCCGAGCAACTTGCTGATCTCTTTACGAAGTCTCAAACGACTTCGTGTTTCAGAAAACTCATTGGCAAACTCTCAATGTATGATCCCCCGAGTTTAAGGGGGGTGTTAAGAGAAGGATCCTCCGGACCTATTGGGATTGCTCTTCCCTTGTATGGTCTTTCCTTCTTTCTCCCTCTTTCTCCTTTCTCTCTTGCTATATTTTGTATCCTACTAGGAATAAGACTTTGGCCATTGGCCTTGCCCTCCTTTGGAGGTCTTGTACTTGTTTATATATTGCATATATATTATGGGAGAGGCCAAGCCCTCCAATTCCTTCCCTCTCTTGTTCGTATCATGACCAATGTAAACAAGGAATTCAAAATCGGACTTTGTATTCAGACCAACCCTGGAGTCTTCCTGGTCCACCTTCACTCTTAAGTTCAGTATTGGGCAGAAGTTAGCTAGGTATTCTCAATCAGAACCAAACAGTTTTTCTGCCAGTTCCAATCTGGTTCAACCCCTTCAGTAACTTTTTTAATCTCATGACTATATCCATCTTTTCGTCTAGTCTAAAACACCTCTTCTGGCTTCTTCTCTTCCTTTCCTTCCTTTGTCCTCTTCTGCAACTCCTACGCTTGTGATCAGAAGCCCCTAATGAGGCACATCCTCATAACCTGGTCCCACATTCTATTCATCACTTGAATACTATGACAGAAGAGCAGGGAACTTGGCTCTCCTTGTCTTTTCCTCTCCCATATGTAGAAATAACCTATGGCTGAAGCATTAACCAACAACAAATTTTGCCAAGGCAAGATATAATCTGACCTAGTTCACACATCTGCCAGTGAAGCCCTCAATGCTCAATACACAGCGAGGTTCCACTCTCTTTCATAGGCCTTCTTAAATATTGGTCACCAATTGATGATTTCTGTATGCACCACAAGAAATTTCCTGGTTCTGTCAATCATTAACAAAAGCAAGTTTCCAATCGACCACTATGTCAATCACGGTCACTGCTACCTTTGCTTGCTAACTGTCCCATAGAAACTGTTTAGTGGGCTAACGTGCTCAAAGTCCTGGAACTATCTGCCCCACTCCTTCAGCATCCACACCAAGTAGGTTTCAGTCAAATCACTTAAGCGGACCAAACCTCATAAAAGTCCAGGATACCTGTGACATCATATTGTCGACTAGGTGCCAAAATCTCGGTTCAGATATAAGGGGTACCATCCAAACCTAGTGTCCTATGTATGGTTTAGAGAGTTGATGAAAAACAAAAAGGGGGTAAAAGGGGGTAGGAGAAGAAGGGAGATGAGCAGTTGGCCTTGTGCCACCATGCCCATGAGGGAAGATCCTGGTATCACACTGATTGCTTGTGTTAGGGATGCAAATGGATTCGATTTGGTCTGTATAAAAAGGTACCCAAGACTGAATACAATAATAAATGCCCTCCTCATAGCCTGTTTGAACCTGTAAACAAAACATTTATCGAACATCTTTATTTTATCAAACAAAATAATCAGTATCAGATAGCATGCCAGCTAATCCCGTGATATTTAGTTTATCATTTTACTCTTAACATAAGCCACAGTACTTTAACCTGATAATTGAGATATATAGTATAATATTCAATATATAAAATTTACAATCAATTAAAATAATTAAATTATACCAGACAATATTGGCTATAAAGTTTGGTTATAGGTCAATCTGTTACTTTATTTGATTTGTTTATTGGATCAAAACTACCGCATGTTACTGAATCCACAAAAGACCTGTTTTTTATTTGTTCATTACTTATTCTGAGAGGGTGATATGCACAACCATAAACCAATGGAAATGCTCATAACTTGGTCAATTATTGGGCTATTTGTTGCCATGAGTTCCTTAGCTCATGCAAGATTGATAAAGTAAGAGAAATGAAGCTTACATTGTAGATTACATTAATAATTGTCATTAGCCTCAGCTAGGGTATGAGCTTAACATTTCTGATGAAAATAACATAATAAATCTGAAGTATACAACTATACATAGAATGTCTAAAATTTCCACACCAAATAAGAAGTGTGTCAAAAAAATATGAAGACAACAGTTATCCTACTCTATCAACTAACTATAAGAAAAAGGAAGAAAGGGAGGCGGCACATCTTAAGCTCCATGAGATTGAAGTGAGCATCGTTGATGCACCCAACACATGCATCCTTTGATTGAAGGCATGAACCTTATTACTTACTTACAAACTGGGATTAGCCTTCTAGATCAAGCACCTCAACTATCCAACAAAACTTGAGGTGAATTTCACACCATTTTGCTTTTTGAAAGCTCATATAGGTTTCCATGAAGTGGTAAAAAAAATTTCTCAAGCTTTTACGATTTGCAACCCAAAGGCCCATATCATGTATTTCATATATGATAATACAAAGTTTATCTCATAACCAAGGACACACCTATAGCTGTGGTATTGTTATCTTTGAAGCATTGCTCTCCAGCCACAAGTTCAAAGTCAAATGGACTAATGTTTTCAGGCTTTTCTCTTTGAAGAAACAAACTGACCTTCCATTACAGACAGGAAACTTTATTAATGGCTACACAAGTGACAATGTTCGAGCTATCCGAACATCAATGATCTGGTGGTTTTCTAGTTCCTAGCCTTAGAATATTTAAGAAACTTAACAGTTTGAGGACGCTAGATGTAGAAGGCACCTGATCCAAAGAGGACATCCTTATGAGGCCTAGACGGATTGACATGGATACACAGCAAGCATAATGCCATCAAATTTGTAGGCATGCTTGAAAATAGAAAAAACAAGTAAAATAATAGAAGTTTATCTTTCAAGGTTAAAAATTAAATGATGAATCATAAATGCCAATAAGAACTAGGGAAGTTTTTTATCCAGTACCCACCATAAATTTTTTGTTTCAAATGGTTCCTTGTGAAGGCACATGACAATCTCTTTTCAACACTAATGTGGCTTAAACAGCAACAGATCGAGTCCTATCATGGAACAGAGGGTCTGTACTTTTCTAAAGTCCTTTAAGCAGAATTTATTCTCCTCAAGCAATTAACATCAATCATTGAAATAACCAGAATCAGAAGCATTTTAATTCATTGGTTGATCGTCAGATCACAGGATTGACTATGAAGATTACATCAGGGATGATAAAATTATTGATAAGAGTAAACCTACCGCGGAAAATATGCCTAAATTTCCATTCAACATCATGAAGGTCCCTAGCGATGAGCTCCTGAGCAGGTGGCTGGTGAGTGTAATCCTGTATTTAACAGGCAACATTGTCCAATGAAATGGAAGAGGTCCATACGATATGCCAGTACTTGCCACAATAAAATCCAACCTGCAAATCAATCTTCCTATAATAAATATGTTAAAAAAGCTACAGAAAATGAACATACCAAAGGTGGGAAAACTTTTTCAGCAGCACGACGGGGAACAGAAAATCCTCCATGTGTGCTTGTGTCACTGGCTGTCAAAGTTTTACAAAAATAATTTGTGGGCTGCTTGCTCTGTAGAACCATTTCAGGAGGAAGGTATATATCTTTTTGCTCTTGCTGCACAAGGTCATAATTCAGCTCAACCAACAATATCATAAAAATCCTAAAAAGTCAATTTCTGCCAAGACTTGTCTTTACCGGGCTAAGAGGCTGCAGGGTCATTTGTGCATACACCTCATCTGTCTCCACGTCTGCCTGAAATTACTGGAGCAATCAGTTTCTGCAAGCAAGCCAACCCAGAACTAAACCAGAGAAACTACCGTACTCACATGCATTGTAACATCGTGAAGTTGGCAGATCAATTGGGGAGGCAGATTTGGATAATTGGGAATATGACCCTCAACCTCCTTGTTCGTCGACACAGCAACCTTGACTCAGAAAAAGAGGGGAAAGGGGAACAAGTTTCAACAGCAGAACCTCAACCGTAATCCATGGAGATAACCAAAAACTAGAAGAAAGAAATTTGGTTCCAGGTCACATACTAACCTGTTCACTGTGACCCTGTGGGAAGTACACGACGCGGGTGCCAACTGTCGGTAAGGACACAAGAGGGCCGGCACAGGCGTGCCAGAGCTCTGAATTTAAGCATCTCTTTTCTCCTCCTACCATGATATATAATCATATTTATCTTGGTCAATCTTCCCGCAATCTCTGTTGTACTATTCGTGCAATAATCTTTTATACCCAGAGGAACAAAAGGAAAAGGGGTCTACTGGCACTTACCAAACGAAGACGAAGAAGGAGGAGGAGGAGGAGGTGGTGGAGGATGTACCTTCCTGTGTCTGCTGGCCCAAACCTACAGTTGAAAGCTTCATCTTTTCTCAACAAAGATCACGTGTAAAGGCGGTACTGCTCCCTGCAAATCCGCTCGACCATAACAATCCCAGGCTGCTTTCCCATGCAAATCTGTCTACTTCTCCCGTCTCTATGTCCCTTTCTCAATCTCTATCCTAGCAACGCTTTAGAACTGCACACCACACCACAAGCACTGCATTTCACATGCCGAGGAGACAAAACCAAGATAGCCAGCACTCAGAACCCCAGAACACGCAGCGAAGCCGAATTTAATCTCGCAATTTCAACTCCATCACTAATCATGAAACGCACAAAAGCACCACACGCCATCCGACAGCCCCACAGCTCACCCCTCCCCAGCCCCCGCAGCTCCTCCAACACGAAGGTCACACAGCATCGACTATTCCAGTCCGAATCCCTGGGCCACCAGCGATGCGCGCGCTCCAGATCTCCGACAAATACCCAAATGCTCCACCACTTACCACCTCCGAAGTCGAAGCTTCGGGCAGCACAACCACTGGACAACCACAGCCGATCACTCGCTGCAGCGTAAAGAGGCGAAATAACAGTAGCAGGAGCAGCCTAGTCGCCTTCCTCGCCCCCCTTCACACCACCACCACAGGCGATGGCATCCACCGCAGCATTCCCTCAAGCCAGACACTGAGACGGAGCCAAAGAGAGAGAGAAAGCGTGGGGAGAGAGAGGCGAGTACCTACAGGGTGGAGCTCGGGAACAGGCCTCAGCCGAGCTCCAGGAAGCTCTCACCCCTCCAGATCGCCATGGAAACCTCCTACTCTCCCCAACCAAGCACTCCCACCAAGTATATCCACAGAGGTGGAGGAAGAGAGCGCGCGCGCGAGAGAGAGAGAGAGAGAGAGAGAGATCCCCTGGCAGCCTAAAAAGTGATAATAAAACCTGAAACCGGAACGGGGGGCTTCTTTTCTTTTTATTTAATAACAAAATATTTGTTCTCGCAGCAGTCGGGTCTCGGCTTTTACACCGGTCACTGTCTGTGAACCAGAGGCTTACCTTTTCTTTGTGCAGGGTGGTCGGGTCCACCACAACCCTCAAAAACAATATATATATATGTATATTATCTTTTAAAATTTATAATCGAATAAATAATAATAATAACGCAGGCGAGCAAAAAGGGCTTGGGGAAGGCAGAAACTGATGCGGGCCGTCCGATCCGGACCGCCGAGCGCAGACCAGGGACCGAATCCAGGCCGTCGAACGTGTCTGACAGACGTGACCGATATCATGTGCATCTCCCCCCTCTAAAATCGCTGTCACCGATCGTACGGACGCGCCCCTCGGAAATGACGTAGGACTCCCTCTACCCTTCGCCTTTTTGATTATCACCCTCTTCTCTTTTTCACATAATTTTTTCCGCTTTTCGAGACGTGGGGGAGGGGTATTTTGGAGATATTATTCTTCTTCAATCTCGGAGGAGATAAAAGAGAGATATTACGGGGGTGTGCGTTAGAATTTCTTTTTTTTTCTTTTTTTTCTTTCGTTTTATCCCGGCGTAGTGTGTCGGCGCCGCGGCGAACAAAAAATCTAGAGGACCACCACATGCAGGAAGACAATCGCGACCGTCCGCTCGGAGCTGGACGGTTGCCCAGTCCGTACGCTAATAATTGTACGCGGGCATTTAGGGGGGAGGGGGGTTTGTGTTTCGGCGCGCATGGTTGGGGGTGGGAGGGTGGCGTGTGGCGGGGGCGGAGGGAGAGGAGGGAGCAGAACCATGAGAACCACCTGAGCGAGGGCAAGGTCTACTGGGAAAGTAAGCTATCGGATACGACCCGTCTGGTTAATTATCTCGTATCAGAGTCCGTGTTTAGGATTAGGGGCGCACTTTGTACGTTTATCACATGGTTAAAAGTCACGTCTTGGTGACGTGCTTGATGTGACTGACAACTCCCCGGAATTGTTAATGCGGCGGCTAATAGTGTTTTGCGGAGGTTTTTTATGCAAGGGATTGGGATTAAGACAGTTTTGTTTGATCTTGAGATCCAAAGATCCCCTGGCCCTGACTCCTGTGACATGAGCTGTCGTGGTCTCTTCCTCTGGTTCTGCGGCATCAAAAGAAAATTACGTACCGCCTTCGGACAGGTCACCGCCGGTCATTTTAATTTTACGGTCATCTCGTCGTCGTCAGTGCCCCCACCATTTTGCTCATAAATTTTCTGTGAAACAAAGGTGGAGGAATTACGAAGGAGTAGGGTAGTGTGGATAGAAGGGAACTCTCTCAGTATGAGATGAGCGTAGTGTGGGGGTGGGGCCGCGAGGGTGCCGGCCTTATCGAGATCAGACGGTGACCGCGCCGGGGGATGCCCGGTGTCCTCGCTGGGGCATCACAGGGCGTGGACTGGTTAACGTTCACATGAACAATGATTGGTTACTAATGGTTCACGTATCGTGGAGAGAGAGAGAGAGAGAGAGAGATGGGATCGTGGGATGGGAGACGCCGGCGTCTGCAGTGTAAAGAGTGGGGGAGGAGATGAGGCGACCCCACCGGGCATAAGGCGATGTGGGTGAGGGTGATGAGGGGGGAATTGACCGATTGGGGAAGGGTGAAGGGTGGGGACGTGTTGCCGGGTGGTGGGGCAGGGTGAGTCAGTAGTCCAGTACCAATGGTGTGGTGTGGGGGTGTGTGTGTGTGTGTGTGTGTGTGTGTGTGTTGTGCTGGCCTGTTGGTGGTGTCCTGTTGTTGTGACCTAACAAACAGATGTGGGGGCTCCCCCGAGAGTCCTCTGAGCAGACTTGGGGGGGAGGAGGGGGTTCGCCTTTTTCCCCATTACCGGCCACGGCACGAGGGGATGGTTACCTTGGATGGGAGGAGGAGGGGGTTGGGGGTGGGAGGTTGATTTATCTTTCTCAAGGATCTTCCCCAACCCCAGCTTTCTTACCCGGCAGTCAATCTGCAATCCTTGCATTCAACTGGGGTCCTATTCATGTCGCAGATGGTATTGTTTCTTGCAAAGGTAGTTTGTATGTTGTTAGTTTGGTTATTTTGGGAAGAAATTTTCAAATTTTAAACATTACGTACGTGATCTTTTAAGGCGATTTTGATAATGGAATAAGGGCGCATTTGAGAACCCAATCTATTTAGTCGATGTCAGGATAATCTAACCACCGTACAAAACTCTTCCCATATTAAATTTTGTAACGATTAAAAATCTCAGAAAACTCTTTTATTACTGCTTCTGTGGATTCAAAGGGGCACCAACCTTTTGTATCTATCTTCTCTCTCGTCAAGATTTTAAACCTACTCAAAAACTCAGACAATGGTTGGATCATTTATTAAAATTCAAACTCTGTCAGAGATTCTAATGATTGGAATCCCCGCAGAGTGTGTTCTCAAATGCACCCTAAGAGTAGAACAAGGTGAATTATTTTTCCTACTCGCTCTTAACCAAGTTTGATAACATAGTTAAATTACGTGAGATCGATTAAGGTTAAGTCCCTTATTCTAAGGTTAACTCATTCGATCCTTTCATATGGAATAAATTAACCCCAGAAAAGAATAACTGATCACTCGGGTCCACCCAAGATAATATATTCTAACATGTTATTAAAATCGCCCTTAAAATTCAGGATCGAGTTGCTATCTAACATATCTTAAAATACTATAAAACACTATATTTGTGTGGCATAGAAAATAATATATTATTTTAAGTATATATTTTACTGAGTCTCATGTCAAATGAAACAACCCCCGGCCCCATTCAAAAGAAAATGTCTAACCCATACAATATGTTATGATGTTTTAAGGCGTTTCATGTCAATTAACTAGCCTCTCAATCAGAAATTCAAACTTGGAGATTCCTATCTAAGGAATAAATAAAATAAGAAGATTAATTAAGGAGGGATGACTGCCACTTAACAGGACAACCATCATAGTTTTTTCACACACCAAACAACTGATTCCTTATCTTATTACGAGACAAAAAAGGAATGGATTTTTTTCAAATATGTCCTGAGGCTGGCATATTTATAATTTTTTTAAAATAACAGTGAAATTTATAATAATATAGCTTTAGAAATAATATACTTACAATTTCACATGTGACAATGATATTTATATAAAAAAACTCAAAAACAATTGGTTTTACTTCCTCGTCGAATGATACATATATATATCACTATCCCATATATGTCATTCTAGAAAAAGTATTAACATATATATCATTATTATTTTAAAAAAAATGTAAATATGTAAATTTAATTAAATATGTAATATGGGAGACCTAATCTACCCACACGGAAGCACGTGCGAAAAGAGGGGAAAAAAATAGTTTGAGGGCAGGGTGGTAGGGGCTTGCACGTGACTCAAGTACTCTAAACATAAAATAATAATGTGTTCGGGTTTAAGGTTGCAGCAAGCTACTGAACCCAGATTAGACTAATGAGGTGGGACTGGGAGGAGGCGTTTTGTGCCTTTGCCCTTCTTATTTGGGGATATGCTCATGTCACTTCACAGTTGGGTAAAATGCCTAACCAATAAAATTATCAAATCTCATGAGGGGGCGAACGGAATTTAATTCCCGGTCCGTAGGCCGCACCGTGGTAATCAGTTAGCCCAAAATTGAGCTGAAGGTTAACTCATTTTTATTTTGATAATAATAGAATTAATTTAGAAGTAAAATAATAGATTAACTTAGTTTTAATTCAATATGATTTAATAGGTAGCATTTTAATTAGATAATAATGTCAACTCAATATCGCATTTGTTGTTTTATTTTGAATTTTTTACTTAAAAGCATGTGTCACTTTAAATTTTTTAATTTTTAAATATTTTTATGAGATTTTGTAAAATAAATATACTATCAAAATAATAAAATTTTAAAAAATAATATCACTAATCTCACTAATTAAAACTTAACAGTCATAAATGTCATTAATTATAATTTAAGATTATTATTCATTGTTAAATTTTATTTTTTAAATATTTTTAATAGATTCTATAAAGTAAATATAACATGATAGTAATACTTTTTTGATAAACAATATCATTAATTAAAATTTGAAATTCAGAAATGTCATTAATGATGATTTAAGACTATTGTTCATTGTAAATTTTTTAAAATTTTAAAATATTTTTATATATTCTATAAAATAAATATGATATGTAAATAATAATTTTTTGTAAATAAAATCACTAATTTTACTAACTAAAATTTAAAGATCATAAATGTCATTAATTACGCATTGTTTAGAGAGAGGTAGAGAGAGAAGGGTTGGGTTAACTTAACGACGCTCGACGGTCAAGTTTCGTAATCTCAGAATAATTTAGGATTAAACCTTTTTTTTGACCCGATTAAGTTAACCTTGCTATCGAATTACAGTGAGAGTTAACTCTGAGATAATTCTGAGTTAACTTCGAGTTAACCCAAAATTAACTTTTCATTTAATTGGGAGTAGACATAAATTTATTATTTCTACCAATAATATTTTTACATATAAAATAATTATGTAAATATTTAAAAAATGTTATGACAATAAGAAAAGAAAAGTCTCCTACTTAAAAAAAAAAGTGGGCTGTCAAAATGGGTTTTGGATCTAAGATCCGACCTATTTAAACCCAATAATACCCGATTTGGGCAGAGTCACTTACCCGTTAGTACACCTTCTAGATTCTACCTTGGATAGGATCATAGGACCATGAGCTATTTACAATTCTAGGCATGCAGTCAGACCCATTTGTCAAACTTAAAATACTCTAAAGATAAACAACCTATTGTGTCCGGTCTACCTTGAAATTCAAATCCACGTAATCAGAAGGTAGACCCAAAATTTACACTTTTATCCGAAAAATCATAAGACGTGACACGACTCTAAATACATTAATTGCTAGTAAGAGTCTGTCTATTTCCATTCTGCTTAGACCCTTAAGCCCAGCTTTGTTTAGGAGTTCATTTTGATTTTTTTTTTTTACGTAGAGCTAATGTTTTTAATATAACATGATTGAATTTAGATAATTAAATTAAATAATAATTAACTCGAGTTAATTTAGATTAATTTATTTCACTTACATAAGTGAATTAAGTTAATCCGATAATATATAAAAATAAAAAATAAAATAAATTAATTTAACTTCAGTTAGATTATTTTTAATCTCAAATTAAAGTGGAGCTAAAATAAATATTTAAAATTATTAAAGAGCTTATAATATAAAATTAGGGGGGACCATATAACAAGGGGGGAGGCTCGAGAGATCTGCCGAGGCCGTGTGACAGTTCTCTCTCTCTATGTGGCAGGTGGGGGGGGGGAGGGGTTGCTAGTAGTACTACTCGGCAGTCAATCTTTGACCGATTCCTTTTACCCCAGTGTCAGGTCAGTGGTTATTCTTAAGGGCTAGTTTGTTATTCGAATGTGGGTACCGTGTTCGACCCTTTGGGGTCGAACACGGTAACCGACTCCTTGTAAGTCTCTTGTATGTGAGGGGAGTGGGTGGATCTCGTGATATTTCTCTCTCGTCGGTTAACAAATCTAGTCGACAATTTATTTGTCAAACCTGATCTAAAGGTTCGTCTCAACTCTTTTGCCCATTAGCGTACACTTATGTATTCACAACTAATAATGTTTATTTTATAGTTATATTTATTGATATAAAAAATTAAAAATTTTAGATTAAATTCGAGACCTCTCCTTTGCAAAGAGCGAAGGAACGTATTTTCTATTGGTCATCATAATTGGATTACACTTGAGAAAATGGAATGGGTTGGGTTTGGGTGAGATAATAGATGTAGAGGTTTAAAAATAGAATTATACGACAAATCTTATATGAGAAGATAATCGGGTATTTATAAAGTCAATTCTATTATTTAATCCAAAAGAATCACTTTAAAAGATAACATTTCACTTCTGATCTCAGGATTGTATCTCTTAAAAGCTGGATGTACTGAAATATTTAAATTTAGAGATGTCCATGCTGATTTGTCCGTGGCCATGCTATGCTCGTCATGCCATACGACGATGTAGGTTAAAAGTGTACGGAAATTATTTCATTCCCTAAAATAGGAAACTTGTTTTATTCTTAGATCGAAGAATATTTAAAAGAAAATTTTTTTATCATTATAGATTGTTAAAAAAAGAAACTAGTCTTATGAATTGTGATGGACTACTGTGAATTATTAGTGGGGAGAGAGGAAGAGGGAGAAGTTCAAACTTTTTTCTAAAAAAAGAATATCTTAAATTTGAGAAAGAAAAAATTTTATGTTATTCTTCTAGCCCAATGTACAAAAGAAAGATATTTTTCCTTATTTTTAATTTTAAAAATCATTTTTTAAAAAAATCATCATAATTTGTAGAACGCCATTTCAAGGGCCAACACCCTCTATATAAGACATCTTCTCGAGAACTAAATTTAACATCAAAAGTAAATAATATTTCATGTGACAATAATAAATCTCTTAAAATCTCTTCAATTTTTCAACCCACGATGATGCACCGTCGACAATGCTTCGATTGGGGGTTATCTCCCACTTGCCCCAGATAACCTTGGTTAAGCACAAGGCTTTGCTTTGGTAAGGGATTAACTCGAGGTTAGCCCACTTTTGACCTAGAGTCAATCTAGTGAGCACTTTGGCAAAATTAGCTAACTAACTCAAAATATAAGTGGGTGAAGATGAGATTAACACATGACAACTAAACTCACCTAGTGAGGTGGGTTAAGTGAACCCACTTCTACCTCCGCATTTTGACCACGTACAGCCCACCCCTCATCTTCTCCTTCCTTACTCTTCCCCAACCCCCCACCTCGTGCCCAGCGACGCCCCCCCATCCCCGCCGACGATGCCTAACCCTGGCCCTACCAAGTAATGCCCCGCCCCACACATGTTCGATGATGCCTAACCCGTCTCTACCCTTGGCGATGCCCCTTGCCCCGTTGGCAATGTCCTGCCCTACACACTCTCGGTGATGCCCAACCCTGCCTCTGTGCGGTGTGACCCCCCTATCCCGCTGGCAATGCCCTGCCATGCACACCCTCTGCGAGCCCCTGCATGTTAGGAAAATATCTTTTTTCATAAATTCATTATTTTAAATCATGACAAAATAAAAAAGTATTCATCCCACTGCTATTAAATCAGCTTAAATGTTTAACATAAATCAGATCTCCATTAACTTAAATCAGGAACAATTAAATATCTGAGATAGAATTAAATAAATCTAATAATGCCTAAGTAAACAAAAGGCTGAGTGATAGACGATACATCATCTACTCAAACTCAATATAGACTATATTCCGTCTAATAAACAAAAAGATAAAAAATTTGGGTTAGATGATACATCGTTTAAGTCTCCAAGATAGACGAAAGGTTAGATGATACATTGTCTAAGTCTCCAAGATAGACGAAATGTTAGACGATACATCGTCGAAGTCACTAAGGATAGATGAAGGGTTAGACGATACATCATCTAATTCAAATAAGATAGATTGAAGATTAGATAATATGTTGTCTAAGTTTGAAAGGATAAATGATGCGAGAGTTGATAAACGAATTTCCATCTACGTGGAAAGCGAATAGATAATACATCGTCTAACTGAAGATGCGTTAGATAAAACTTCGTTTAACTCACGATATACAATGGGTTAAATGATATTCCATCTAAATGAAAGATGACAAAAACTAAGAATAGATGATATATTTTCAAACAGAAGATACGTTAGATGAAATTTCGTCTAACTTACGTACGATAGACGATGAGTTAGATGATATTCCATCTTAGTGAAAAATGACAAAAACTACAATAGACAAAACTTCATCTAATCTATCAAATTGATACATAAGATGAATAGAACTACAGATTCACGAAGCATTAGATAATACTTCGTCTAAGTGGTAAATGACAAAAACTATTATAGATATAAATTTGTCTAATCTATAGAAACATTAGGGGCATGTTTGCTAACCGATTAAGTTAGCGCACCCGATGAGAGAGAGAGAGAGCAGTGGGCCCCCACTGCTCTCTCACTCACAGGTGCGCTAACCGTGCCTGGTTAACAAACACCCCTTAGATTAATAGGACTACAAATAGACAAACTGTTAGACGATACTTCACCAAAGTAGAAAACGACAAAAACTAAGGATAGATAAGACTTCATTTAATATAAAAAATAAAAATAGATTACTTAGATGAATAGGTAGACGATACTTCGTCTACCTTCGTAAAATGATAAAATTTCGTCGCCTTAACTTTATCTTCCATTCAAATAAGGCGGTACATATGTTACATTTTTGAGACTTAGTCAAATATATGTTTTTGTTGGCTGCGCTAAATGATAAAGAAAATTTGAAATAATTGTGCTATGATAATTATATATTTTTACATAAAAGTAATATCATTTGCTCATCATTTTATGTGCCATTTTACATGAAATGACAAATATTTGAATCTTCTTCTCAACTTGACTCATTGCATATTTTTCTTATTAAAAACTTTAATGTTGTGGATGCACGGTTGAATTCAGTTATTTTGTGTGTAGGGGGCATGTGAAGTATTTGGTATCAAAGCATTTAATTAAAGGCATGATGTGAAATCTTTGGATGCCAAAGGGGAGCATGGGAAGGAAGGGCCAGATCCGATCACCTCCCAACAAAGCCCCCTCCCCTCGTGGATCCCGTCACCCCCTTTTGCTATGTCCGGGATGTGTTGCAAAAGGTCTTGCCGTGCAAAGTCTTGCATGCGTGGGATGTGATTTGGGGGTGGAACTTAATCGGGAAGTTGGATTTTGGACACATCTTGATGTAACAGTTGTGGAAGGGGGAATGTAACGAGGAAGGTGGGAGATGTCATCCAGGGATTCGAAGGAGTCATGTAGTTGGGCAACTCTTTTAAGGGCCTATAAAGGGACCCATGGAGGTGATGCAAATTTTTTTTGGACTTGATTGGAACTGTTAGCGTTCCTTTGTTTCTTTTCTTTGGGGTTCTTATTGTAGGCGCGAGGAGTTGACGGGAGGAAGGCCGATTCAAAAGAGGACGCAAGGCCTTCGAACTCTTCTCTTTCTCCCTCTAGTTCCTTTGAAATTCTTTTTCTTTCTTGTACTATTTTCTTACTAGTTTGTTTTATTTATTTCATAGACCATAGTTGTCCTTTGTTTAATTTCTT
Organism: Amorphophallus konjac; assembly: GCA_022559845.1. NCBI lineage: Eukaryota > Viridiplantae > Streptophyta > Magnoliopsida > Alismatales > Araceae > Amorphophallus > Amorphophallus konjac. The sequence goes on from CM040124.1 coordinate 348,600,648, forward strand.
TCGCAAAGCACTTTGTAAACTCTTTCTTTATACCAATTTAGTGGGGGTGATATTATTCTTTTGTTCATTTGCTCCCTCGACCTCTTTCTTTCTCCCTTCTAAGTGTGGTGATTATGGTATTTTTCTTTCAAAGCTAATTTTATATGTGTGTCTAGTTGATTTTAATTAGAAACATTATTCATTTTAGTGATAGTTTAAAATATTATTTGAGTAGTTTAAGATGCATTCCAGATTTGAAGTCTGTATCTTTCACATGTTTAATTGATAATTTAAGCCTTAGTTTTTAGTGTTCTTTTGTTTAGATTAGTTGATTTTAAAATTTTGAATCTAATTTCAACCTCATTCTTTCACTATTTTCAAAGTAAAAATCTAAGATTTTCAAATTAAAAATCTCATATTCTCCGTAGATTCGACTCGATTTTACTGCTTGAATATTCTCCTTAATCATTTGTGAGCTGAAATTTAAATTTGGTAGAGTATATTCATGACGTTTGCTTTCGCTTTATCAATTTTTTGTGCCTTTGCTACTAAAGTTTATGATTTTTGGGTTGATTATCTTATGTTTTTCTGTGCATACATTGACACTAATAACTTTTTTTATTATTTACAAAAAAATATAAAAATTATCTAGAAAATCCAAAAAAATAAAAAATAGTAGAAAAATTTGAAAAACATAGGAAACTAAAAAATCCAAAAAAAAGTTTGCTCTCTCTTTCTCTTTTTCTTTCATATTTTCTAAAAAAAAGAACAAGGGATCACGAACAATGTTAGTATCTTACCTTCTCCCTCTTTTGATCTAGTTCTTTATTTTTACTTTTCATATCCAATTAATTTCCATGTTTAGGACTTCTTTAAATTTAAGAAAGATTCTTGTGGTTAGGTAGGATCATTAACTAAAAAAATATTTAAACTTAAATAAAAAATAAAAAAATTTCATTCCAAGATTAGAAAGGACACATGTTATGTCTAGGTCATGCATCATATTACATTAATTGTGATTCTTACTTTAATTTACTTTAGAGATTAATTATTCATGCATTTGCATTAAAATCTCTTGTATGATTTTTTTTTTACATTACATAAAGTAGTGATTTTATCACCATTCTTTGGCCCACAAATCATAATCATCATTGCATCTTTTGTAACACACTAAACTCAATACAAGCAAGTAGACATTAGCCATAGGATCACATTAGGACTTAGGTGCAATGCGAGTCTATAATTACTTTTGAAAATCGATGTCTAGGCTAGATGTTAAAAGGAAAACGCTTGAGCGAGTAAGTGATTCTCTAATTAGGTCCTCGTGAAAATATGGGGGCCTCCTATTTCTCCACCTCGTATTTGGCCATTTAACAAGTGTGAGAGTAGGATTAAATTGTGTCTAGGTCACTTTGTGAAACCAACTTTTTAGATCTATGATACACGCACGTGCCTTAGGTTAATTTGTCGGACAACTTATTTGTGTCTGCTTAAACAATAAAACATAAAAATAAACATAAAAAATAAATAAAAATAAAAATAAGAATACAAAAAATACAAAAGAAAAAATCGAGCTGATTTTTAAGGGTCGGTCTATTTTGACACATCTTCGGTATTTTGACCATAAATTTTTGTGTAGATATTCAATTATGGCGAAAATAGTGCCGTTGGAAACCTTACTTAGAGAATTATTGATATCTAATTTTGTGCCTAATACGAGCTTGGGACGACTTTCAAATCTTGCCTCAAAATTTGATCATAATAATTACGCTTTGAGTTTAGGAACCTTGGTGTATGCAAGGGCGGAGGTTCCTTTGTTCCCATTTAACTGAACCAAATCCTGAAGTTGAGAGGTTGATTCATCACCGAGCCCAAAATCGACTCCCACCTATGGCTAAACATAATCATGAGGATCTGCCTAAGCAAATGAAGGAATATTTCATGCCAACTAATTACAACCCTTTATCTTGCATTCAATTACATCAAAATGAAGCTAATCAATGTGAAACTAAATCAAGCACCATTCAAATGATCCCATCCTTTTATGAAAATATCAACGAAGACCTATACGAGCATCTAGATGAATTCTTGGAGATTTGCTCCATTGTCAAAATTCAAACTTTTTTTGGTAATACCATCAGATTTACTCTCTTTCCATTCACTCTAAAAGATATATAAGGCTAAATATTGGTCAGAGATTTTGGGAAAACTCATTAGAACTTGGGCGAAAATGTAAAAAGAATTTCTTAAACAATTCTATCCTATAGGCCGAACCAATAGCATGAGAAAGGTCATCATAGGGTTTACTCAAACATTAGGGGAGCAAATGCATGAATCAATGGAAAGATTGAAGGAGTTGTTAAGGAAACATCCACACAATGGGTTGTCTAGATGGCAAATAGTCCAAGAGTTTTATGAGAGGTTGACAGATCAACATAGACATATGGTAGATGCATCATGTGGGGGGAGGGCATTTATTAGCAAAAGTGAGGATGAGACTTATGATTTTTTTGAGATGGTGAGTGAGAATTCTATTAATCATGCCTCATTGTCCTCTTATGAGAGAGTTGTGGGTCCATTAAAATGGACTGGGTTGTATGAGATTAGAAATCATGTAGAGCCAGACTCTAGAATAGATATGAACCTCATCCTCGGGCCTATCTTAATCTTTCCAACAAGCTTGTGTGCATGCCTGACCTATCATGTGAGTGACGTGTCCTACTGTGACCCAACTCTCCCCTTTTATCCAGGAACAGGTTCAAGATGTTCAGGGATTCTCCAAGTCCAATTATGACCCATTTTCTGACACTTACAATCTGGGTTAGAAAAATCACCCTAATTTTTCTTGGAAGAACCAACAAGCCCAAGTGACCAATCCTTCGGCTCCACAAGCCCACAGGTCACCTATGCACAATCAATTTCAAACCCATCAAGTTCAACTCAATTTTCAAAATAATTCACATTCTAGAGGGCCGTAGATTTTTCTACGAGTAAATCAACCACCTCTAGCCAATTATTCTCAATCCAATTACCAACAACCTTTCCATGCTAACAGTTTTGAAAAAAAATTCATGTAACTCCAATAGCTGATCCTAACCCATCAATAATCAATCTCCAAGCTAGAAAGTCAAATAGGTCAACTAGTGGAAGCCACCATGAGGAGAGAAGTGGGTCAATTACCAAGTCAACCAATAGCTAACCTAAGAAATCAACTTCCAGGATTTCATCCTCAAGCAGGTCTGTTACCACAAAATGGCCCACAATTTAAGAATGGCAAAGCAATTTCAACCTTAAGAAGTGGGAAAACCTTAAAGAGCCCATTTAAGTCCCAAACAGTAGGTGAAATTAAACTTCTCTAATCAGGTCCAAGAAGATGTTGAAGAGAGTGAGAAAAAGCCCATTAAGGTCAAGTTATGGGGAGAAGATAAAAGGAAGAAGAAACTTGATGAGGACCTTAGCATGTACCAACCCAAAGTTTCATTCCCAAGTGCTTTAGAGCCCAAGCCTACTGGCAAGAAGAAGTCGGCCCAAAATGAAGAGACGATGGAATTATTCAAACAATTGCACATCAACATTCCACTCTTGATGTCATCAAGCATGTTCCGGCTTATACTAAATTTCTTAAAGAGCTATACACCCAAAGGTGTTGTAATACCCCAACTTCAGGAAACCCATTAAGGTATTGGGTTAGCTGTGTTGAGGGGTCATTAGGGCAACCCATTTAGGGCCACTTTGAAAAAGGGGTAAGCCCGATTAGGGTGGATTACTCGAGGTGGGATGAGTTATTCTTATTTGGCTCTTTTTTCCTTAACCGAGGTCAATTAGGGATAAACTTGAGTTTTTTGAATCTAACCAAAAGAGCAGAATAAGTCACTCGGGATGGGTTAGGGGTGACATACCCGCCCCTAACCCACCCCTTTATCAAAGTGGCCCTTAGTGAATTTGAGCTTATTATGAGAAATTCATAACTTCAGAATAGTAGTCTGTTATTTTAAGTATAACTTTATGTAGAAATGTCCAAATAAGGTGAAATTAAACTCATTGGAAAGATAACTTGATTATCTACAACTTTTATGTTAAGTAGTTTTTGAGATTCAGTCATTTAATAAGTCAAAAATATTAAATAATAAGATATAACTTTGGACAATGGGTTAGTTCAAAGATAGACGAAGTAAGGCCTAAATTGAGATAAGCGCTGAAGATAGGCGAAATAAGACCTAAATTAAGATAGGCGCAGAAAATAGATAAAGTTCTATTGGAATAGGTGATGTTATTTGAAGATATATAAAGTTTTATTGAGATAGGTGATGTTATTTGAAGATAGGCGAAGTTCTATTGAGATAGGCGATGTTATTTGAAGATAGGTGAAATTTTGTGAGATTTTTGCATGAAAACCATTGTTAGAGGTGAATTTACAAAAAAACCATTCTTAGAAATACATTAGCAGACATATCACTGGGTTAATTCAAATAGTGCATAAATACCATTTAAGTGTGATTTTTTTACAAGTTGTTGGTAAAAAGAAGTTATATGCATGCAAATAAATATGACATTTTTGCACAATTCAGATTTACACAGTGATATACATGCTAATGCATTTTTAGGAGTATTTTTTTTACAAATTCACCTCTAACAATGGTTTTCATGCAAAAAATCTAAATTTTATTGAGATAAATGAAGTTTTATTGAGATAGACGATGCTATTTGAAGATAAGTGATGTTATTTGAAGATAGCCGATGTTTTATTGAGCTAGGTGAAATTCTATTGAGATAGACGTTGAAATTTGAAGCTATACGATGTTTTTATTGAGATAGGCGATATATAGTGCCCCTATGCATGTTATACTTAAATGATAATTAGTTGTTAAAATGAGATTAAAGATTTGTATAATTTATGAAATTACCCTTATTAAGTATAATTACTCGTAGAAATATCAGATTGGTTTGAGGTTAGACTCGTTGGAAAGATAATTATCTTTAAATCTTGTGTTAAGTATTTTTGTTAATTATATCATTTGCTATGTTAAAAATGAGAAAAATAAAATTACGTAGTGAGTAAAATTATAGTTTTGCCACTCAATAATGTCAGAAACTATATTACATGGGTTAACATGTGGCTAGTGTAAGGGAATTGACTTAAGCCTAATAAATTAAAAAAAAAATTGAGCAATGAACTCAAATATTATCTGTCAGAAGTTAGCAATATTAGGCAGAGGCTACGCCAGAAGTCAATAAGATAAGACATGAATATGTACCAAAGGACAGTTGAGTAAGGTGATGGTATGCCAAGTGGTGACAGTTGGGACATATAGCAAATATCTTGGATAAAAATAAGTTAAATAATTCTCCCCTAGCTAGTCTTGTGATTGTCTATTTAAGCCCTCACTACCCTTCGTTACTCTTTTATGTCCCAGTAAGAACTAGAGAGGAGGGGAAAATGTGAGAGTATCAAAGATGAAAAAAGGAGAAGAAGAGCAGAAGAAGAAAAGAGAGAGAGGTGTGCAGAAGAGAAGAAAAAGGAAGAAGAAGAAGGAAGAGGAGTGGCAGCAGCAAGAGGAGCAGAGGAAGAGAAAGGGAGAGAGCAGAATATAGAGGAAGAACCGTAGGAAGAGGAGCTAGAAAAAGGTCATCCCCAGCATGAGAAGGACTCATGGAGCGGTTCTAGGAGGCAACAGAGGCTAGAGATCAGATACACCGGTAGAGGTTAAGGACCTCTGATCACAGGTAGGCATCTGAACAGACTGAGCATACGTTATTTGTTATATTCATTGCTTTTAATCTATTTTGATATTTTGAAATATGTGTATGGAAGGGCGGTAGTAATCATGCATGTTAGCACCTGCATTTTGCATATTAGCAGTATGTTTATGATCTGTATAAGCATCTTATTTTTCTGATTTGTTGTAAGCCCTAGCTGTGACATTCCATATTTATTAAGCCATTAAAGTCGTTCAAATGAAATACAATAAAAATGTGAATAAGAAATTAAGCACATAGACAATGCCACCGTTAAGAGGGGCATGGTAACCGGGTGAGCATCTGCCCAGGGGTGACCCTCGTTTGAGGTACGGACAGATAAAATTTGAAAGTCAGGGCGGCTGACGACCTAGATGGAAGGTGAGGAAGAGTCCCTCGATCCTGTACAGTTTGGATCAAGACTGGTAGAACAAGCGTTGGGCCATCCATGACCGAGTGCCCGCACCTCTGGACCCCAATGGTTTAACTCCTATTGTCGTGGGTTACATCCATATCTGAAATATGCAAGTAAAGAGGATTTGAACATTCCATGTAGGTGGGATTTAAACTGTACAAAGGACTAACCTGATTGTGTGAGGCCGGTGTAAATGTTTGGCTATTCGTAGCCTTATGATTCTAATGAATTGTGACATACATGCCTCCTAAAATCTGAACCCCGATAGTGATATTATTGTATTGTTTACATCCTTTAAATTATATATACATTAGAACTTGTTACAGAAAAATGGGTGTATTTATATATGTGTACTACATGAAGGTATTCCTACGTTTTGTAAAAGTTTATTATATGATATACATGTGATTGATTTTCCAAGTGCCTACTGAGTCTTAGGACTCACGTCTGTTGGCCTAACAATTTTCAAGAATCCAGAGGTCTGATTGTTAACCCATTGAACATGAGTTTAGGGGAGATAGCTTGGGGGCTTCCAGTAGCCCGCCATATAGAAGACTTTGAGGTTTTGATTTCATTATGTTCATGAGGGTATATTTGTAGCAGGGAATGAAATTGTGTTGATTAGTTTAAGTGTGAGTGTGGTTAAGGGAGAGTGCTTCTTTTAAGTGGGTTATGTATTGTGGTTCATCATGTAAGCTGAAGAGATTTTAAGGTTCAGAATTTATGAAGTACATTATGTGATGTATTAAGTGTGTTTGTATGTTTAAATGGATTGGTATGGTCGTGTTATTAGAATTATAGATGGTATGGTCTTGTGTGACTTACGGATACCCAGGTCCACAATGTAGTAGAAGTGGAAGGTGATTGTCGCCCCGACTAGACACCTAGTGCTGCCCCGAGAAGGGCGATACATCAAAAAATGGTATCAAAGCGTGACTGTGACGCTTGGGAATTATCTGCAACCATCAAATTTGTGTACCATACTAGAGGATCTTAAGAATTTATTTAACGTTTGGAAGCTAGCTTTAGAGGTCAGGCTGAAGTGCACTGACTGGGGAAAATGCTCAAGATAATAATGCTTAAGGGGAGGCGTTGAGTTGACCTGTCTGTTAGTATGAAGGATGTAGGTAGCATCATTTTGAACCTTCAGATATTTTGTAACTATAGGAGAAGTCTTATAAGCATGACATTATGAGTATATATATGGATGAAAGGAATATATGTTTTAGTTCTTCATTTGTGTTGGAGTTCGAATGACCTGATTTATGTGTATTTTAGATGTTGGAGTTCAGAGAATTTGATGTGGTATATTATTGTGTATGTTTAGAGTGGGTAGGAAATCAAGGTGGTGTAGTGAACACAGTAAAACATGAAAATCAAGAGGAATAAACACTGCAACAAAGTTAACCAAATTTTAGGCTTTGGAGATATTCTATTAAAGAAATAACAATGAGATTTAGTAAGAGATAAAACATCAATTATATATCAAATTTAAATTTTGAGGATGAAATTTCTTAAGGGGGAGAGATTTTTAACACCCTGATTTTAAGAAACTCATTAAGGTATTGGGCTAGCTATATTAAGAGGCCATTAGGGCGGCCCATTTAGTGAATTTGAGCCCATTATGAGAAATTCACAATTTCAAGATAGTAGTATGTTATTTTTAGTTTAACTTTATGTATGAATGTTCAAATAAGATGAAATTAGACTCGTTGAAAAGATAATTCGATTATCTACAACTTTTATGTTAAGTAATTTTTGAGATTCGACTATTTAGTAAGTAAAAAATGTTAAATAAGAAGATATGGTCTTGAACAATAGGTTAGTTCAAAGATAGGCAAAGTAAGGCCTAAATTAAGATAGGTGCTAAAGATATGCGAAGTAAGACTTAAATTAAGATAGGCGCTAAAGATAGGCGAAATAAGACATAAATTGAGAAGACATTGAAGATAGGCGAAGTTCTATTGAGATAGACGAAGTTTTATTGAGATAGGTGAAGTTTTATTGAGATAGGCGAAGTTCTATTGAGATAGGCGATGTTATTTGAAAATATGTGAAGTTTTATTGAGATAGGCAAAGTTATATTGAGATAGACGATGTTATTTAAAGATAGGCAATGTTATTTGAAGATAAGCGATGTTTTATTGAGATATGCGAAGTTCTATTGAGATAGGCGCTGGAATTTGAAGATAAACAATATATTTTTTATTGAGATAGGCGATATATAGTGTGCCTATGTTATACTTAAACGATAATTAGTTGTTGGAATGAGATTAAAATTTTATATAATTTATGAAATTATCCTTATTATGTCTAATTACTGGTAGAAACATCAGATTGGGTCGAGGTTAGACTCGTTGGAAAGATAATCACATTGTCCTCGTGTTAAGTATTTTTGCTAATTATGTCATTTGTTAGGTCAAAAATGAGAAAAATGAAATTAGATAGTAAGTAAATAGTTTTGTCACTCAATAGTGTTAGAAACTATATTGCATGGGTTAACAGGTGGTTAGTGTAGGGGAATTGACTTAAGCCTAGGAAATTAAAAAAAATCTGAGCAATGAACTCAAATATTATCTGTCATAAGTCAGCAAGATTAGGCAGAGTGTACGCCAGAAGTCAATAACCTGGGAAATTAAAAAAAATGAGCAATGCACTCAAATATTGTCTGCCAAAAGTCAGCAAGATTAGGCAGAGGGTATGTCAGAAGTCAATAAGGTAAGGCATGAGTGTATAGCAAAGGACAACATAGTAAGGTGGAGATATGTCAAGTGGTGGCAGTTAGGGCATGTAACAAATATATTGAATAAAAATAAATTAAATAATTCTCCACTGGCTAGCTTTGAGGCTGTCTATTTAAGCTCTCGTTACGCTTCATTACTCTTTTACATCCCAGTAAGAACCAGAGAGGAGGGGAAAGCGTGAGAGTAGCAGAGAAGAAAAAGGGAGAAGAAGAGCAGAAGAAGAATATAGATAGAGGTGTGCAGCAGAGAAGAACAAGGAAGAAGAAGAAGGAAGAGTAGAGTGGCGGTAGTAGGAGGAGCAGAGGAAGAGAAAGGGAGATAGCAGAATAGAGAGGAAGAGTTGTACGAAAAGAAGTTAGAGAAAGGTCATCTCCAACGTAAGGAGGACCCCTAGGAGCGATTTTGGGAGATAGCAGAGGCTAGAGATTAGGGAAACCGGTAGAGGTTAAGGACCTCTCATCACAGGTAGGCGTCTGAACAGACTGAGCATATGAAATTTATTATATTCATTACTTTTAATCTATTTTGATATTTCAAAATATGTGTATGCAAGGGTGATAGTGATCATGCATGTTAGAACATGCAATCTGCATATTAGTAGTATGTTTATGATATGCATAAGTATCTTATTTTTCTGATTTGTTGTAAGCCATAGCCGTGACATTCTATGTTTATGAAGCCATTAAAGCCGTTCAAATAAAATGCAATGAAAATGTGAATACGAGATTAAACACATGGACAATGCCACCGTTAAGAAGGGCAAGACAACCATGTAAGCGTTTGCCTGGGGGTGACTCTCGTCTGAGGTACGGACAAATAAAATTCGGAAGGCAGGCCGGACAATGACTTAGGTGGAAGGTGGGGAAGAGTCTCCCGATTCTGTACAGTTTGGATCAAGACTGATAGGACGAGCGATGGGCCATCCACAATCGTGTGCCCGCACCTTTAGACCCTAGTGGTTTAACTCTTTTTGTCGTGGATTAGATGCATGTCTGAAATGTGAAAGTAAAGAGGATTTGAATATTCCATGTAGGTGGGGTTTAAATTGTACAAAGGAATAACATGATTGTGTGAGGCCGGTGTAAATGTTTGGCTATTCGTAGCCGTGTGATTCTAATGAATTGTGACCTACAGGCCTCCTGAAATCTGAATCCCAACAACGATATTATTGTATTATTTACATCCTTTGAATTATGTATATGTTAGAACTTGCTGCAGAAAAATAGGTGTGCTTATATATATATATATACTGCATGAAGATCTTCCTACGTTTTGTAAAAGTTTATTATATAATATGCATGTGATTGGTTTTTCAAGTGCCTACTGAGTCTTAAGACTCTTGTCTGCTGGCCTAACAATTTTCAGGAATCTAGAAGTCTGATTGTTAACCCATCGAGCAGGAGTTTAGAGGAGAGAGCTTGGGGGGCTTCCAACAGCCGCCATATAGAAGACTTTGAGATTTTGATTTCATTATGTTTATGAGGGTCTTATAGCAGGGACTTAAATTGTGTTGATTAGTTTAAGTCTGAGTGTGATTAAGGGAGAGTGCTTATTTTAAGTGAGTTATGTATTGTGGTTCATCATGTAAACTAAAGATATTTTAAGGTTTATGATTTATGAAGTACATTATGTGATGTATTTAAGTGTGTTTGTATGTTTAAATGGATTGGTACGGTCGTGTTATTAAAATTATAGATGGTATGGCCTTGAGTGCCTTGCGGATACCTAGGTCCATATTGTAGTAGAAGTGGAAGATTGACAGGGAAGACGCTTCCCTAATATTTTTGAAGTGCTAATGAGAGACGATCAAGGGAAGACACTCTACTACAATTAGTAAGACATTCATTTAGACATCTTTAACTGAAGAAATCAGGTGTTATCATAGCAAATTTTATGATAGAATTAATTAGGCTTAGCCATGTTCTTGAGTCTATGATCATGAAATACTAGGAACAAGTTAACACCCTCACCGAAGAGCAGTATACCTTGGAGTTCACACCTGAATATAGGCTCCTCAAATAATACAATAGTCTGATGGCTAGGCAAGGGAAATGGTAGATTACTATAATGCAGTACTGGGACATACGCATCTAGCAGATTGACAGGGAAATTAGGGATGAAATTGAGAAGTATATGAGATATTTGGAGTATAATCGAAAACTCCTACAAGAAAACCTTCCCTCCATCTTTTATGAAAAATTTGTTGACTTGGAGGCCAGACAAAGGGCCTCAGCTGAAGAAGAAGAAGAGGAGAACATAAAGGAAAAGATTAGACAAGACCTACTTGCTCTAACCATGACACAATCATCAGCCTCTAGCATCCATAGCTCCACAGTAAGACCACAAGTCCATGCTTTAGACCATATTCTCACTGCCATACTACTGAAAGCCTCTATTGCTAGGCCAACAAGGAAAGTCTTGTATACAAGCACTAACATGGGCTTTCAACTTTATGAGAAAAGTGAGCAGTGCACTAGGTACTTAGAAAGTCTAAAGAAGCATAGCAAGATTTTAGTAAGTTCATGGACTCGCATAAAAGTCAAGATGAGGAGCTACTTGAACCACCAGAGGACACATACAAGCGACTGCTGCACTATGGTAGGCATAAACCCTATAGTTGGTGATGTGCGCAATGTGCCATGTATAATCCTTACATGGTCCCTAAGTTCTACTAGAGCAAATCTAGATATAGTGGGCGTAGATGGCGATAGAGGATACTATTATCTTTTATTTCTTTTTTTTTGACCCAAGCTCTATTTTGTGTTCTTTTTTAGTGTCTCCCTTATGATGTGTAGTATTATCTTTAGGGGGAGATAAGTGATTACTACTGAGGGGGAGTATCACCCTCCTACCTGTATACTTCACAGGAAAATCACTATCCTAGGGGGAGCTTACACTCGTCTCATTCCTTTTTAGCTTTAAAAAAATGAGAGAAAATATTGATATATTGAAACCCCAATAGATTTACTAACCCAAGGAGAGTTCAATATTTCAACGAAAAATTATATAAAATACAAATCGATCAGAAATTCAAATATATTTTGTCATAACAAAAATGGGGAGATTATTAGGAAAATATCTTTGTCACAAATTTATTATTTTAAATTATGACAAAATAAATAATTATTCATCTCAATCCTAATAAATCAATTTACAGGTTTAACATAAATTAGGTTTTTATTAACATAAATTAAGAATAATTAAATAGCAGGGATAGAATTAAATAAATCGAATAACGTCTAAGTAAACAAAGTGTTAAGTAATAAACGATACATCGTCTAATCAAACTCAACATAGATGATATTCTATCTAATGAGTAAAATGACAAGAAATTGGGTTAGAGGATACACCGTCTAAGTCTCCATGATAGACAAAAGGTTAAATGATACATCGTCTAAGCCACCAAAGATGAACGAAGGGCTAGACGATACATCATGTAATGCAAATAAGATAGACGAAAGATTAGAGGATACATCATCAGTTAGAAAGGATAGACGATGCGAGAGCTGATATACGAATCTCTGTCTAAGTGAAGAATGACAAATGATCAGAATGGACAATACATCGTCTAACTGAAGATGCATTAGATGAAACTTCGTCTAATTCATGATAGACGATGGGTTAGATGATATTTCATCTAAATGAAAAATGACAAAACCTAAGAATAGAAGATACATCGTCTAATTGAAGATGTGTTAGATGAAACTTCGTCTAACTCATGATAGACGATGAGTTAGACAATATTCTGTCTAAGTGAAAAATGAGATAAATTATAATAGATGAAACTTCGTCTAATCTATCAAGTTGAAGGATTAGATGAATAAGATTACAGATAGACAAAGGGTTAGATGATACTTCGTCTAAGTGAAAAACGATAAAAACTGTGATAGATATAACTTTCTCTAACTTATCAAGTTGAAGCATTAGATAAATAGGACTACATATAGATGTAGAAAATGACAAAAATCAAGGATAAATGATAATTTATCTAATATAAAAAATAAAAATAGATTACTTAGACAAATGAGTAGATGATACTTTGTCTACCTTCATAAAAAGATAAAATCTAATCACCTTAACTATATCTTTCATTCAAATAAGGTGGTATATATATTACACTTTTGACTTGGTCAAATATATATTTCAGTTGATTGCGTCAAGAGACAAAGAAAAATTGAAATTACTGCACCCTTACGTACGTGAATAGGGCCGTACAAAATGGAAAGAAACCCTAGCTTTTTATGGTGCTCTTTATAATAAATCCTCTGGGATAAATCTTTGCCTAAACCATGTATAATCTATTTTAAGAAAAGGAGAATATAGCCGTTAGACTATTTCTTTTTCTTGAACGCATCCTTAAGTGTGGATCCCTTAGTTGATGAAAATTACTTTTTCTTATGAGCTGCAAATTATCTCCAAGTATCAAATTTAAAATACAACTACTTAATTCTAACTAACTATGTTTGTACAGTAGGGACAAAGTATTGTAAGTCTACAGGGTATACAGGCAGTGCAGACAGGCAAAATCTGGTCATAAAAGGAAAGATACCAAACAGGATAACATCTTCAGCTAGCCAGAACTCCAGTTCACCTGTTATCTAGATAATGACGAGCATGCTCAAGGTGAGATGGAGAGAGAATCCCAGCCACCAAACTAATGAGAAGATTGCACCGTCAAAGGGTTTTGTATCTAACGGATACAAGGGAACCCCGGGGGTCTATAAATACCTCAGGGAGCCGAAGAAGAAAGATGGGTGATGGAGTGAACCGACCAGTGAGAGCACTCAACAATCTTCTACCTCTTTCTCACAAGCGATCTTCAAACTTCTTGCATACTCGCGCTCTAGAAAGATTTCACCAAACTTCCAACATCATTCTCAAAGTCTCTTACTCTAGAAAGCCATTGAGAAGAAGACGAAGGCATTGCGTCCACAGCGATCATTCTATTTTTCTTCTTCTTGACTCTAGTTTTCCTATTCATTATTTTCTATTTTGACCACATTGCTCACTCAGGAGCATTATGTGGAGATTCTATAAAACTTTTTACAGATTAGTTATCGGAGCCTCTGTTGTTCAAGAGAACTAGCACTGGGTGTGCTAGCACGATATGCTAATACCATGTAAATCAGCTGAGTACTGGTTTCTAGAAAACCAGTGGGATAGGTCTGCTGATGCCTTGTAAATCAGCTGGGAACTAGTTCTTGGAAAACCATTGAGAATGATCTTTTGAGTCATGTAAAGATATGCTGGGGAGTTAGCCCTGAAAAATAATAGATGTAACTTTTGTTAGTACGATTAGTAGAATCCCATGTGAGTTGCAGGGGAGTGGACATAAGGAAGCCTAGGAGGGCTGACCGAACCAGTATAAAATTGCTATGTTCTTAGGTGTGGTTGCTTACGATTCCGCATCTTCATTTCTATTGCGTTTCAACATTAATTTTTTTAAACATGATTATTTTCATAAGCACGCCTATTCACCCCCCTCTAGGGTGTTCCTAGCTACTAACACCGCCCCACTCCCTCCCCCTGACACCCAACCTTGGCCCCACACATTGATGCCCCACCTTGTATGCACCTAGTGACGTTCAACACACCGATTTAGGTACTGTTTGTACTATTCATGTGATATAGGCACTATTCATTCTCAAAGACATTATGCATTGAACAGGAATCACATGGACATTTTCGCAATTTGACACAAAAGTCACATGTTTAACACATATTTTTATCAAACCATAACTCCTAGCTATTAGGCTAACCTAGTGAGTTAACTCTCCTACTTTCAAATCAAAAGTGAGTTAACTTCAAGACAACTTAACTAGGTTAAGTTAACCTAGAGTTAGATAACTCCTTACCAAAGTGGTGCAACGAGTGCTTTGGTTGCAACGGTCAGCTAACCGAGGATGAGTGAGAGATAACTCTAGTTTAACCCAAACATTTTAACCCACCTCTCAGGTTGGAATAAACTTAACCCCTTCTGCCAAATGTCTCTTTTAGCCTTATGTGTTCCCGATCGTCCTACCCTCGCGTGATCTAGATTGCGCTCGCGTCAGCTCGAGGTCGGCTCATGGGCATCATCCTTCCTCTCGCAGTAGAAGGAACCCGTTCCTATCACGGACCTCCTATTGCCCACTCCATCTTGCTGACCTCGTCATCGGCACTAGACGGCGCTAACAGCGAGGATGCCTGTTGCAAATAGGGGGGAAATGCTAGAGGGAAGGGGGGCTAGTGCACAGCCTCTAGCGGCATCTATAGCGGCATATGACATGTCCAATGCCATCTACGGCTGTATCGGCATCATCCACGGCTACTGGCTCTTGACGCCGTCTCCGCTAGTGTGTGTGGTGGCATCTGCAACATCCGACAGTAGCGAGGCCGGCTGTTTGCGACGGAGGGTGAGGGGGGAAGAGGAAGAGGAACCGACTGGGAGGGGGGACCGGACGGGTGTGGGGAAGGGCCACGCGGCAGCCTCCAATATGATCCTACATGAATCTGGTCCTCTCTCTACAATGAGAGCATCCAGAGTCGGTATTTTTGTAACTTTTTCTAACAAGATAGTCAAATGGCCTCGGTTGGACCACAATTTATTAACAGTTAAGAAGATTTAACTTAATTCATAATACTATTTACATATCCAATAACCGATCATGTCAAATAATGTATCGAAACGTTTCCATAATTTAAAAATTATTCACATAAACTTAGAATGCCAAAAACATAGATTTAAGACAATGAGGTTGAGATGGGAGGGGTATTTAAGACAATTTAAGGAGTTAGCCAATGGGTTATCCCTCAATACAAACAAAGTAATAGAATAAAAAAATAGTCAACCTACTTTATCAAGGAGGCATACATAACTCATCCACTGTCAAAGCAAAAAAAAAAAAAACCTTCTTATCCAGGACAGATTAGCCTAGAAGGGATAATCCAAGTTAACCCCATCCTCCAAACAAAAAGGTGCTCAAGGGCCGGTTTGTTATTAGAATAGGATAGGTGGATAACAAACTCGATCGGAGAGAATATGGCTGGGCCCACACCCTCCTCTCACACACATGTCTCCTAATCGGAGTCGGGTATTGTATTCGACCGTCTCGGGTTGAATGCAATATCCCACCCGAGTTTCAAAGAGGATCTAAAGGATGTGTTTGGCAATCTAAGTAGATTTTGATTTTTTTTTGAGAGAGAGAAACCTTTTAGGCGTGTTTGATTGTGGGGTGAGGTGAGTTGTTCGCGCTTAGGAGTGCGAATAACTAACCCACCCCCATCAGTGGGGGATGGATGGGTGTGAGGGGAAACCGAGGGGCCCATAGTTTTCTCTCACATCGGTTGGCTGTCCGACCTTTCTTACTTTGATAACATAATAAGAGCGAATAATATGAGTTATTCCGACTACTCACCATTAACCTAGTTTGATAGCATGGTTAAATTATTTGAGGTCGGTTAAGAATAAGGCCCTTATTCTAGGAGTAAGCCATTCTATCATTTCACATAGAATTAGTTATTCTGAAGATAAGAATAAGTTATCAAACTCAAAAAAGATAAACCCAAGGAATAACTCATCTTGACCCACCTAATATAATTTATCCTAACCTGTTATCAAAGAGGTCCCAAATAAACAAGTTCTTCGAGATCTAATACAAATGTCAAACGCGATCTAAACACAGTTCTAAAAAAGAATATGACATCCTAGAATTCCTCTCCCAATGTTGGGTTCGTCCGTGAACGGCTCGGGTCAACGAGGTCTTCCTGAGGTCTGAACTGGGGTGTTCTGGTGCCGTTCTGAGGGGGCAGACTGCTGCGCACACCCAACGTCAAACTGGGGTGTTCAATAATTGCTCCACTTTCATGGGGCAGGGCAGGGCAGCTGTGGGGGCGTGCACCAGAGGTGAAACACAGGACAATGATGGGCCTTTGCAAAGTTTGGTGCAGTTTGGTTTGGAAGGGGGAAAAAACAAAGTTGATCACCCCATCTTTGGGTTGAAAGTTGATGCCATTCTTACCGATCAGCAAGTCCAGGGAATGGGAGGCATCTATTGGTTTGATAACATGAGATCATTTTTTTTCTTTTTTACCGTGTTAATTTATTTGTTTCATCCTAAGTCGCCGTAAAATTCCGTAGTTATTTTATTTATAACATTTTTCGGTTATTTATTTGATTATAAAATAATACAAATGAGATTACATAGATTCACGTGATATTAAGATTCTCTTATTTTAATTTACGGTCTATATCCACATGAAATCAAAATCGGAGAAAAATTAGGTTAAAATAATGGCAAGCTAACAAAATGTCTTCTTTTCATGTTATGCTCTCCCAAATAAAATAATTTTGATTTTAAAATTAAAAAATACACCGACTTTAAAATCGATAACTCTAAAATCAGATAAGGGTTTTTTTGCATGAAAATTATTATTAGAGGTTAATTTGTAAAAAAATTATTTCTAGAAATAGATTAGTAGGTATATCACTGTGTCAATTTGAATTATATAAAAATGTCATATTTATTTACATACATATCACTTCTTTTTATCGATAACTTGTAAAAAAATCACGTTTAAATGTTATTTATGTACTATTTAAATTAACACAATGATATGTCTGTTAATATATTTTTAAGAATAAAATTTTTACAAATTCATCTATGACAATGATTTTCGTGCAAAAATCCCATTAGATAATTACATGTAAACAAACAACACTCGAGTCCAAGAGAAAGTTACTGGATGAAAGAAAGCTGGGGTGGTAATAGGCAGGTTGTAAGGGGTGGTCAAAGTACTGAGAGAGATCGAGATGGAGGAGGAGGAAGATGCCGACAGCTGTAGGGGACATGGACAAGAGAGGGGGACCAGTGGTTCTCCTTAGGAGGTTGTGCTTGTAGTTTTGTAAGTTTGGACTTTTGTTACAGTGAAGATATTGAGACAACATCTGAGACAGTGGCAAGTTGGAAAAGACTGTGAGGTGTTTTTGTCTTGGAGAGCAACGGAGTTAATCTTGGCATTAACTTCATCTTTATCGACAGATCTAAACATCAAATTCGTGGTTAAATAAGAGTGGCAAAAAGGTGTAGCACCTCATAATTCCTCGTGTGTGTGTGTTCAATAGCGGGTCCTTGTGAACCCACTTTTCCTATCGGTATCAATGACATGCCACCCCTCCAACCCCAACCCAATATGATTCTTTGCTTCCTCTTCTCCCTTTTCCATTCAAGTCCACCCAACTGTACTTTGACAAGAAAAATTCGGCAGTTTGCACATGCCTTCTATTCAATTAATATTGTGGACAACTAATATGATGACAAAAGTTGATTAACAAGATGCGTGTGAACACATTTCCTTCATCAAAAGAAGAGCTACAATCATTTAATGAGTGTTTCATTCCTTTCCTGTGAAGGGGAAGAATTTTTTTTTCTTCTTCCAATTTACACATGAAAATTCATTTAACTCTTTGAAGAAGGTTGTAGACCAACCCACTTGGCAGTAAATCTCTACAATATTGTCATGTGAAGTACTTTGCCAGTATAGCTTTGGATAAAGAGTGACTCTGGCATTATTAGTCTTGAGGAGATTAGAGAGAAAAAGCAGTTATGAAATCTGAATCACGCAAGTGGGTTTAGCACTTACTACTAAAGAACACAGTCTTCGAAAGCTCCTCTGCACTCTGAGCATAAGAGCAGTCTTAAGGAGCCTGTGATCTTCTTCAGGGGAAATGCCCTAAACAGCTCGATTGCAACACAATCATAACATAACACCCAAATATCTTCTTCGACCACCACTCATAAGGCAGTTGCTGTACAACACTTCAGCTCACAGAGTGAAGTTTGCGGATGCAACACCCACAGTTGCCATGAAGAGCAAGCACAGCTCTCGTGGCCAGAGTACTGAATGTGCCAATGGTTTATTCCAAATCCAGGGTAAGCCTTTTTCCCGGGGGGGATCAGTTCTTTGAACATTAATTTGCAAAGGACAACTTATCTTTTGTTGCAGTTCTTTGAACAATGCACTCATTTCCGTGTGGCCAATCCGGTCTGAAGACGGGTAATCGTCTAGGACGGGTATTAAGATTTTCTCAAAGAAAGATTATCAGATCATTTTAATTTGTCAACGTGGTGAGAGTTCATTCAAATACATAGTTTACGCACCAAGGGAAGCATTAGATTTCAAAGTCACCTTAGGTACGTACGTGCCTGGTTATACATCATTGGAAAAGAAGAAAAAAGAAAATCCCAGGACATGCAGACTTCAAATTCTTGTTAGAGGATTAACCTGAAAGGTTCCACCACCTGTACCGTAAAGGGTATCCGGACATAAACCCTCACGGCGAATTCGAAGGGGTTGATATTGTTGGAATATTTGGACATAGTCTCCCTTAGGCAATAGTCTCGTATTGGTTAAATGAGTTGTGGTTCATGTGCTTATGACCCTGGGCTTGTATATCTCAACACCGCGGTTTTGTGGATTCAACATGGTATCAGAGCATGGTCTTGGCCCAACTCCTCTTGTCACCTCCACCCGATTAATGTCCACGGCCCATCTTGACCGTGAAGGGGAGTGTTGGAATATTTAGGCATAGTCCCCCTTGGGCAATAGTCCCGTATTGGTTAAATGAGTTGTGGTTCATGTGCTTATGACTCTGGGCTTGTGTATCTCAACACTGCGATTTTGTGGATTCAACAGATATACCAGTTACGTAGTCATGTAAGGCCTTTTGGGTTCAACAGTGATATTCCAAGTTCCACGTGCGAGACTACCGGCGGCGCCGGCACAAAGCAACGGTGTGTTGTTTGCCGGCATAAGCCTTGGCGTGCCGTGTTGGTCGATCAAATGTGCCCACCCCTGACCCTTGTGGTCACCCCTCCCCCCCGCTCCCAATTGATTCCTCGGACATATCCACTTGATAAGTTTGCCGAACCAGGGGAGTTTCTAATTACCGCGCTGGCCAAAGGCTCGTGTGTCAGGCATGGCTCAAATGGCTCGATCCACTGTACCTACCCAACACCAATCGTCTGCAAAGAGGGGAAGGGTTCTTGTTACCGGTGTGAACCCGTTACGGGGGTGCCCTTTATGGGCAACCCCCGCGCGGGAGCGCATGGGGGCTCCCACCACCTTTCTTTCTCCCGTGCGTGCAGGAAGAATCCATGAGGGGTCCTCCTCTTTCTTCTCCTCCATTCTCATCTCTTCTCTCTCGTTCGGGATGATGTTGGATTACATGGTCGGAGATCCGAGCACGAGAGCGCGTGGCAATGCGCTATGTCGGGGGATTGAGCATGAGATGCTTGGGCGATAGAAGTTCCAGCCACGAAACTTCCGTTCATGTTCACTCCCTCCGTTGGCTAAGGTTTGTGTGCGCGTGAGGTGGATTGAATGGAGAGAGTGAGTAAGTTCATATATATGTGTGTATAGAGAGAAGAAGTACGAGAGCGTAACGTTGGTGACAGTTGTGATAGTCTCATCTCTCGATCTCTCTCTACTCCTTCTCTCTCCTCATCCCTTCTCTCTATGTGTTAGATGGAACGACAAGGATAATACATCGGTGAGCCGACTACACTTACCGCGGTAGTCACGGGTTATCCTAGTCACGTGACAATTCTAGTCTGTGTCTCCAGAGCGTCATCATAGATCCTTAGATTTGGAGCGTGGACTCTTGGAATCGACTCTGGTAACTGACTTAGTGACTCCGCGATGATGCACGGTTAGGAGTCGACTCTGATAGCCGACCTCGCATCCGTATGATGGTACGCACATGTTTCTGCTTCGACTTCTGCTGGTACATGTGTACGTCCTGCTTCCGCTGCAAGGTACATCCTCCAACTTGGAATTTTTTTTGTTATATATATCTGAGAGGTTATTCAACAAGTGGTATCAAAGCGTAGCAGTTCGTCGCGGTTTAGTTTGTTTAATTCACGGTGGATTTGTCAGCGGTCTCGGTGTCCTCCCATCCTTGGGTTAATGGGCGCATACATGTAACACAATGTCTACACATCGGACTCATAGTATAGGAGGATGCCACAAGAGAGGTCATGAGCCATGATAGCGACGACGATGGACAACGGTACTTGTTTTCGGGAGAATGGCTCTGTTCCTAACACGTGGGTTGTGAATCCCGCGGGAGACTGCAACTCCTCGGTGCCGAATTATAATACAAGTGTATTAAGAGTACCTCGATGAGGCTCATCCTATGATGGCAGGTCACTAGCGACAACCACAGCCAATGTAGGAGTGTTTGAGATAGATAGCCCGGCTCCCAGTGCAGACGTAGTGTCGGGTTTCACTATTGGAGCGGTATGCACGACAAGTGTGGCAAGTGTCGATGCCTTACCTCCACTTACAATAACTGATTTCACTGAGACTATCGTGGCATATGCAGTCGCGACAGTAGCTAGCTGGTGATAAACAGGTCACACGCAGGCCACCGTTGGCCAACTGGCAGCACCAAAGGTGTGTTAGACCAACGGCTACCTCTATGATAGTCCTTGTAGCGGTCTAACCCATGAGCAAAATTTTGCAGACTACCTGAGTGCAGCTAGGTGGGTCTGCGGCTTAGGCGACGCCGCCACTAGTAGGCAGGGAGCCTTGCCAGTGACAGTAGTGGCAACCCTGATAATTTTCTGGCGACTAATGACATAGCAGTGGTTACAAAAGATTGGGTGCTCTCTCTCGTGGCAGTGACCATGGCGACAGCAAACAAGGTCGTCGAGATGACCTGGCTGAAACCCCGTGGTTCGTACGGTGGATGGGTTCCGATGACTAGGTGTGAGTCCCGTGTGCCATTTTGGGTAGCAGCACAATATTTGTGAGCTTGTGGAGTAAGTCTGTGGGTGCCTCCACATGTTGGACATTGCGGGACTCTACGAGTCTAGCAACCCACTTGGTGACCACAATGGAACATGAAGTTCCAGCATGCACCACCTCCGTAGCTTGAACTGATAACCTCCGAGGGGAGAGAGGTGGTAGTTTGAGGAGTTCTCTAACTTTTTATTGCATTTGTGCAATTTAGACCATGCTTAGGGTGTATTTAAATTTTACATTTATACTCTTATGAACATGGAGTCAGGCTATGATTCAAAATTTTAGTATTTTTAAATATGTTTCGTGCATCATTATTTTTCTTTATAATGCATGCAATGGTCATCTATTTATTTTCATGCAAATTTGCTTTGCATACATATATGAAATCATGTGTAGACTAGAATGTTTAGGAAAACAATTTAATTTAACCCCAAGTGGTTGAGCGCTAATAGGATTGGATCGCATAAATGCAGCTTATCTATGAGAGATGTATGTTTCTCTTGTGATATTTATGGGACCATATTTGTGAGAGATGTATGTTCCTCACACATGAAAGAGTTTGCTTGAAGTCGCTCTAATTCTATTAAATAATCTTACACGAGTGACAAATGATTATAGTTGCTAGCTTCTACTTTCAATGTCACAATATAAGAGAGTTTAATAAGATTTGTTTGAAATTTTGATAACAAATTCAAACGATGTGTAAAATGATGTCCAAAACTCTCAATTCAATAACGTAGTGAATCAATGTGGGGACCAATGAGAATTTGATTGCTGATCTCACTAAGAGTGACAATTTATATGAAATTAGCTAAGACATGTTACACTGTAAGATCCAACTATATGAGCATGTGTTGCTCAAGCATGTCATTGACGAAGACAATGATACTGCATAATACCACTGGAACCAAGAGATATATCAACTCTAGTTTAATATAGATCATTGCATGCGCTAGATGTACTAAGCAACATGCAAGATGGAAAAAAAAAATCTCATAGGCAAATTTGGGATATTTGTCACTGTCAAAAAAATGTGAGATCAATTGAAATTCTCCTTTGGGGGAAACATCCTTAAACTAGTTAAGAGATCTTGTTTTGACATTTGAGATCTACCAGAGGGATCCGCAACACACAATAACTGAACATTTGAGGATGATGTTTGATATGATTTGTAATTCAAAGATAGCGGGGAATGATCTCTCACATGAGTAGTAGGTGCAGTCTCTGTGCTTGGGTCTTTTCCCAATTAGTGGACCCATGTTTAGAAAAATGGGACCACAGAAGTAATGAAATGGGCAAGACAATACACCATGTATCAACGCAGAGAAGGCATTCAAATGTCGCCATAGCAAGTGTGACAGAATAAAGGCAAAAGCAAGTTGAAGTGCTTCAACTGTGGAAAGTGAGATAATTTTGCTCAAGATTGCACTGAGCCAAAAATAGTCTCTCGCGTGCCTAGCTCTTCATGTGCCTATTTACATGTTTTGGTTGCTCGTCCTAATCTTGAGTGAATTGTGGATTTGTAAGTAAGATGGCACATAACAAGGGATTGAGCGGGATTCTTAGATTATCATTGGAATAGTCCAAGTATAATCTAATTTCCAATTTGTTGTTTGATGTTTATTGGCAGTCAAGTAAACATTGTCTTGGATGATGTTACTTATGGATATGATAATGATGTTTTTCTTTGAGTTAGATCGACCGATCATGACGTAGATAGTGTCTCATGTTCTTCTTCTCATTCGACTTATGTGTCGAAATATAAGGACCTACATTCTACCATATGGCATGCTCGCTTGGGTCACATAGGGTAAGATAAAATAACTAGATTAGCCTAAGAAGGTCTCTAAGGGCTCACTCGCTAAGGTCAACTTGCCTATGTGTGAGTCATGATTGACTAGTTAAGCATGTCAGAAGTCTTTTAGAAAGACTGTAAGAGTTATGGAACCACTACAACTAGTCTCTTCCTCCCCTAATAGAGGAATGATGGAAAAGAAAAATCAAAATGTCGTCTTTCTGAGGAAGAAATTTCCTAGCCTTGGTGATAGTGCTAGGAGTTTTGATCTTCATAAGTTGGGAGAGTAGTCTGATATCCTACCACTTTCAACGGAGGGGGGGGATGTATTTCCAATCACGTGCCTGATCATCACGTGTCTGTCAGAAATAATAGGGATGATCAACCTAGTGGGAGTGCGCCAACTAAGGAGTGCACACATAATGGGAGTGCATTGTTGGAATTGTTAATAGCTGGGCACACCCTAGAGGGGGGGGGGGGTGAATAAGTGTGCCTTTGAAAAATAATCACGTATTAAAACTAAACTCGTAAGCACAACGTAAAATAAACATGTAAGATCAAGCACACCATAGAGACACCTGGATTTATACTGGTTCGATCAGCCCTCCTAGCATCCTTACGTCCATTCTCCTCCAACACGCTTGGGGTTTCATTAACCTATTCTAAGGTAGCTTTCCAATTGATCTTCACAGGCCTCAGCTAACTTTTCCACTGATTTTCTAGGAACCAGATATCTAGTTGACCTTCACGGTGTCAGCAAACTAACCTTGCACACTAAGTGCAGGAATCCCTAGAGCAACAAATGCTCTAACTCTCACTGTCAGTAAGACAATATCAAAGCTCCACTCTACTATTCCAAGATGAGCAAATAGTGGACTAAGAAGTACAGTGAGACATAAATGAACTGATAGACAAAATGAGGAGGCAATATGAATGTCGTTGAAGAACAATTCCTCCTCTTGAATGTTTCATAGGATGAGGACTTCGTGGATGAAGCTTTTACTTCAGTGAAGTCTTGCCTAGGCGTAAATGAGAGGAAGTAGAATGCTGGGATCCCTTTGATTGCATGATGATTCCTCATGTGTTTGATCATATATGTCGTAATCCAGTGTCTTTGTTTTGCTACAATCTCCAAATATTTATAGGATGAAAGCTTTGTGTCCGTTAAATACAACACCCTTCAACGGTTGGATTCCCAGCCTACAACATTGCTGAGATTTGCCTAACTCTTGTACCTCGAGTATTTCAGGGTGGATCGTTCGGTCTTTGTCCAGTCTGTAGTTTGGATGCTCTGGTCTTTATCCAAGTAGTAGATAGAGCAAATCTTTTGTTGCAGAGATACGTCTGTTTGTATCTTTTCCTCTTGCGTGCTTATATGTCTCTCTCTTCCCTGAAACGTATAATCTGTAAGTATACTAGAAGTATTTCTACCATGTACATCTCTAAATACGATGTGAGATAAAATAAAAAATTTTGTAATTCAAAGTGGCGTGTGAATAAAATAAAAAAAAGTAATATCGGCTTCACATTTCTCATTCGAAGAGATAACATGCATTGGAATACATAGTAAAAATAGATTAGAATATGCATCGATAATGCACGAGTATCTCTATGGAAAGTGGTAGAGGAACTAAGATAGATCCACTTTAGGTACTAGAGAAGTTGATAGAAGTGTGTCTACAAGTGAGTCCTTTCTAAACAAGGTGTTTTTTTTTAATATTGGACCTCCAATCTATAAGTTAAGGCTAAGCATATATCCTTAAAATATTTCAAGCCGGCGAAAAAGGGGAAATTATTCCTGTATCTCTGAAATCATTCAAAATTAGCCCTACATCGTTACATTTATCATATTTATCATAATATTCTGAAAATCTTTAAGAAAATAGCTATTGTGTCTCTTCGCAGAGGTATAGGGGTAATTTTTTATTATAAGGATAAGGGCGGGGCGCAATAAATTTTTTCTTAAAGATTTCAAGAATATTACGATAAATATGATGAAAGTAGAAGTATAAGAATAATTTTGCAAGATTTGAGAGGTACCAGAGTAATTTTCCAAAATTTAATCATAAGTTGCTCTAGCCACGGACCTCATAAATATGATTTTCTGCAGTAAAAATCGGTTTTGTTTGACCTCTCTTAACGGTGATCGTAGATTCATAGTTTAAGATCATGCTTCCTCAGATAACCAAGATTATCTTTACCTCAATGGAACAAAGTTATTTGCATTAAGAAAAGGTCAAACAAGGACTTATATGAACTTATGAAGGCACTGAAGATTAATACTGTTCTAATCTTAACATTTAGGGGCTTCTACATATAAACCATTACTAAAAAGAAAATTATAATTTTGCCATTCTCACATTTGTGATTACACACGTATCATTAAAAATTTCAACAGTGTACAAGAGGACAGCCACTATTTATATGTGCAAAGTGATCACTTAAACATGTGCAGAAGGACCATTCTATGATGATCTTTTTACACACTAGAGACATTTTTGACGTTACGTGTGCAAATAGAAATGCAGGACTGGTAACTCTGTAATTTTTTTCCAAACACGAACAATAGTTTATATGCAAAACTATCTTACATTTATTTTTAGGTCTCTAGAAATACATGCTTATTTATGTGACAAATAGTTAACCAACTTTTCTCAAGCGATTTTCCGAAAATATTGAGAGGGTTATTCCTGATTCTTGAGAGTTCATCAAATAGCCTGACAACACGGACGGTTCAAATAAATACTGAGATTAAGAGGATTAACGCTAAATATGACGGATTGTGGGGAATGACATCTAAATCCCTTTTTACATAAAAACCCAACATCAAAGCCCCTGTGACATAAATAATATTTTGAAGAGACGAAATCTCGTGCTGAGTTGTAAACCGTTAGATCTAGGATAAAGCAAATCTCAGATCTATCGTACTTAGTCATCTCAAGACAGTTTACTACAAAAGGGAAAGAAGCGATCAAGGGGCTTGAAATTGATGTTTCGGAGAAAATCCTCCGATGTTTAAGTCAACAAGAGCAAGAGCAAGGTGTGAAGGGAGATAAAAGAGGTGTAGGGCACGAGACTTTTCCTTACCAATTGAGGAGGCTAAGATTAGCTTACCTTTCCGAAGGGGATCCCTAAGATTAAATAGTTACAGTCTCCCTCTTTAGAATAGTGGAAATTTTGAGAGACCATGAGACATAGACGTTACGTCCACGGTATGAACTCTTATCGTTCTGAAACTCTTGCCCTCCTCTTATTCTCATGCACTTCCCACTCTGACGTGGTAGCATAGAGTTTGCTTATTGTTATTTGTGATAAGTACCCAACCGCGAGGAATCCGCTCTGGCTCGTCGGAGAATGGCAATGAAGGGCTGATCCATGGGTGGATAAGGGATATTCTCCTTCTAAGTCCGATCTCCGAGCATGACGTTCCGACCTCGGACATCTCTGAGAAAGCATCTTATTCGCCTTTTATTGGCTCGATCGATGACCTCCTAAGCATTGGAGAGACTTCCACATGGGCGACCGTGCCAAGACTTAGTGAGCCTCGTTTGGGCCCTTAACCCTTAATTCTCATAGCAAGCGGACCCTCGATGCGGAGTTGGGCTGTCACTTACTAGGCCACGCAAGTCTTCGTGGGCCTTTGAACTGTAAAATATTAGGCTACAAATCTTCCCCTCTCCATGTTTCTTAATTTTGTTTGTATATTTTCTACAAGAATCTAAACAATGAGAAAAGTTTGTAATAAACAAGCCAGTGTCTTTTTTCCTTCAATCCAAATGACAACTTTAGATCGGACAAACATGTTAAACCAAATGTTCTAGCATTAACGAATCACATTAATGAAAACATTGGAGCACGAGACGGATAGTACATGTTGGCCTATGTGACAAGTGCTTTCTGCACCATGAATACACTCGTCCAAGGTTTCTGGTTTCATTTTCATGTGTCCTATGTTTAACTAAACAAACATGATTATCTTCTTCGTCAAGGTCCAAACAAAAATTGTTCTTGATAGAAAAACTGAAAAGAAAACTTGTCAATTATAGGGGGAAAATAAAAATCTCTGATTTTTCCGTTTTACAGCAAACTAATTGGTTCCAGAATACTGTGGTCTCGACCTATGCAAAAAAAAAAAAACAACATTTTCCATCAATATTACACACTAGATCTGCAAATAGATCGTTTGAAGCATGAGAAGGTTAGAAATAAAAGTGTTCGAAAAGATAAAAGTTTCACTTATTTGATATTCATATGTGAACGAACTAGAAATGAAAGCATCAGAAAGGATAGAAGTTCCACTTTGCTGGTATTTATATGTTAATATGTTTTCCCATATTACGATAAGGGTCATGATAGTGATGTTTCCAGCCACATCCATGATCGAAATTTCTTAAACACAATCTCCTGATAGAGCAGCTCCAATAACCCAGTGAAAATGCCTGTTTGAATTTATGGGCAAAATCACAGAGAAGAGTACTAGAAAAGAAAATATCATGTTAACATGAAGACATGATAAAGATGTCATTGAAAAATTGAATTTTTTTTTAAACCAAAAGGACACTCGATTCACATGTTTGAGTGAAACCTCTCGTTGTCTTAGAAATTTGATTGGTTCAGGAAACAGAGAAAGATGTCAAGCCCAACACATGGAAAAGATGTACTTTGGATCAAAAGTTAGGTAAAACTTTTTGACAAGTAAGAAGAAGAGGAATAAGAAAGATGAGGATGATGATGATGAACACAGGAAGGAAGAATTGTAAATTGTGAAAACTCATAAAAAGTTACATTTATGGTTGGAAGGTACTAACCTTGGAATTTTTCCTTGTCCCTCTGTACAGAAATGTTGAGCCAACAGGATAAAGAAGAAAAGGCCAACAAGATGATAACCTGTGTTTCCAGATAATGACTCCAGATTCCACCGGGGTCCCAATCAATGTGACAGACAATGCATGGGTCGCTTTAGTGACACTCCAGGTCCTATCTGCACCAACTCCAGCAGGAAAAGGAGGAAGGGATGCGACCAGTTCTTCTTATGTAGTCGGCCTGCTGTGTGGTTCTTGCTGCTTGCTGGTTTCTCTTGGTTTCTGCTGCAGCACGCTTTTCCTCTGCTTTGTGCCTTGCTATTGCTAGCTTGTTCATAAGCTTCTCATGGGCTCGTGCTCTCATTCTTTCCACCTCGACCTGGAGACAATGGAACAAACAGTTGTTAAGTTTAACCTAATTTATGTAATTGTGGGTCTCCAGTTCTCCAGTGGACTGCAGTCAAGTTGCTTGAGAAACTACGCAGACTAGGAACAAAGGCCCATCGCTGTACATATGTAGGAAGCAACCAGCAAATCAGATTCAAGAAGTAACTGATTTCATGTACAGAGCTCTTTTGTTTTATGGTATCTTAGTTAAGCTAGATAATGGCTTCTCATATGCAAAGAGAGTTTCCCGGGCACAAGAGAACATGGAGATTTATCAAATACAAGATTCCACTGGTGGTTCAGATTCCTACAGCATGAAAAATGACAGAGAAAAAGGGCCTCTCTTGAAAACAGAAAATTTAACACAGTAAAATAACAAAGATCCAGTGATCGTGCCCATGCAACTTTTGCTTATGCTTTGTTTTCAGCAGATCTATGCTGCAAGGTGTCAGGATTACAGGAACTAGTTCAAAGTAAAAGAAAATCTTTTAACTCTCCTTTTCTCACAGAAAACACCTATCTATATTTGTTCTCAGTTAAAGCCACTAGCAAGTGTTTGAAACTTTAAACAACAAATAGTGGCATGTTTAAGCTTGTCTTCGTTGCAAAAGATCAGTGGTCGGCGTTTACATGCATTATGCTAAGCTTTCCTGGGGCACCCTCCTCCTCGACAAGGTAAAAGAAAGGAAAAGTAAACACAAATACACTGTCAGATGGATCCTCTTGGTTGTTGATATCAACAGTTTAGCACAATCTGTGAGAAACAAGGACAAGATGTTAAACTACTACAGGACCCTGGTGATAATATCAACACAAACTAAATTCCATATTGCATTAATTCAAAAAATTATGGAAAGTGCCTTACGCTTCATGATTATGGGTCATGATACAATACCAGTCCCACTTCCTGAACAAGTCATGATCCCTTGACCAGAAAAAAAGGTCTTGATCCGATATCAATGTCGACAACAATGGGTATCCACCCATACATTTCACTGTGCAGGTAGAGACTCTTTTAAGTCCATGCTAGCTGTGTTTCAGTTGATGGGAAGTATGTAAAAGCCTTTGACTTTTTGCATGCAACAGCTAAACCCATGCAGAAGGAGGTGAACAGCGTTCAATCTTTAGTTCTTGACATTCATGTAGCTTTTCTCAGACCATGTGCAGAAAAACATACATGAAAGGCGAGTAACTTGTGTTGGCCCAGTTGGAAATGGCTGACCCAGAGGGGGGGTGAATGGGTTAGCTAAACAATAAAACTTTTTAAGCCACTTGTTCAGATGTTAAATGAACTACTGCAGAAAAACAATTGTGAGGGAGATAGTGTGCTGCAGTAATGTTAATTAAGGCTTAATCAATAAAAACCGCATATAAGTTAAGTGTGATTGAAGGATAGCTCTGGTACCACTTGTTGGTATCAGGTGCTCAAAGACTAGCGCAGTTATCAGAAGTTTGAATCAAACAATTGCAAGTGTAGGTGCAGCGGTATTCAAGCGAGCAGAGGAACAGAGTTAGTCGGGCAACGAGCAAGCACACAAAGAGACAAAAGGATTTTTTATACTGGTTCGGACCTGACCTCCAGTCAATCCTACGTCCAGTACTTTCCACTATTTTGCACCCCCCCCCCAAAAAAAAAATAGTGCACGTGATGTTTTTGGTTAGGTGTTCAGCTAACCCCGGGCGCTCCCTGAACTAGAACCCCAGTTGCCTTACGGGTTAGCCAGACCCAACTGTTTTGAATAGGTGTTCGGCCACACCCCGGGTGTCTCCTCACTAAGACCCCAGCTGCATTCCAGGTTCAGCCAAGCCTACAGATACCGACCTCCTGTTGGTCATACAGGAAACAGACCTCCTGCAGGTTCTCCTTGCCCGCAAGGAGAAGGATACCACTTTATAACAGTGGTTTACACAGAGTAATGCCTCTAGATAAGCATGGTTGTGTATAATAGCACAAAGCGTTCAAGCCGAAAACTTAAGAATGAAATACAACAGACTTAAACGGAAAAATAAAAACCTCAAACTAAATATGCAAAATAATGCAGTAGGCAATTGAGAAGCAGCAAATGGAGATTGCAGTAGATCGCGCTAGCTTCTCCTTCTTGAGCACGCAACAGATAATTGGTTGAGCAGATGATGGACTGTAGATTATCTCCACACTAACAGTGAAGTCTTATGTTGGTGGTGGCTTGCTCGCTCGCTTAGGCTGGAGAATGTATCTGAGTGTGTTCTATTGCCAGCCTTCCTTCCTTTTCTCGATCTGCACAAGTCTTCAATATATAGCTCTCTAGCGTGTTGATCCGTTAGAGACATCCTGGAGAACGTTAGGCTTCATCTGGGTTTTCGTTACTCATCCAGGAAGATGTTAGGCAGATCTTGAAAGTGAGAGGTTCTTTGTTTTCCTTGGACTCGATTGCTGTGCAGAGCTTTCTTGTTTAACGGAGCGATTTCTTTCTTTTTGAATTGATGGCGCTTTTCTCTATGCAAAGGACAGAGGCAGATCTTCCTTATCTTTGTGTCCTTCTTAGGAGTGCAGATCTTTTTCTTTCGGCACTAGTACTGCAGCAATCCATTCGTAGTTTCCTTTTTTCTTCTTATGTCCGTCGGTCTGCAGAAGGATGATATTTTTATCTTACAAAAATATGAAGTCAAAGTCTCTTTAGAATGATTCCTTTCTTCTGCAAGTGCTGAAGCACAGTGTCCATGTTTATGCTTTTATCAATCAGCCTGAGACATAATAAAAGTCTTTCCTTTCACGACTGATAGTCAGGTAGTCATCAGAAGTAGAAAACAGAGTACCATTTTTACTTAATATGTTGCAATAGCTTTTAATGCTTCAGGGGCATTCAAAATTTGAATTAAGAGTCATTTAGATGAGCAGTTATCTAAAGACTAAACATGAGACAAACAAATAGCTGAAGAGTTCAAATTAACAACTTTGTTAATCAACACATGCAGCTATCAAAAGAAACAGAAAGATATAGCTTTGATTCATTAAGATAGTTGAAGTTATAGGATAGCTAATGTTATAAGATAGCCGATTAAGCCCCTTTATGTTTTGTTTGCCTTTGTAGATCCAGCTATTGACTAAGTTATTCGCTTATGCCGCTATCGACTAAGTTATTTGTTTGTAGGATCAAGCCCCAACCGTTGCGCTAAAAGCTCGAGCTGTTAGCGAAGGAGAACTGTATTTTCTTAAGGCATTGTAGAACCTCACATCTATACGTGCTGTGGGCGGGCCTGAGGGCTTCGCACAGGGACCCCATAATCCATGCGGCAGGCTAAGCTGTCAAGCACCGATGCCCCACGTGGACCCTATAATCCACGTGGGGCAGCGAATCCCTAAGGGAGACGTTGGACCCCATAATCCGACAATCTCCCCCCCCCCGCGACACCCGGGGGATAGGAATCTGCAACCTCTCTCTGATATCAGTTTGTAGAATCAAACCTCAACCGTTGTGCTAAAAGCTCGAGCTGTTAGCGAAGATGAACTGTATTTCCTTATGGCATTGCAGAACCCCACATCTATACGTGTTGTGGGCGGGCCTGAGAGGCTTCGCACATGGACCCCATAATTCATGCAGTGGACTGGACTGTCAAGCACCGATGCCCCACGTGGACCCCTCTTGGAGTGTAAGGTTGTTGGCTTGATTGGAATCCAGAATCAACATAAGAAGCAGAACCTTGAGGATAAGAAGAGAATGCTGACCCATAACTGCTACTGGATAGAACTGGATGGAATTGAAATTCTGGTTGATGACCCCACCCATACATCCTTGCTTCGTGTTAACTACCTCCATAACCTGATGGATGCCCATATTGGCTCTGTGAATCATATCCTCCTTCATTATGACTGTATCATCTGCCTGTGTCAGCGTAGGAGGAGGAAGTAGGTGCATATGTGCCACCGCCAGTAGTAGCACCTGCATTAGGATCATCACTTGGTGCATCATCATCATCATCATCAGAACCATAAGAAACCAATCGCCTTCTAGCCTTTGGCTCTGTTTTTTTCTCTTTTGGTGTGATAATTTCATTCATCTTTGAGAGGAGTCCTTTTCCCCTTAGCGTGTGCCTCACATAAATTTGCTTCAATTGCTCAATTGTCGGGTCCTCTCGAGCAGCAGCACTAGTCCTCTTAGTTATCTCATGCACTGATGTACTTCTTAAGGATGGAGGTTGCTTGACCATTCTAGGAGTGACTAGCCTGCTATCTGATTCTGAGTGTCTAGATGGCTCAAACTCAGGTTGCCGCTCAGTGTCGTGAATAAACAAAGCTGGGTCCTCTCTTTGGTGCGCATGAGTCTCTCTGACCCTCTTTGTTGGTCTCCTGAATTCTGGATCCCTTGGCTCATCTTCATCTAATATGCCCTCTACCCATGTTCTATCATCAACATCAAAAACAAGCTCATCAACCTGCTCTCGTACCTCAACATAAAATTACAAGGGAGTGTCATCATCAAATAATGCGTCCACATCAATTTCTGGAGCTGTATCCTGTGCGACGCGTTTGTCCCGCAGCTGTTGTCTCAACTTCATGTTCTTTATTTTCAATCTCATGTTATAGTGGCAGTAAACCACTTTTTCTAACCGTTCAACCTTTAGTCGATTGCGAACATTTGGGTGTATAAGGCTGAACGTGCTCCAATTCCTTTCACATTGACTTGCTAATGTTGTTTCACTGAGCACCTTAATTGCAATGAAAGCCAATACATTACTGCCCAAATCTCGGTTGTTCACTATTATCCACCAGTCAGCTGTTCCACCAACCATAAACAAATAAATGTAAGATGTAAATAAAGATCAATTCTCTATGATGTACTAATATATATTAACTCAATTTAAGCACAAAGATTTAGTATATCTGAGCTCACTCTTCTCACAGCGTATTGCAATTGGGAGTCAGAATATGTCCCAGTCCTCATTCTATAATTGTTCATCTATAAGGATAAAATAATATATTAACATAACTCCTTAAGTAAATTATATATGTCTTATTGATAAAAACAATAAATGTCAACCTCTATTTCGGCCTGATGTCTCTTTTCTGGGGTCCTCGATAAATGACCAATGACTTTTAAAGTGTCTTGAAGCACCTCGCTATCAACATTTGCATTGGCATTATACATAAATCGAGGGTTGAGGAAATAACCTGTATTTGTGTATAGTTAACTAAATGTTAGATATAAATTAACCTAAAGAACAATAAACTTTGCATCAATACAATTAATCACTCACCAGCTGCATGCAAGTCATAGTGTAATGTGTTGTCCCATCTATGGTCAATAATTTTCCACCATTTTTATTCTCTGGGAAGGGATTTTTGCAAGGCTAATTTGGCACGGTCCATGGCCTCGTACAGAAATCCCATATCATTCTTCTTATCGTCATCCACCATTCTTAGGACCTTCACGAAGGGTGTGACTACTTTCATGTACCGTGAGACACTGGCCCAGAATTTGTTATCTTTCACGATGTGACAGATATCCAAATAATCCATCTGAGCATCAGTATTAGATTTGTCTATGTATTCCCGCAAGGCATTGTGGTACATGAAAGCTTTGAGCTCATTCTTAAACCTGTGAAAAAACTCCAAAAAAATAAAATTCGAATCAAATACGGATGATATCTATAAGGATAAAGTAGAAAGAATTGAGCTCATTCTTATACCTGTGCAAAGACTCCAAAGAAATAAAATTCGAAGCAAATATGGTTGGCCCTGCACGACCCCCCACTTGCATACTCCCTAAACATGTTCAATATCCTAGGATGGACATAAATACACTGGGTGATTTTTTGTGCCCTCTCAATTGTCTTTTTCACATTATTTTCCTTCTCAATGCCTTCAAGTATCAAATCTAGACAATGTGCTGCACATGGGAGCCAATATAAATGCATGCGCTTTTGCATCAACTTCTTCCCTACAGCCTTATAACTGGCTTCATTATCAGTGACTATTTGCACAACATTGTCCTCTCCAATTTGGTCTACCATCTTATCCATCAAATGAAACAAATAATTTTCAATCTTATCATAATTTGATGCATCAATTGATTTCACAAATATTATACCTTCGATGCAATAAACTAGAAAGTTGATCATGGACTTCTTCGTGATACCAGTCCAACCATCACACATAATGGTGCATCCTCTCTCCGTCCAGATATGCTTGAAGATTTCAACCCACTGATGGAGCTCCTCAACCTCTCCCTCAACGCCACGCCCGTATATATCTCGACGTGATGGGGCCTTCAAGCCAGGGCCAACATCTACTATAGCATCTAGCATAGGTTGAAAATATTCTGATTCAGCTGCATGTGTAGGGACACCTGCATGAAAAAATCATTTGCAAATACTTTTAAATGCATGCCCTGCAACTTCAGCCAATTTTTTGACCCCTCTCAATGCTTGCTTGATTTTTGGTTGTGTAGCACTTTGCTTATGCGTAAATAGCTGTCCATGGGGCCTCCTCTCTGCGAGACTACACCAGTGTCAGGACGTCGTGTAGCTCGTGCTACACCAGCTGTATTGGAGTATGTCCTTGAACCTATCAATACTTTTCCTTTCCTTCGAGCAGCTTGTTCACGCTCTATTGCTTCAGTCAACTTTGGATCTGAATCCTCAGTGCCTTCCTCCTCCTCATCATCCCTCCTTCCCCTTCTGCCCGAAATCTCCTCAGTAATTTCAGCCTGATCTTCAGCCCTTTGTTGCATCATCCCTTTTTTACCCAGAAGGCACTGACGCATTTCTTCTCGGACCCCTCGGGGACATCTGTCATATTGTTTGACCTCTCCTATCCCTGCCAAATGTTGCTTTTCCTTACAACAATAATCTTTTTCTAGCATCAACTAAAGAGAGGTGGGCCCACCCCGGACCGTCCTGCCCATGCTGCTCCTGACCTTATTCACATCTAAGCATGATGCTGCATTAAGACAGTCAAAGACAAATTGTTGTAAGTACAATGAAAAAAATGGAATGAAGCACAATTGAGCTTCAAATTATGCTGAAGTGAGATAATTAGTCAAAAGTCCCAAATTTAAATAGCTAATTAGGGCTTAATTTGGAGATCACCCTTCATTAAATACAATTAGTAGTATGCTCTCTCCCTAAATTATTCAATGAAGCTTAATTGAGCTTCAATTGACCCTAACTTAACCTAATCTAACAAAAGTCCCAAGTTTAAAAAGCTAATTAGGGCTTAATTTGGATATTTACCCTGATCACTCTTCATTAAATGCAATTAGCAGCATGCTC
The DNA here is from genome assembly GCA_022559845.1 of Amorphophallus konjac. Lineage (NCBI taxonomy): Eukaryota > Viridiplantae > Streptophyta > Magnoliopsida > Alismatales > Araceae > Amorphophallus > Amorphophallus konjac. The sequence goes on from CM040124.1 coordinate 348,636,543, forward strand.
CCGCCCTAACATATTCAATGAAAGTTAATTGAGCTTCAATTGACACTAAATTAACCTAATATAACAAAAGCCCCAAATGTAAATACCTAATTAGGCCTTAATTTGGAGATTTATCCTAATCACCCTTCATTAAACTTAATTAGCAGTATGTTCCCGCCTTAACATATTCAATGAAGCTTAATTGAGCTTCAATTGACACTAAATTAACCTAATTAGACAAACCCCCAAATAAAAATCGTTAATTAAGCCCTAATTTGGGGATTTGGTCTAATTATCCGGCGCCTAATATAATTAGCAGCATGCTCCCGCACGAAAACATTCAACGATGTTTAATTAAGCTTCGATTCATGTTAAGCGTACCTAATTAGACAAAAGCCTCAAATTTAAATCGCTAATTAGGCCCTAATTTGAAGATTTAGCATATGAAAATTAATCTATTGAAGAGAACCTTACCTACAACAAAAAGCTATCAAAGCAACAAAAAAATAAAAAGTTACAAGATCTTTGAGGAATCTATAGCAAGAAACGGCAGCGACTGCGACTACACGTTGTAAACAGTAAGAACCGATGACGGCGACAACAAACCCCTCCACTTGGAAGCTCCTCTACCTGCACTCATGCCCCTGCAAGACTGGAACCCCTAAGATCTGAGAATCTGAGGGGAGGACAGAACTGAACTCTCCTTAAGAGGGGATTTTGCGTCCGATTTCGGCCGAAACGGGCGTTTCGGGCGACGCCCCGAAACGAATAAATTTTTTTTTTTAAGTTTCGGACCTACTACAGTGAGCAGGTCTAAAATCGTATCGGTTCGGTCCGAAACAGATACGTTTCGGCTGAAATGTATCGATTTCGGCCGAAACTACCAACCCTGCTACAGCCAGTCCAGTTCCTCTGGTTCTAGTGTCAAAACTGGGTTGGGATGGGGGGTTTGCTTACAAGAATAATAGAACTCTCTAAAACTGGTGAGATCGATAATGTAACATGTAGAGGTCTCTTTGTCATTCCTTTGCACAGTGATGGGAAACACTCCCTGCAGAAACTTGGGCAACCCCTTCCTAAGCGGGGCCATGACAAAAGCCTCGACTATATAGGGGCAAGGTTCTGAACCTTGGCACAACCAGGTTGAGCTAGGGTGAAGTCCTTGGGTTTTACTGTGTAAACCCCACGACACCACCCCACGTATTCACAGGCTGCTGGGTGGGTTTAATCCACTTATCTACTTTAAGCGAAGCCGCAGAACCAACCACTCTGTCCACTTGATCCAGGCCTCTTCGTAATTTCGAAAGACTATTTCAAATAGAAATATTATTTTTGATGAAAAGGTTGGCTTTTTCCTTAAGAATTTTAGTTTATATGTGCTAAAGGCCCGAATTGTAACCCCAAACCTAGGCATTGAGTTGAAGGAATCCTCTACAAATAAAGAGGGAAGACGCCCATAGATTGTCTGATTTGGAACTAACCTCAAGATCCCCTGACACTAAACCCGAATCGTTATGGTAAAATGGCACTATTGAACGGGGGCGACCCAATGAGAAAACTTGACTCTAATACCATATTAAAGGCCAAAGTCGAACACAAAGCATAAGCATGGAGTTGAGGGAATCCACTACAAGTAAAGAGGGAAGGCACTCACACATTATCCAATGTGGGACTAAACCTTTACACCCACAGCTCCCCCCCCCAACCTTTACACCCACAGCTCCCCCCCCCAACGTCAAATCCGAATGGTTAAGGTATAAATCTAAATGATTACAGTATATAGGGCACTATTGGAAAGGTGGGGTGGCCCAACAGATAAGCCCAGCTCTCCTACCATGTTAAATCTGAACTCTAACTCAAAACCTAGGCGTTGAATTGAGAGAATGCTTTACAGATGAAGAGGGAAGGCACTCACAGATTATCCTATGTGGGACTAAACCTTGACAATATGCATGAACGCTCAATAACTAAGTTTCAGGGGGCAGTATTGTAGGTTTGTTGTAGTTATGTTCCTCAAACAGATGGATTTATTTCATATGATACAAGTGCATCTCATTTGTCACTTTCAAAGTTGAAAGTATAAAGAAAGAGAAGATGAGTAATTTAGATGTTCAGGTTTCCAATCAAAACTGTTGGTAGTTAGATAGCATGATTGTCAAAAGAACATTGGTTTCAAGATTTTTCACAATCTTACTGATCCACTTATTAAACATGTATCATGGTTGGCAACATCTGGAAATGATAAGATAATAACTCTACATCCCTTTCTAACAAAATTTTTCATCTAACAACAACCAAGATGGTATAGGCAACAGTTTAGGAAGAGATGGGAATTCCTTTGAGTCACTGCTGAGGGTGCTCATTAACCCCTTGTAAAGAAAGGAAATGTCCCTTAAGATTGCTTTTATGGGTACTGGCATACTGGGCTACGAAAGTACAAACAATACTTTAATCATCAAAAGGCATTATTTTGAGTCAATCACATTCACCCACTTTTGTGTCTATTTTAAAAAAGCAGCATCAAACTTAAATATTAATGTTTGTGGTGAAGGGCATGAGCATCTCAGATTTACACCCAGTCATTGCCTTCTGCAATATTAAACATTAAATTTTGAGATGATAACTATGATGAAGTGATTATGCCAAAAACCAGGTTGTTTCTTTTCGTCAGGGTCACATTCTGCCCCCTTCCCCAACAAAGAAAAAGAGAAAATCAGAAAAAAGAAGACATACACACACACAAAGAGAGAGAGAGAGAGAGACCAAAAACAGATTGACTCACACAAAAAGTAAATCAGAAGCAATAGAAAGTGAAAACTTAGATAAGAAAAATGATATGTGGGAAATCAGCATTACCTCAATTTTTCTCATTTCAGCTTCTATCTTGGCTTTTTGATGATTTTCCCAGGCTTGGATTTTAATCTCTTCACGTTTAAACCTGAAATTGGCATCATTATACCAAATACTGTGGATGTTTAGCTAGTAATCACATAAAGCTTGCAACCAATCGAAAAGATAGGAAGCTATTCTGCAAAAAGATGACTAAACATAGAGGCAGTTAATTTGTGTAGCACGTCATGACGGAAACAAAGAAAGTTCATATAAGATCACCTTGCTAGGTACTTGGCTTTCTCTGCTTCCTCCCAAGCTGAGGCACGAATCTGAATGTCAGTTTCAGCTGCCTGTTCAACAGGTAAGGTCTTGAGTGATGCAGGTTCATCTTTGTCTTCCCCTTCTTTTCTTGCCCATGTGGCAATATTCGCCTTACCAAGTTGTGTTCCAAGGACCATTATTTCTTTCCTAGTTTTCATTTGTAACTCTTTCTCACTTAACTCTGTTTGGCTAGAATCCTCCTCACAATCAACTGAATTAACACTGCTTGGAATTGGTGCAGCTCTTCCTGGAGTAGATGGTCTAGAGGAGGTGGGACTGCGGATTGGTGTTGAAGCTCTCACAGGTGTTCCAGTTCTAGAGGGCTCTTGGCTGGCAACAGGAGTCATCTCTGTACCCATATCCCTCATGGACACTGATCTAACTGTTGGTGCAGGATTAAGGAATGCTGTGGAACTGTGGATCAATGTTGATGGGCCATGATGACTTAGACATACTGCATATGATTATACATTAGAGAAAAATTTTTAGAAAAGTTCTGTTTCCTTTTTGTGCTAGTGAAAGTGAGGGGCAATCAAGCAAAGCATTGTTGAACGTTCAAAAGTTGATGCTGCAGTTGTTCTAGGTAGTTCGTTATCTCCTCAAATTATTACCAAATGGAACTTAACAAATAGAGGAACAACTTCTGACATATTTATTTCAAGCTTTCACACCAACTTTGTTAATATCAGCACAAAACTCACTTGAAAATTGCAACGAGAAAAAAAAGATATTATACTTTTATCTAAGGAGATGATCTGACAAAAAAATTCAATTTGCAGTAAAACGACTTAACTTGTCTAAGATCCAAACAATTTCAACTTCATTCAATGTGGATGTATGCCAGAAGTTTGCTTTTTGAGAGAATTGCATAATGTGGAGGCTGAAAAAAGATTAGGGCAGTCCCCCCCCCCACCCACACAGACACACATACCAAGGCTAAACCCACCCACCCAGTATCAAGCTCGAATCACCAGTGGCCCAAGCTGCGGGCAAGCCAAACATCTCTTGGACAGCCACGGTCAAATAATTAGTTTCTATTAAACATAGAATTCCATCAAACGCAAACCACCTTTTTGCACTAAAGTGGCTCCTTGTTAAATCTCAAAAGTTCCACTGCCGTGCAAAAGAAAAAAATGCATAATAGGATTTTGTTTTGACAAGTTCGGAATTCAAAACAAGCCTCCCAAAAGAAAAAATTGCACAAAACAGCCATAAGATAGATGTACGCAGACAATTAAAAGATTAAATCAGACACTCTTTTGCCATCAATTTCCTATTATTTTTATTAGCCTCCAAATGCACCATCACATTCAATAGCTGAAAAACAGTTATTTTTTATGGTTCTTTTCCCAACATCATAAGGTAGAAATTCAACTACCTAAACGTTCAATTCACCCAATGAAAACAAGATTCCTTGAAGCCAATTTTCACATCTATGGGTGACAAATAGGCAGTTTTGACACAATGAAATCTAATGATTAATCTTTAAGTAAAGCTTCACATCATATATATTTTAGCCTAGAACAGAACAGAGAGAAAAAAAATATATTCACTGTGTCACCTGCAGAATCGGCAACCAACTTGTCAGGAACAAGGGTAGGCTTATCAAACGAATAAGCCACAGGATAAGGATCAACAACCCAGCTCATGGTTCTCTGCCCAGCGACTTCCTTCTTGGTTTGGCTCACGTCAATCCCCTTGGTGTCTACCTCCTCTGTGACTTCCAGCACCTTGGTGGCACAGTGCCTGCTCCCATATCCAAGGATGCCGCCCATCACCGTCTTGGGCTGAACCCCAGCAGATTTACCAGTCCTGTTGGAAGTGGGACTCGCAATCCACTTCTGAGCGTCATCCCACTTGGACGGTGCGGGCTTGGAGAAGGGCGGCACGAGCACCAGCCGGTGCTGCTGAGCCCGCTCCGCCCTCTGAAACTCGAAGGTGGACGATAACACATTGTCGGATTCGAAGGCGCCATCTTCATGGGATCTAATGATCCTCGCATTGGCAGCTGTGAACTCCTTCGACTTCTGGTGACCGCTCGCCATGTCCGCTGTCGCGGTGGAGCACTTGGAGAGGAAGCAAACCGTGTCTACATCCTTGCAGACATCAGGAGAACCGGCGCCTGCCCACATCAGAAGTTTAATTTTTTTTCTTATTTTTGGCAGTGCAGAAGCACAGGAACTCCAGAAAAAGAGAGACCCAGTAGTGTTCTTACATATATCGTCTACCTCGGGGGCTTCGGACCTCAAGGAGCACCTGTACTCGAGCTCTTCCTCTTCCTTGCGCTTCTTATCCGCGCCCAGAAGCATAAGCCGCAGCTTGCTGGGAGATATCCCGCCACCTCCCGCCCCCTACAGAGCGTCCCCAGGGAGCATAGTAAATAGAAAGAACAGGTGAAGTAGGAATGTTCCCATTCGAACTGATTCACAACCGGAGATGCAGAACTTCCGTAGAGCAGAGAGTCGTGTGTGTCAGACGATGGTAATGTGCCTAAAAGCTAGCAATTTGCGCCTCAGAACCCAAGCCTTCAGCCTTCTCCCTTTTTTTTACCAGGTTGAAATTTCCAGTCTACTGCAATGGCTAATCGAAATCGGCGGGTAAAACATGCGCCAACTTGGGGGCCGGGGGGGGGGGGGCGCGGAAGAGGAATCTCTGGGGAGGCAGCCGCTGCCATGGCAGAAAGCAAAATCCGTGCGCGCTCGTGGGTGTGTGAGAAGGGGGAGGGCTGTGGGGATTTGAGAGGGTCTCGTACCTGAAGGTTTGGCTTCTGCATCCTTGCGTACTCCATGTCTGCTTTGGAGTCCCCCCTCACAAGCTACGGTGATTCCAAGACCAAGGAGGAGGAAGCAAGGTGGGAGGCGCAGACACAAGGACACTACTGCTATCGCGACCGGCCCCGCTGTTGCCCCCGCTGCAGCATTTGCCGATGAAGAACGGCCACTTGATCCCCCTCGAACGAAAACGGGAACCCACCCCTGCTCCCCCCTCCCTGTCTTTTACCTAACCCCGCTCGCCTGTGACGTGAGAAGGGCCGACACTTACGGGTGCTGCCAGTGCTACTGCAACTGTAACGAGCCAAGCACACGACGGGGGGAAGGCGCGGTGCCACCGTGGCCGCCGCCGCCGCCGGGGCCGTCTAATATCAGGCGTTGCTGCAAGCCATGTGACTACACGTGGGTGCAAGATTTGGGAAGGACGAGGCTGGATTGCTGCCGCGGTCGTTTGCGCTGACGAGGAGTTGTTTCCTTCTGCGGGGGTGAGTTGTGGGATGGCGACCCCGCCGGGAAGGGCGGGGACGAATCCAAGGCGGGCGGGATGGGGAAAGAGGACATCACAGAGGTGGGGGATGGCGCAGGGTGGGGACGAACCGGAGGAACCGACGACAAACGGGTTACCCCGGAGTCCGGACTCGGTCTGTGCCGGTGGGGGGCTCGTGTGTACTCCCTTTCTGTCTGTACTCGCTTTTTTGATTTTAATTTATTTTAATTTATTTTATTTTATTGGTCGGGAGATAGTGAACGAGTAATGTGGTGTTGGGGGAGTAATTTTTTTATTTTAAAATAAAAATATGAGAAGAAGAACAATTGATGCTTTCTCTTTTAAATTTTAAATATGGAGTGATTTATAAAAAGGAATTTTTACATATATATATTCTCATAAAATTTAATTTTATTAAATATATCTTTCGTCTGAACATATTATCATGAATATCCTTCATTTAGATAAAAATATTATAGTTATACTCTTTATTTTATTACCGTCGAGAAGAGAAGAATATTTCATAAAATATATCATCTATAATCGTTAAATCTAGAGTATATTTGACAAAATCAAAATTTATAAAGATATATATATATATATATGTATATATATGTTTTATTTTATAATTCACACTTAACTCGAGTTAAACACAAAAGAGAGTTATGGTAAGAGCATAATTGTGATATTACTTGTATTTTAAAAATATTCATGATAATATCTTCACGTGAGAGATATATTTGATAAAATCAAAATTTACAAGAAAATATATATAAAAATTTTAAATAAAAAATAGCCTCAAATTTTTTTAAAAGAAGTTTGCACGTCTCCTCCGCACGTCTCGCTTGTCTCTGTGTTACCCGCAAACGATCTTCCACGACCCAGGTACCTTCTTCCTCCTTCCCCTCTCCTTCCCCTCCCCCGAACCGTTGCAGATCCTCTTCCCCTCCATCATTCTTCTCGATCCTCCTTCCCCTCCGCCCCAGCGCTGTTCGGGACAGCCAGCATCCCTTCCCCCCTGCCCCAACGTTGTTCGCGATAGCCAGGGTCGACCCTCCCTTCCCCTACCAGCGAGCACGCCAACCCTTGTGTCTATCACGCTCTGCAGCCCCTCCCGTAATGTTCTTCGCCCTCTCCTCCTTCCCTGGCACCGCCAGCATCACATCCGACAACTGTAGCTGTGCGGAGTGGCAGACGGCCTCCCACGAGTAGTGCACTCTTCTGGTTGGGTTTGCACCCGCGACACGATGGCTACAATTCTCTTGGTCGTCTCCTACTGATAGATCGATGTATGATCTATATCTGTCGACGATGTGTTGCCTGCATGTGTTTGTATCTCGGAGTTGTGCATGTGTTTTTGTTCGTGCGTGCATCTCGTTCTTGCGTTGTTGTGTGTGTGGAACGTCGTCCACGTAGGTAGCTGCTGCAGTTCTTGTTCCCGAGTGTCTGCCAACTACTATCTCTTCCAGTCTAATGTCATGTGAGTCTGGAGCCTTGGATTATGAATGTTACTGGGGTTATTATTAGATATTCTTATGTACTTGCATTGTTACATGGATTTAGGACCCTTTCATACAATAACTTATTAGCAAGGCTGCATGGATTTAGGACCCTTTCATGCAACTTTTAGCAAGGCTGCAGTTATACCGTCGTCTTCCTAAACAACTCCCTAATGGAATTATATTGAAAATGTAGGATGATTACGTGAATAGATGACATAGATAAAATAATTGTAATATTTTTTTTAAACATCATGATTATGTTAACGAGTTTGAATACATTAGATTATAATTTATTTAATATCTTATTTATCTTCTTTTATGAACGATAGAAAGTTAGTTTGAAGTCTACTTGCCACTTTAATGAAAACAAAAAGAATGAAAAATGTCCGTCAAATATATCTGCGTAAATTTTAAAAAATATGATAATTTTATCAAACATGTGTTTACCAATTTTCATCAATTTTAAAATTTAAGTCAAAATCTCACACGAGGCAACAAGATGTGAATGTCAAGATGTGAATGTGCGATAAAAATGAGGCCACTTGCAGCAAAAACAAGACCACGATTATCTATGATGTAACTGATTAAACGGGGTCATTCTCCTCCCGCGAAATGCCTATTTTATCTCCTTCCTCCCCCATCTTCATTGTCGGGGAGAAACTCCAAAAGAAAAGAAACCCCCAAATTGAAATCCAATGGTAACCGCTCCGCTCATCTCCCTTCCCAACATCTTGGCCCTTTCTAGCACTGAAGTAGGAGCACCGACCTCTCCAGTTTCGTGATCGTCATAGAGGAAGAAGGAAAAGCACGAAAGTTTATCTTTGTAGTTTCGTCATTCAAGAGGAAAGAAAAGCACGACTAAGGGTTCAGGATGAAGTGAGGAGTACCACCACGGTTTTGTCATTTCAGAGGAGCACAATTAGGGTTTCAACGACACCAAAGATAGGGAAGAGATCACGAGGGGGCCATGTGAGAAGGGAGAAGGAAGCATAGAAGCAAGGAGGGAGCTAGAAAGTGTGAGAGACAGAGTAGGAAGCCCTGCCATTGGCCAACGCATAGGAAGAGGGGCAAACAGGAATGACTGAAGAGAGAGACTCAGCGATGCCGTCAAACCCCTTACACTTAGAGACAGAAGTCGAGGGTCAAGAGGAAGAAAGGGTAAAAATGCCTTTCACAGAGTTAGGTCAACAGCAAACCCCTATTAGAAATGCACATCCGCATAAGGTAGGTATCCTACAGGGAGAAGAGTTTTGGGAGAAAGGGCATCTTCTTTGAGCTTAGAGTTTGGAGATTTTGTGCGATCAGAAGCAAGTGTTCTCACTCAAGTTAAACGTGAGATTAAAATGTATCATATTCTCTCTACGTAATTGTGATTCTTGATCTTAAATTCCTGCTTCATGACTTGATTTATCCATTTGTTTATGTAAATCTCATCTTATAATTTCCCCATCGTAATTACTTCTATGTATTTTCATTGATTTCGATTAATTTGATTCCTTGAAATCCTTCCGGTCATCATATCCTTATTCGAAAACATTGTTATTAATAGGCATGCATCACCGGTAGGGTTTGGGATTTGCGCAAAGCCGAGAAACTCTTGGCCACAAGATCCCCCCTAGAGTCCTATTCGAACTAGCATTCCTCATAGGCTAGAGTCCAACTCCGACTCCAACTCCCACTAATTAGGGCAATTCTCGTCTACTGATTTCCCAGTTTTAAACCTACTCCAATTAGTCCAATGACTAAAAAAATCCTGGTGAATGGCAAAAGTTAAATAGATTTGTTTTAATTCACCTCTTTTACTCAATTGGCTGGAGTTAAATTAATGTTTTTAATCGTTTGCCCCGTGCTTAGTAAAATCTTCTTATCTCTTAATTCGGTCTCTAGCATCATTATTATTCTTACTATTACATATAATAAAAATTTATTTATTTATTTATTTGTATACTTAGTTAGGGTGCTAGAGAGAGACGGACAACGACTGTTGAAGGGGGTGCCGGGCATCTAGGGGGAGAAGGAGAGGTGTCGGGAGAGAGGGGGGAGGGACAACAAGAGAGGGGGAGACGAGGTATGTCGAGCATGGGGGGCGGAGAGAGAGAGGTTCAAGGAGAGAGAGGGGGGGAGGGAGAATGAGAGATTGGGGGAATGGGTCCACTGTAGGGGGCCAGGGGATCGGACGTTTGGGGGGAAGAGTGAAGTGCAGGGCGTGGGAGAGAGGGCGAGGGAGAACGAGAGGGGACGATGGGGGCCGTTGGGGATTTGAGAGAGAGAAAGAGACAGAGATGCCAGACATCGAGGAGAGAGGTGTAGGTTGAGAGAGAGAGAGAGGCGGGGGAGGCAGAATGAGAGGGGGATAGGGGTCGTCGTGTGTCTAGAGAGAGAAAGAGAGAGAGGGGGGCCATCGAAGGGGGGCTAGGAATCAACGAGAGAGAGAGAGAGAGAGAGAGAGAGAGAGGGAGGGAGTGGGGAGGAGGAGAGAGAGTGGGAAGGCAAGAGAGAGAGAGAGAGTGAGAAGATTAGAGAGAGAGTGAGAGGAGAGAGAGAGGTGGGGAAGGTAAAGCTGGAAAGAAAATTTTAACAGGTGTGAGGAGACGGAGTATTCTTAAAAATAGGATGATATATTTTTTTTTCGGACTCTTGTTAACTCAAGAGGATTTTAACTAAAGGTTTGAAAATTTTGGGGGTTTTTAACTAACTAGGTGGATTATGATGAATTTTTCTTAATATCAATTTTTTTAGGGGCTAAAAACTAAAAGACCCTACATTTGGATAAATAAGGCATAAGGACACATCTTTACTAGAGGACCTGAGAAGTCGCATGGTTGAGGTTATGCCAAAGAAATAGGAGGTCTCATATTGTTCGATTCACTTTCGGATGGTTTTATCTAATCGCGTGCTCAATCCTCAAGGAGTGCATAGCCCGAGATTTATCGATTGAACCGTGGTTAAAAAAAGGTTGGCAGCAGACGTCTATTGGTATTGAATCCAAGTCATTTGACTCTGCATCGTCTTGCCACTCAGCCAGATTCATGGTCGTCAAAAGAAAAGAGGAAGTCAATAAAAAGAAGTGTCTTTACTTAAATTAGTACGGGGCAAGGGGGGCAGTGATGTTGGTATAAATACTATTGATCAACCAACCGGTGACCGGTGTCAGTTGCTTCATGACAGCCCCTTTTAAATTTTGGATCAAATCTAATTCAACACAGGTTTTTTCCCCCTCTTTTCCCAAGAAAGTTTCAATAATCATATGTTCATACTTCTTCCTTCTAAGTTTGGACCAGTACTCCAAGAAATGGGCGTTCAATAATCCCGACTCATCTCGGACTTAGAGGTTGTTTGAATGGTAATTTTGTGGAAAACGTGAATGATATTATAACACATTATAACACATTATCCATTTATCATCGACACAATTTTTTGTAAACTTATTTGACATTTCGGCATAAACATTGGTGAATTCATGATAGAGTCGTCCATTCCAATCTAAATGAAGAAACTCCGAACTTTCCTGTGGGAGTTTTGAAATTATGGTGGACTTTGAGTGGGTTTACCATCTTTATTGGTCCGAATTAAGGTTACCATAAAAAAGCATGGCTATTGTGGACCTAATCTCGTTCATTTCCTGCAACTAAAAGGCGATTTGGGCATAATTCAAAGGAGTTAATTAAAAAATATTTAAATTTTAATCGTATATATAATCTCACATCGCATAAAAAGTGTAGTTCATGATGTAAGATGATAAAAAGTATAATACTTTTATGTGTAAAATATGACAAATAAATAAATTATATGATGTGGGTTTTAAAGTTTACTAAAAGTAGTCCAAGATCTAGCAGGGTTGGAGCCTTAGGCCATCTTTGACAACCGGGTGGTCGGCCGGTTAGTCGACACCGGTTAACCGGTGGGCCCCGTCTCTCCTCGCCTTCCCCCTCACACAAATCTCTTAACCGACCTCGGGTACCGTAATCGACCCTTCGGAGTCGATTACGGCACCTCCTTACCCCTTTATCAAAGACGCCCTTAGGGCGTGTTTGCTAATCGGGTGGAGTTAGCGCACTTGACCTCGAGAGGGAGTGCGCTAACCGACTCCGGTTAGCGGCGTTGTATGTGAGAGAGCGGTGGGGCCCACACCGCTTCTCTCACATCGACTGTAACATCTTAACCGCACGTCAAATGGGCCCTTAGACTTTTGGAAGATAAATACTAGTCATACACTGGGTGTGCTCCAGCCGTCAAAGAGATTAGACTGAGAAAAATTAAGCCTGAGCTCTAATTCATATCACTTGTTGGCCTGATATATGATAAACCTAAGCGGGGTGTTAGCAATTTTGTACTCTATGAAATTTAACACCTAATTAAATTAGATTAGTCTAATCATAACCACGAAGAATGAGAGATGAGGAGAAAAAGAGCGCACAGACACACTCTAAAAGATAAGAATTTTTATAGTGATTCGTCCAACTTCTCACCCTTGTAAGGTGTTTTTAATTTTTTACACTAAATGCAAACTTGCGAAGTGGCGCACATAGCACACGTTGAGGAGCACCCTCACCACGGTTCAAAGAGTTCCCTCACACACACGAGCGAAGTGTGCACACACGAGACACCGAAAGAATTTAAAGATACGATCTTTTTAATGAAAACACAAAGAAGATGAGGTAGAAGGTTAATATCCTGATGTGATGCTTCGAGCACACCTCCCTCTAAATGCAGCAGCCATGTAGAGCACCAGAAAGATACTTAGCAGCAGCCATCCTTCTCTCTCCTTGTGCTCCCTCCACTCCATGAAGCAACTTAATTGAAGCAATAAGAGGAGCTTTGGCTATTGTGGAGAAGAGCCCTTAGGAACTCACAAAAATGCAACCTTTTCCGCACATCCAGCCGCCCTCAAAGAGGAGACACGCTTTCCATTTATCCTCACCCTCATAGGGCGCATTTGTTCTTTGCGAGATCGGGTTAGGTAAGATTCTTCCCATCAAAAGTTTTGATCTATCAAAGAGTAAAAAATAGGTTTCAGTCGACTAATTCGATATTATCAGTAGACCAGTCCTTCATTACGAGTTGATCTTTGACAAGAAGAACATCCAGAAAGCTCCCCGACACGAAGAAATCGCCCCTCCTTGTGATTGTTGGTGCAAGGTTCGTTCTCCTCCTTTCGTGGCGGCTCTATCAATCTTAGAAGGCCTTAAAACCTCTCTCTTATACCCATCAAGCAACATCTCAAAATTCTAGTGCGATTTAAAATGGATCTGATTGGTTCACAAAAGTTTGTTCAAACTCGCAAAACTTAGTGTTTCATCGGTGTCTGAACCGTCTTGGACATTGATTCCATGTTTTCATTTTTAACAACTTCTTTAGAACTTAAACCTTTGAGGATGCGATTTTCGCTTCCTAAACGCACTCATCAATCTCGTTAGACCACAGAATAACCAAATTTTGTCATCTTCAAAAGTATAATGACAAAACTCAACAAAGCATAACCTCAAAAGAAATTCTGGGACATATATCTCAGTGTTTTGTTAATTTGTTGTTGTTTTCTTGGTACAAAGGGTCGTCTTTTCTGCAAAGATAAATTTCAAAAAGCCTGTAATATTTTCTTATATTTAATTTTCTTGTATAGATTGTTTCAGGTTAAGAAGTTGGATAAATGTGAGGAAGTATCTAACACTGCATGCATACAATATTATGTTATTTGTTATTTTAACACCGCATAAGATCTCCGCTCTTTATCAAATTTCTTTGACGGAGGGGGGGGGGGAGAAATTTCAAACTAAATTCATGATTTTATTCTTTAAAACTCATATTTGGCAACATATCAAGTCGGTGATATTAGACTCACTTGCAGGCGTCCCTTCAGCGGCTACAAAAGAATGTTGCTCACAGTCCGGAGAAAAAGGTGAAAAATATCTGCTCGATCAATGCTTTCAATTGTTTTGATCCAAACAGATAGCGTGGCTGACGCACGGTGCTCAAGAGCTATTTAACTTTTGAGATTGTGAAGCATACGTTTCTCCACAAATTGACTTTTACAGTCCCATCAAAAATTACGAGAAAAACCACTATTTTCTTCACTTCACACTCTAAAAATCAAATCATATAAAGCAGCTATTCGTCAAAAAATGAGGCCAAATGCTGTCATGATGAATACAAGCTGAAATAGAAAGACGTTGAAGTTTGAACAAGGTGCATCAACGATATAAGAATACGTGGGGCATAGGAATATCACAGGCAAAAATTAAGAACTATAGCAACTACAGAGAGACCACATACCCTTTTTCTGGTTTAGGGTTCAAGGCTTTGGCATCAAAAGACAGACCAGACCTACATGAATATACATCACATGATGATTTTTAAATATATTACACCATTCACATATTACACGGCTATTTACAGAAAGCGGAAGAACAACTAGCCACGCACGAAATTATCTGGACAAAAATTTCACTCCAAGCAAGTATTTCAAGGGTTCCCAATGTTGGCAACAAAAGGCACGAGACGCTTGTAGTCCCTCTTCCTTCCCAGTGCACATGTATCGAGTACCCGACCAAGAAGCATCCTTGTATTCTGCAGTGCCACCTCCCGCTGTGACAAACCTCCTTCTGGTGCCCCAGTTCCGCTCTGCAGCACCGTGCCGGCCCCCAGGCTTGATCCCATCATGTACTGGAGAGGGCCACTTCTAGCCTTGAAGGAACTTTGTGGTGCAAGCATAGCCTGTACAACCTTGTCATTTGCAGAGTACCCATTCTCGTTATTAGGAACCTGATCCTCCAAATGCCCACCTGTCAAATTGCTGCAACTGTGCAGAAGGGCTTCCAAGACACTCAATGCCTCCCAACACAACGTACTCTCAACAAGCTGTGAAACCACTGCATACACATGTGGGCTCTGAGCTGCATCCACGGGAGTCTGCTGGAGAAATGCCTTGAGCATCAAAAGTATAACCCGCTGGTATTCCATTGGCCCTTTCTCGAGCAGCCTCAGCAAGTGCCCAAATGCCAGAGGAGAGTGTTTGGGAAACCACTCCGCACAAATAAGAGGTGACACACGAGAAAGGAGGTCATCAATAGAGGTAATTTCGCCATGGGAATAAGCTAGAAATACCTCTGCCAGCTCATCAAGAGATTTAGTTCTGCACCAGAGTGATATATTTGATGCCACATAACATGCTTTCTGGTATTGCTGCTGCAATGGAGAAGCCAACCTTGCTGGAGCCGTGTCTGATGTGAGCTGTAAGCTTAGCCATGGCAGCAGGCCAGTTATGTGCATTAACAGCCGTGTCTCTCCACTCCCAAATATTGAGTCACAGGAAGGGACTGTTATCCGTGAAAGCACCTCAATAGCAGACCCATGGCTGACTGCAGACATGAGCCCTTTGAGTACCAGTGGTTGTACCCCTTCAAAGGCTGGTACTTTCCCACTTTCTGGTAGAGATGCTTCCCCACCAGTTCTTGACTCCATTCTCTCCAATTCTGCCAGATCACTGTTGTTAGTTTCCAGCTCATCACGTGGCATACTAGACAGTATAACATTCTCTGTTGTCCTGTCACGGAATGATAGACAATCAATCACTCGAGCAAAGAGCTCTAGGACTTGGCAATAGACATGCACAAAGTCTGTGTGCATCATTGCAACACAGCCCCAAAAGAGTTGTGGATACAGGATCACCTTCTCAGGTTCCATGTTCTCCACCATCACTTGCAAGGTCAAAAGAATCTCCATAACAAAGCCTAAAACTGCTGGAACTGGATTCCCTAAGCATCGATGAAGGCACCGAAGGAGCAAAACGCAAGCATCACTTTTCACACTTGGCCGCAAAGCACGATAGATTTGGTGTGATCGGCATGCAAGGTGCCTTGATGTGCATTCCATAGCCCATTTTAGTGCCTCAGCACCCCATGTTTCACGAAGGTCCCCCTGGAAAAATATTGCATCGACCATGTGAGATACAAGTGCAGAGAGAAGGGATGCACTAGGTAGGTCTGTTTTGGTCAGAGTTGGGTCCTCGTTCTCCCACATCAGGCTACCACGCTTGGACTGAATGTACTTTATCAAACTGACAACCTGCTGCTTGTTCTCACCTTCACTATTTTCAACCTCATACAATTCTAAATGACGACCAGCAAGAGAATACAAAAGATTAACTAGAAGGTTTTGACAGTGCTCAAGGACAATATCTTCTGAGCTATCCATAGAAACAAGTGTGACATGGAAAAGTAATGGCAGATTCTCCCGGAAATCCTCATCATTCTCATAAGCTATCTCTGCAAGTAGAATCAATGCTATGTCTGCATGTGAAAGTAGATGTTGATGGTGTCCCTGTAATGCCGATTGGAGTTCGCTGGCATTAATCCCATGGGCACCTCCACTGCCAGGATGCAAGATGTCCTCTATGGAATTAGGTGTATCAATGGGATAATCTCCACTATCACGGGAGACATGACGGCTCCTTAGATTACCTGTTGAGCTCCGAACTCCCATCAATGGCCCTGACATGTTCATGAGTGATGGAAGGAGTTGGCCCGATCGTCCAGTTGCGGCTGCAACAATACCCATTTCAGGAGCCATTGGACTCAAGGGACCTGATATGCTTCGGCCTTGTACAGCTGAAGTCCGCCAACTGATGCTCCCACTTGTGCCTCTAAGTGGGCCATCGAGGGAACCACGAACAAGCAAGGGTGACATATGGGGCTGGTTATCTACAACTGTGGGGATCTGGACTGCTGCAGGACCTTGAGAGAACTCTAATATAAAATTTCCATTATTGTCTCCTTTAGTTGCACTTGGTCTCACTGGTTCTACACTCTCCTCCAGCATCCTCTGAGACAACTCAAACACCAAGTGATCAATGGTTTGTTGTGGACAAATGCGTGCAAGGTACAAACTGACGCGTTTGGCAACAGAAAAATATGTAGCAAAAGCACCACTTATTTCAATAGATGTATTAGAATCACAATCTTCAATTCCTTTTGCAATCAAAAAGTCAAGCACTGGACCAATATTTCTAGGATTGCTCGCAATGGTGCTCCAAAGCTTCTCAATTTCATCAGGGAACTGATCACCGTGCCTCCATGTCACGTAATAAAGACTCTTTAGTAATCTTTCACTCCACCCAGAATCCCAGAGTTTAACAAAATTGAGGTTTTCGATCCATGGAGCCATGCATGTTAAGACCTGATGCTGTGCAATTATGTCAACTGCATCAAGCTGACGCTGCATTATCTCTTCACACAGCAGTTCACTCAACTCGGGATGGTCCTTGGCAAGTTTGGAGGAAAGCTTATATTGAAACTGTTGGTAAGAATCAGGAAGGTTTCCAACAACAGATGCACGATAATGGCCCACCCCCTCAATGTCTTCCTCAGCCCATTCACGGACAGAAAGTGTTTCTAGCATTTGGAGTGCATCATCACGGATTTGCCTAGTTGGATCAACTACCTTGTAAAGGATCAAACTTAGTAGTCTTTGGATCTCACATCTAGGAATATCTTGGCTCATGTAGACTTCAGCCAGTACTGTGAAATAACCATCAGCGATGGAGGCATCCGGTGAGTAGCACTGAAAAACATGAATGGCTTCTCAATCACACCAGAACCACAGATGGGAATGAGAAAGAGATAGACCATTAAGGGAGAATATATATATATATATATATATATATATATATATATTAGAAAATTCCACGAGATTACATATTTCAGCAGCACATGTAGTGGGAGCCTATAGTGTAATGAGATGTGGATCTGTCCTTATTTCAGAGATGCATCCATGAGGAGGAAAAATTCATGACACAAAGGGCTTTTGGGGGAACATCATCCCTCCAACCTGTGCCATTGATGCACTGAGATACTTGGCTCTAGTCTCCTGATTTGAAGCTCGCAATTAGGCAGACATGTCTTATGTATGATAGATGAACAAGGAAAGGCAATAAAAACAAGCAATATTACCTGGTCAATGCACGCAGGAAACAGATCCAAGTTGGTTTGAAGAAGATTCTTCAAAGCAGTTTTTGCCAATAGAACCCGAAGGTGACTGCCCCTCTGTTTATCTCGTCCACCTGCACGTCCACCATCACTTGTGTACTTTGAATAAGACGGGGTTCTTGGATCGGCTGGTGAATAACCAAAGGGTGCTCTTGGAGCGTGTTCTACAAAAAGACTGTTGATCCAGGAGATTACTCGACCACTCATTTTTCTAGCATTGTCATCAAAGCAAGGGCCATATAAGAGAGAAGCCATTGCATTCATTGAGGCCCACTGTATTGCTTCAACTTGCTCAGCTGTTTCCTTATCAAATGAGATCTTATCAATGGATTCCCTTGAGCGATTATGTTGAATTGCCCTATAGCGTTCAATCTCACGGCGGTAGTCACTGATGCTATCATGCCCCCATGTCCCACCACCTTCATCACACCAGGAGAAGAGAAGATCAAAATATTGCTTGCGGCTTCGGGGATCAAATCTCTCAGATTTTGATTCCACTAATTCAGGAGCCAGATATCTTAGAACAGAGGCCAAGGCAAAGCGGAGAGGTTGCATATCTTGAAAAGTATCAGTCGATGACGTTATTAGCTGATGGTATGTTTCTTCAGTGAATTTCAGAAAATGAAGACGGAAAACTGGCATTCGGGCCAGTGTGCCAGGCCAGACTTTCTCAGCAACTGTACGATATACATTTGCAATGTGAACACGGAGTTCTTCACGTCGGGCCTTTTGATTCTACATTCATACAGCATATTTCAAAGATATAAAAATCCTAAATTTCAATCACAAATAGCAGTTTCAAAAATAAAATCCAAAATAATATAATTCAAAAGAAATCACATCAAAAGAAAGGTCAGTGGAATGATTTGCAGATACAATCTTGGAGGAATTTAACAAGAAATTGAATGAGAAAACCCTAGTCAGAAATTGACAGCATCTTCTCTTCTTTCAGGTTATGTTATTTCTCCTTTGGAAAGAAAATCAGAATTGAGTCAAAACTCCACTATAATCTGATTGTTTTTTGAAAGTGGATAGTACCACAATTGTACTAAAAGGAAAAGAAGGGATATACATGTCAATAACTCCACCATAGTCTGATCAAGGATAACTTTTAAATAAATCATGACAGACTGGGAATTTAATTCCTGATAAGAATAACAAATATATTTTGACAAGTTTCAAGAATGCTTAGATAATCAATAACTGGAGATCAAATAGATGCAAAAATTAAAGATGAGAAGCTTATGATCTGTTAGGTGTATACCTTCCACTTCGGTTTTCCCTCCGTTTCTGATGAAAACTCTTCAACAAATGCTGCAAGCTCACTAAACATTATCTCGCAGACAGCCAGGTTCGAATAACCAAGAGCAATGGCAGCTGCATGCTATGGGCAAATGGAAAGAACATGTCATCCATTACTTACCTTTAAGTAAACGAAGGATAGGCATAAATTTAACAAAGATTTTTACATTATTAAGCATGCATTTGACACTAAACTGCCTCTAATGGACCACACCCATAAGAATTTCCATATATAAAAACTAATGGCTAACAATTGCTGCCTTCCAGCAACCTTGGATTGAATAGGTCCAATTAAGGGTCTGATGATTTGTCAATCTGCCCTACTGGACAAAGGCATGCAACAAGGCAGTGCACCTGATCAACATAACTTTGGACAAAATAGGGTCTGTCAAAAGTCCCATTGAAACCTTTAGAGGGCAAAAAACCTAGTTCATGGATAGTTCAGTTTAAGCTCATGCAACCAATGAGCAACGATCAGAAGTTCCTCAATGGGTAGAAAACTACCTTCAAGTTGCTTAAAATTTTTGCCAAAGTACTTAGAAAGCTTTCACACAATAAAGGTCTGAAAGATGGTTCCGTTATCTGTATGACAGAATCTAGTACCAAATGAAACATGGCTGCACTTAAAGAGCTGTTACTATATTAAGATCAGATGTTTAGGGGCAAAAAAACTCCACTTCCGGGTGGTCAGCAACAGCAGAAACTTACAGCATGTGATTCAGACCCATGTCTCAGGGAAGGGAAAATCAGATGATAAATGTCTCTGGTAGTCTTGAAACTACCATCTTCTCTATTATCAGGAGGGCATGAACATGCAAACATTGAATACATTAGCCACTGGTCTAGCTTGTTTTCAACGTCTTGCATCTGATTGGCTTTACCACCTAACTCGAGAGGAGTAATTTGAGCAAGGCGCCTCATGACTTCCCACCTGAAGAAACCCATAGTAAGTTAGCATTTCCTTGATCAAATACACTTAACAAAAAATACCAGTAATTTTTTTGCTCCCTGAAACCGACAAAAAAGAAAAGGTTTTTGGATATTTATCCACACCCAAACTTTTAACAATGGTATTCATGTGCAGGCAGACAGGATGTGATTTTCTTTGGTAACTATGTGACATATTCACATATAGCAATTACAGTCACATGAGAAAAACAACCTACTAGAGACTGAGGGCCACAACGAAAAATATGCTATTAACAAAGGAAACTGATAATGAATCATAATTAACCTCTCCTAAATTGGGGGGGGGGGGATTCCTCCTTTACCTTGCTTCCTGCACAGAGTTGGGGCAGAGTTCACTGGCATATTTGACAAGCTCACTTAGACAGCGGGCCCATCTGCTCTTCTCTGGGCCCTCGAGAATAGATTGCAGTGTCACATCAAGGGGCATGGGATCCAACTCACGACGCAAATCATAAGGACGACCAGAATCCCAGTAGCAACTCTGAACGATATCATCCTGTGAATTTCTGAATGGTGATCAACTGATTTCCATGAAGTGAAGTTCGCTAAACCAAGATATGGAAAAAGAAAAATGAAAGAGAGAAAGGGGGAAAAAGGAAATGAAAGCAATTAAAAAAATAGAAGTAAAATAGAAGGCAGTATAGAAGGGTAGAAATTTACCCCATTTTCTTCCAAGACATCAATGATAAAAATTGGTTCTGTTTCATACTTCAGTTTATGATCAGACTCATTTATTGAGAGGTCCCTGATATCATTTCTTAGTGCCCGCACACAGCGCAACAACTCCAGTGCCGTATGCCTAATCTGAACATCAACAGAACTGAGGAAGATAAGACCAAGAGCATCCATTTCTGAGGCAGGGAATTCAGTTGGATCACCTGACTGATGAAAAGGAGAAAGCTTATGATGCGAGGCAGTTCCCAAACCTGATAGCTTCATATTAACATCACTTATTAACTTTTCATCAGACAAGCAAGCCCTCCATAAACGCATTAGGTCCAACAAGCGGCCCAAAGAAGTTTGAATTAGAAGAGGAAATTCATCAGAAAGATTTCGGATGAAGTTGGCCATCCCCTTCAAGACAGCATAACGACGGTGAGGAAGATATCTTACAATACGGTTTAGCACCTGCACTGCTTCTTCACGAACACCAGGATCAATACTTATCCCATGCTGAGGAATGAAATCAGTTATTTTTTCACTGCGGCCAACTTCCTCAATCAGATACGGTATGCACTTCAGAACTGATCGAAAGAGGTATCCCTGAGATTTTTCCTTGTTTACAACATCTGCACAAGATGGTTGCAGTTTTGTTAACACAATGTTTAGTTGATTATATAAAGCACAAAACATTGTTCTTTGCAAAGTAAGAAAAGCAAGAGGAACACTAAGCAGCAGTAATGCAGAATACTCTCTGTAGCATGACATAAAGAATCGATGATTAGGGTACATCGGGAGGAGGGGGGTTAAGCCGTTGAGGGGGTTCCAACACAGTTTTTCTCCTTGAAAGGCACATGGTCATGCCCAAAGAGCATAAGAACTATTTTGAAACTTTACTAAAAAGCTTGAAATAGATATAAACTTAGGGATTTTTGCAAATAAACCATTGTTAGAAGTGAATTTGCAAAAAAACCATTCCTGAAAATGTATTAGCAAGCATACCATTACGTAAAAATACAAAGTGCATAAATGCCATCGCAGTTAACTTCCGTCCACAGGAAAGCGAATACTCAAAAAAAAGATGCCAATATTCCGTTAGTTGGGTGTTAAATGATCTAAATGCCCTTAGTGATTCACACACACACACACACACACACACAGAGAGAGAGAGAGAGAGAGAGAGAGAACAGTGGGGAGGGGGAGGTGGGCTTCACCGGTGAGGAGGGCTCCTAGCGCTTCAGACGCTGGCGAGAAGGGCGACTCCGGTGAGGACAGCTTCGGCAAGATGATGGCGCCCCGGATGGCAGTGGCCACAACGCTGGTGAGGCGAGCAGAGGGGGAATGAGAGGGCATAGAGAGAGAGAGAGAGGGAGAGAGAGAGAACTAGGACAACGACCACTGTCTTTAGTAGGAAGTCGCTGAAGCCCGCACTGGTAAGACTTGCCGCCAACGCATGGAGCACCTCGGCAGCGAGTTCCAGGAGCTCGCCGCAATCGGCGAAGCCCACCCATGTCGTTGGCTACAGAAACGATGCGTGCGCGCCGGCGACATAGGCGTTGGTCCGATGGGGAGGGCAAGATACGGGTGAGGTAACTGCAGCGCTAGATGGAGATCTGTTGGGGGTTCGGCGACTCGAAGCAATCATCGACATCCTGGCCAGGATCGCCGTAGCCTTCAGGCGACAGCTGCATGGGATAACGGAAGCTGGTGGAGGAGGAGATGGAGAAGGGGATCTGCCTCCCTCGAAGGGGGCTCCGTGCGGCGATGGGCCTGGATGAAGGGGGGGAGACAGAGAGAGAGCATGAGGGAGAGAGAGAGGGAGAGGGGGGTCTAGCAGCCAAGGGGGAGGGGGTTCCGGTAGGGCAAGGGGGAGGGGGTTCCGGTAGCCCATGGGGAGGGGGGGTCCGGCTGGGCAAGGGGGAGGGTGGTTCCGGCAGCCAAGGGGGAGGGGATCTGGCAGCCCAAGAGAAGGGGGTCCGGCAGCTACACGGGGTAGCGGGAGCTGGGGGAGGAGGAGATGGACGAGGGCTCGATGCGACTGCAGGCCTGGATGAGAGAGGGCGAGAGAGAGGGTTGCAGTGCAGGGAGAGGGGGCTCCGGTAGTCAAGGGGGAGAGGGTTGGGTCCGGCAGTGCAAGGGGAGGGAGGGTCCGGCAGCCAAGGGAGAGGGGGTTCTAGCGGCAAAGGGGATGGGAAGGGGGTCCGACGACAGGGGGAGGGGGTCTGGCAGGAGGAGGGGGCGAGGGGTGTTGAAGGGTTTTTTTCTTATTTTTTAAACAGAGGGTAATTTGGCCTTTTCATAAGTCTACTTAAGATTAACTATGGTTAAGTTGACGGGTGGTAACAGGCGGTTACAATGATGGCATTTATGCACTATTTAATTTTACGTAATGGTATGCCTGCTAATGCATTTCTAGGAATAATTTATTTTTGTAAATTCGCTTCTAACAATGGTTTATTTGTAAAAATTCCATAAATTATCTACCCAGCATGTTATCAATTGGTGCTAGCCAACTTACTTGTGACTTTATATTGACCATCTACATTCTGATCATCAGCATGTACCAAATGCCTACCAATCATTTTGCCAAGGTTAGGCGTTCACAGCTGGTTTATTGAACAGTAGGTTACCTTTTTCAGGGAGTGGTTAGTAAGGTATGCTGTTAATAAAGTAGAAACCACAGTTTCATACAATATAGTAAAACAAAATAGGGGCATTTGCATATAAACTGTTGTCAGAAGAAAAATTACATATTTATCACTCCTGCATTGGATTATATAGTGCAAAAGGACCATGGAATGATCTTTTTGCACATGTGGCCTTTCTGCACACTAATGGCAGCATTTTTAATAATACATGTGCAAATTCAATATACAACAATACCAACTTAGGCAAACAACAAAATTATTTGCCACCCCTTCTTTCATCAACTTTAAAGTGACTAAAGTGTGACCAATTTCCATGCACAGACATCCTCAAACTGATGGCTGTGTTTTTGAAGTAAAAGCAAGGGAAAAATGAATCGAGACCTACAATGAAATAAGTGAAATACCTATTGTAGTCTTTGACGAAGTAAGAAGTGCCTGACTGTAAGTTCTATTGCAGGATCTCAGGATTGATTCAATTGCAGATTTGACTTTTGGTATGTAATGTTCTATTTCAGAACCTGTAGCATAAAATAAAATGTCAACAAAATGCCAACTTGACGGGTAAAAAGATGCGAAGTGGTTCAGAATGCAAATAAGGAATAGAAGAATTTCGTGACAAGCAAGGACAAGTCACCACGAAAAGCTTCCAAGCCAGCATTCTGATTTGATGGAGACATGACAATGGCAAGAAGAGCCCTTAGACCAATAACTTTTGCTTCACTTAAACTATCTGATCTTAGCAATTCCAGTATCATATGATTCATAGAAAAATCCAGGTTACTCTCTGCTATAGTAACACAGAATTCAACAATTTTATCATGCTGGACATCCTGAGTCAGCATCCCTTTCTTCAGAACATTAAGCAATTGTGATGTCACACTGTCTAGGTAGTCCCACACACGATTTTTGGACTGATTGCTTGCATACACATTCAGATAAAATCTCACAACTCGATGAAGACAGTCTAATGCCATAGTGCGATGGTTTTTGTCCTGCATGGAAAAGGTAACTAAATAATTACGAAAAACAGAATGAGTACAAATGAAGGAATCAAATCCCACGTCAACTTTACACCAGCAAATCCTGTTAGCAACTACGTCTTCCAAAGGTATGCTTTGAAATTTCTCAACCATTGAAAAATCTCCATGGCACATACACTCTGACTTACTTTCAGATGCTTGTATAAGTGCTCCATGTGAGGGCCAAAGTTATTGTTGAATGTTATAGGGTCACCAAGGCAAAGAAGAAGAGTAACCAAGGGACAACCAACCTGGCAAAGAAGAATTTATTTCAAAGGAGAATCTCTAAAAGAAATATGAAAGATACTACACCAACTTTAAGCTTAAAAATCAAGCAGATAACTAATTCAGTTAGACACCTCAAAAAAGCGTATGCTTAAGGGAGAAAGTAACGGAATGTATGAATGACTGCAAGGATAGACAACTTTATGCAATCAATACATAAAAGAATGGTGAAACATGTCAAATGCCAAAGGTAACCATTCTGCAACCATTCTTTTCCTACTATAATCATTTTCCTTCCACTGGATGGGGAAGGCTTCAATTCCTTGGGACGTGGGTTAAAGATGGCAAATATGGACTACTCCTGGCCTTTGGGCAATGTTACTGCTTTATTTGCATTTGCCAAGGATGTCTCAATGGCACATATACAGCTGGCCTTGCACACAAGGTTTCTATTTCTTTTTTAACCAAAGTTGCCAATACTGCATGTAATTAGAGGAAAATAATGTGAAATACAAGTTAAATACTATATATATATAATATATATATATATATCATTTGCCAAGGATGTCTCAATGGCAAACATACAGCTGGCCTTGTACACAAGGTTTCCATTTCTTTTTTAACCAAAGTTGCCAATATTGCATGTCATTAAAAGAAAATAATGTGGAATACAAGTTAAATTATATATATACACACACACACACACACATATATATATATATATGTGTGTGTGTGTGTGTGTGTTGAATGTGCGACCCACACTACACTACATACGTACCTGTGCAGGTGAGGCGTCGATCGGTAAAAAGGAACGTTATTATCTATTATAGTTAAAATATTTAAAGTAATCAGAGAGCAAGCGAGAGAGTGAGCGAGCGAGAGCGAGAACGCGAGAGCGAGAGAGCGAGAGAGAGAGAGAGAGACTTTTCTTTACTAGTAACAGATAAGGTTTCTGTTACCACCTTGTTTTGCACCATTAGATATTGATCCAACGATCTGAAACTTATATATATAATTTCAAATGTGGCCCCTGGCCCTGCACATTGGGCGGATTTCACGCCTGCAGTGGCGTGAAAACTGCCCAGCACCGATGTGAATCCTGCACTGTGTGGGAACAGCCAGCACTGGGAGTTCTCACCTAGTGCTGGGCTGTTTGCATGGCAAAAAAGTGGTGGGACCCACCTCCCCCCCCAAATCAATTACCCTCTGTGAATTTAGGAGCCAAAGGCACTGCACCACATGGGGGTTTAAATTAACTTTTAACTGTTAGATCTCGTGGGGTTCAATCGGATGGTCTAAAATTTGATAACAGGAAAATTTTCTGTTACTTGATAACAGACTAGCCATTCCCATATATACAATAAACACAGACACCCACAAATAACCACAATTACCCAATCAACCCCCCCCCCCTCAACCCTGACCCCAAACAAAAAAAGGTGAATTGCAGAAGAACCGACATTAAATACCCACCAAGAAAGAACCTAGGCCACTTGCCTGTTGTCCTCAAAATCTTTTCGTGTAGTCATCTAAATTTAGACCGCCCTCAGAACAAACACATTTCCTGCAACAAGTGAGAACATAAAGTGCCCACTCTCAAGTAGCAACATATGTCGCTTTGTACAATGAACATGCACATGAGTTTGCATATATTCCAGTTTAAGGCTTATCAGTCTTGAATGTTTTAGAGATAGAAATTTATCTGTGACAACATAAAGTACATTCTATGATTTCTTCCCTGAGTTAAGACACCCACGTTTGACATTGCCTCTAAGGATCACCATGTAAATAATCCAAAATGATGTATATGATTTGAGTGTATTGATAAAGAAACCTCAATATTAGCATGGTAGCACCAAAATGGATGTCCACAAAAGTACTGCTTCTACAATGATGACAGAGAAAGGCAATCAAATAATACATTGCGAAAAATATCATAAAATGAAACAATAGAGAAAAGGGGAAAGAGAAAAAACTAAATGCATAAAGGTAGCCACAAAGCGGAATTTTTGGAACTCTTAAAAAATGCAAAATATCTAAACCAAGATTATTTGCTTGAAATCTTGCTGAACAGGTAGACAAAAAAGGTCCATGAAACAGACTTAATAATATAATTGCTAAACTGATTAGGTATTAGATATCACAATCTTCTTCTTGGTTTGTGTTCCGACTCAAAAGGTTTGTCTACCATACTCTTGTTAAGTTATTTCAATGTGCCTCAAGAAACTATTCAGCTGCAACATTTTATTCCACAAAAAAAGAAAGCCCATTAATTTCACCACCAATGGGGGCAAGTTAAGAGAAAGAACAGCTAATAAAAAGGCATCAGATATAGAAGAAACAATTCTCATTTCTCGGATCGTCAAATATAGAAGAAACAATCTTTCATTCTCAGAAACCAAGTAATCTTTCTGAGAAATAAGAACTACATACAGATATATGTTTGCTCTGCTTCTCCATCCAATGCATAAGTTGTCCTCTTATCCGAGCAACAGCTTCATACCACAGAGTCAATGCAGAATCCACCCCTGAAGGAGGCCAGTGGTTCTTTCCACCCTCTGCAAGTGGTGCTAATATGCTCGAAAGCATATTACACATTGCATGGTGAAGTTCACTTTTCCTTTTATGAGGAGCACGATTAAGAGGATTTGCTTTCGCAACAAAGGATGCAGAAGCATTCAATCCACCCTCTGTCTTAACCTGGGGGGCAACAAAAATAATGCAACATTGATTTTAAAAGTCAACCAGTATCGTTATCCGAAAAAGAAATAGATTTAAGCTGCAGTCTCCTACTAAATGCATTTTGGACTTGAAAAAATTACTAAATGATTGTTGCAGAAGCTACAGCATTACCATCCATTATATACAACTAATCCATGCAAATTGCATGATTTTTGTAAACTCATGAATCTTGAATCATTCTGCCAAACTCAGGCTTTCAACAAAGTATTATGACTCCACAATGAAATAAGGCAATGGTGTACAGACAGGATCAGGATCCTTAATTGGAGAGGAGTGAACCAATAAAAGGACCAACTGAAGCAACATAATCTATGCATGCATTCCCTCAAAAGGAAGTGCATTAAATTAAACAAGGTATATCTCACCAGGTTGCTATCATCCTCCTAGTCAAATCCATCAAATCATGCACCCAGTTTACAGAACCTAGAATGGAGGAGGGCATGGGAGTGGTGAGAGTAATCAGATGGAAGCAAGGGACCTTTTCTTGCCCAAAAATAGTGGATTGTACCACCAATTTTATTGAAAATAGATAGAGGCAGTGCAATCAAGGACGATAAGGGAATGTTCCGCGCCCATCAAAACTACATCAAAGAAACTACATGAAAAAGGATCTCAATGAACTGCATCTACAAATAAAGAAACTACAGAAAAGAGCTTCAAAATCTCAACCCTACTTCTAGTAAAACAAGAGTTTACCTAGGTGATCAGAGGAGGTAAACTTCTAGTTTTTTTTTTTTGGACAAAAGATGTGGATTGCACTACCGATTTTATTGCTAGAGGTAGTACAACCAATAGGTATAGAGGAGAGATTCCTCTACCACCTTAACACATAGAAGTTCAGCTATGAGGATGATTACAAATAATTAATTATGCCTTTCCAAGAGTCCAGACTACGATGAAGAAGAAATCTAGACCAAGAATAAAGAAAGTGTAAAGCCCATAAACAAATGTTTTTCTACATAGAGCCTACTTCCCTGAAAAATGACTTCGTTGCATTGTTCCCATATACTCCAACAGACAGCATGAGGGAGTAAAGAAAGAATCTTGAAAGCATTTTGGGTAATCTGCAGCTTCTGGAGACCAGGAAAAAGCTCTGCATATCCTCAACTGATACCAGAGAGAACTGTAATCCAGTCATAGTTCCAAACACAGCCCAAATTTCCTTGCTAGTGGTACATTTGAAAAAAAGATGATCTACAGTTTCTGGACAGATGGAGATCTTCTAGTGTATCATGTTACATTAACAAATGCAATCACGTCATTCACCTAGGTGATGAGGCCAGGCAAGAATCGCAAGATGAGACAAAAATGACTCATCTTGCCTCATGTTCACCTCATTCACCTAGGCACTCACATATATTATCTATGCCATATGCTCGTATCTTTTTACTTATGTGGTAGTGCTTTTCCTCATTCTTAATTAAATCAAAGTGGCTAATGCCTCTTCTAACAATGTCTACTGCCCTTTAACTCGTACACACTGCCACATTTTTCTTATTATTGATGTTTCCTAAGACCATCCACATTTTCTTATGCAAGTTGGTCTCTGCACATTGCACTTGATCAGTGTTTCCCAGAGGCTTACATGTCTATTATCTTCAAAGTTTTCTTTATTTTCTACCTTCATGGTAATTTATGGGAGAAAACACATCAAATGCCATAACAGTGACAGCACTTGGAACTTGCCTAGGCATTTTACGCTGACGCAAGCCTTGGTTGTCTCACTCACTTATTGCCTCTAAATATATGGTTCTCGTTCAAATTTTCTTTGGAAGTAGAAGCAAGTACAGGGAATAGAAGCATTTTTGGGAGTGAGGATGATGGCAGAGCCTCAAATAAGCTACTTGGCAATCACTATCAGCATGTGTGCCCTTCCTAAAACACAATCACATGTCATTAATCCATAAATCCAAGTTTAGGGCTTCACATGCCATTTGAGTTCTTGGAAATTACTTGTTTATGAAGGCAGTGGTGCCATGTATAAGTAAAATGAAAAGGTATACAAGTGTGTAAAGGAAAAGGCATCCCAACCCAGGCATCCCACTGCAATGTTCTAAACAAAAAATGAAAAGGAAATTGCCCCCCCCCCGGCCAAAAAATGACCACAACAAAGACCCTCTATAAAACTCCACCCCAAGGTGATGTGCCTGAGCTATCTATAGAAGCTACTCAAGACAGAAAAGCTATTAGTCTCCACCCCTCCCAAGATCTTGGCCCAGACCTCAACTTGGTCAAAAAAAAAACAGCTGAACAGTGGTTCTGCTCTTGCTCTCACAAATGTGATACCCTGCCCCCAACCGAAGAGAGCCCAGAATCCAGTATGAAGTATGACCCACAAATTATTTCGTTGAAGAACAAAGTTTGTTTATCTAGTTATTCTAGTACAAAGTTTGGTTAATTTTACTTCAATATGGTCATCCATAAATATAATAATTATGTACAGAGCCATGCAACCAAGTGCTACAAAGTTTGTTTATTTGGTTATTCTAGTACAGAGTTCAGTTAGTTCCGTTAATTTTACTTCGATATGCTCCTCCATAAATACAATAATTATGTACATAGCTGTGCAGACATGGCATCTTGTGTGCTGTTTTTGGGCTTTGCTACATCATACATAGATACATTACAGCCAAGCGCAAATGTTGATGTCAACTATATAGAGGACTTCCGAATACCATGTTTCACCACCAGTCACCAACCGTCCAATACCCTATAGGTTGCTAATGAATCCCGGTTTCAATTCTAAAAGAGGTTCTTACATAAAATCCAAAGAGAAGCCCAACCTGTTCCCTCCAACCAACTACCATTCATATCTCGAGAAGCTGTAACAATGAACCCAATTTTCAATCCCTTAAAGAAGCCATTACATCTTTCATTTCTTTCTTTCCAATTGCCCCAAGCACTCCTCAGTGATTGAAGTTCCTCCATTTGCCCGGGATAGATGTGAATTTCACCCATAAATACAAGTCTTAAAGATTATAGTCCATGACCTGTAAGAACATATCATTAAATGGCCACATATCTTCTCCATCCCCAGTTTTCAGAGTGGGCCTCCTTTTTCCTGGCAGATGTGCAAAGTGTATTGTTGGCTTCCACTTATGGTGATCATGTTTCATGAGACTCTCCAATGTTACTGTAGTCTTATCTATACCGTGGTGGTGGTGGAAAGGAGGTTTTTCTGTGCATGTGTTAGGAAACTGCACTTGATCTGATTCTCCATTCAACCATCATAAAACTTTTCACAGAGCACTAGATTTACAAGATCCCTAGACACCCGTTCAAGCCATGTGTGTTAGGCAACTGCAACTTTATCTGATTCTACATTCAACCATCATAAAATTTTCAGAGCACTAGATTTACAAGATCCCTATACACCTGCTCAAGCCATTCTAGCTGTGTATGGTGCTTCTAGACTCCAGGGTGTATCTGCAAAAAGGCAGGTTAAGACTGTTGACACTCTCCAGATAATTGTTTGTCATCTCTCCGGCTCTCTACAAGGTCTCTGTCTCTCCAAAAGTCCGAGATGAAAATCTCTGCTTAAACTAAGAATAAGAAATGGGAGGAGAAGGGTTTGGATGGAGGAGAAGATTGAGGAGTATGGGTGGTTGACAGAGGAGGAGAAGGGAAGAAAAGGAGGCAGAGGAGAGAAGAGGAGGAGATAAGGTTGGCGAGAGGGAGGGAGGATAGTTCTCTCTTATTCTCTCTAAGGGCTCTCTAGACTCTCCTCTCAGATATGCCATGTTTTTTTTGAAACTGGGTTATACCACTAATGTATAAAGAAAATGAATGTACAAGTATAGGCTGACACAACCCAAAAAGGCAACCCCAAAAACCTATACAAAAGAGTTCCACACAAAGAGTGTGTGGATCCGCCTAACCCCCCAAACAGCCAAAAAGAGAAGTAAGGGAATTCACATTACCAAGAGTGACAGCCCATTCCCTTACTCTAGCACAAACAAAAGAAGCAACAATGCCCTCATCCCAAGACTCCCTCCTAAATATCCGATAGTTCTGCTCCCCCTGCCCCCCACAGCGTCCACAGTATGGCGTGAAGGATAAGCCACCACACCATCTTGTCAGTCCGGAGAGGCCAAGGTCTTTCCCAATACCTAAGCGTGGTGGACATCACAACTTTGGGCGATGCTACAACTGATCCTTCTAGCGATCTCCCTCCACATCACCTATGAGTAGGAGCAGCCTACAATCAGGTGGTCAAGGGACTCATCGTCCTCACCACATAGACATCAGGTCGGTAAAATGCCCAGAAAGAAGTGGGACAGCCTATCTCGGGTTGGTAACCTCCCATGAGAGACTCTCCACGTCAAAATCTTCACCTTCAAGGGGCTCTTCGGTCTCCACACATGATCATGAAAGTAGTGGCGAACACTTCCATCTAAGATGACAGTATATGTCGATCTGACTGTAAATAAGCCTCCCTCCTCCCACCTCCAAACCGACACATCCTCATTGTCCCAAGGTAAGTAAGAAAAACATAAGGCCCTGAAACTTCTCCAACTCCTCTCGTCTAAGATCACGTCTGAAAGTAGGTGCCCAAGAACCTCCCGGGAGGAGGTGGTCAAAGGCATGAGAGACTACACACAAAGGTCCGAAACTACCACAAAGAGACTAGAGAACAAAGCCTCCAAGGGGAAGTCCCCACACCGTCTATCTTTATAGAAAAGGCTTTTGAGGCCATTTCCAAGACGGACCCGTACACCTGAGTGAAGAACATCCCTAGAAGAGATGATATCCCGCCAAAGAAGAGAAGTCCTATAGAGGGGAGAAGAAGCCAAGTACCAGACTCTCCTCCTCTCGAAGTACCGCTGCCTGATCGACTGTGCCCATAGCTCATCCTCTCCACAACCACTTACACAAGAGAGCCACATTGAAATCCCTTACCTGCTTTAACCCCAAACCTCTTTGTATCTTGCTATTAGCCACCCTTCCCCAAGCTATAACATGCCAACCCCTGCATCTGCCTCCACTGCCATGCCAAAAGAACCTGCATTGAATAAAATCAAGCTTCTTGGCCACCTCTTCGGAATTTGAAACAAAGACAGAAAGTAAGGAGATTGTCCAACACAGATCTACACAAAACCAATCTGCCCCCATAAGAAAGAGCTCTAGCCTTCCACCCAACCAGTATGGACTCGTACTTCTGGATGATGGGAAGCCAAGCTACACACCTAAGAGATCCCAGTGTAAGGGGGAGGCCCAAGTAAGAGAATGGAAATTCCCAATCTCGCAGCCCAAGCGGGCCGCTCTCAGGAGCATCCTATCCTCCATGTTCACCCTTACAAGAAGACTCTTGTTGAAGTTAACTTTCAAACCAGTGACCTCCTCTAACAGCTCCAGCAAGAGCCTAACAATGAGAGGATACTGCTCACCCTCAGCAAGGAACATGATAGTATCATCTGCATACTACAAGTGAGTAAGAGAAGGACCATTTGAAAGCCTATGATCAGTCCAGCAGCTCAAGCCTCTGCCACACTTGCTCAAAACATTAGTCATGAGCACAAAATGAAGAGGAGACATAGGGTCTCTCTGATAGAGACCCTGACCACCGTGGAATCAAGAGGACGGTTTCCCATTCACAAAGACCACAAAAGTAGCTGAAGAGATATAAGCCCTAACCCAGTTGATCCATCTGTCCCCAAAACCAATTCTGTCCAAAATTTCAAAGAGACACTGCCAATTCACCATGTCATAGGCCTCCTCAAAATCTAGCTTCAGGACCAACCCTAATCTAGAATATGCCTCCCCCTACTGAAGGCTCCTTGGAAATGACTGACCAAATTTGTCTATAACAGTGACCAATCTCCCTACTAGCCCCTTGGTGATGATTTTGTAAGTACCATTTAACAAGTTGATGGGCCAAAAATCCCAAAACTCTTGAGGACCTACCTTCTTTGGAATGAGCTCTAGGAGGATCTTGTTAATATCCCCCAAATGCGCCCTCCCCTTCTGAAACTCTCTCAAAGCTTCCAGTAGGTTATCTTTGATAATTGCCTAACACCTCTGAAAGAAAGACAACGGGAAGCCATCTGGGCTTGGGGCTTTATCATTTGCAAGAGAAAACACTGCCTAGTGCCCTCCTCCTCTGAAAAAGGCTGAGAGATAGCATCCATCTCCTTAAAGGAAAGGCACGGAAGAAGATCAGCTGCCACCCTAGGCCTATGGAACACATCCTCTGCAAATAGAGTGAAGTAGAAGTGTCTCGCTGGTCTCTAATCTCCACATCTAAGAAGAAGAGAAGTCCCCCACCTTGATGCAAGAGATGGAGTTGACCCTCCTCCTCTCAGAAACAATACGCTGAAAGTAAGTTGTGCTCTTGTCTCCCTCTTTAATCCATCTATCCCTCGATCTCTATCTCCAGTAGATCTCCTCTCTAGCAAGTATATCATCAAACTGCTCCCTCAAGTTCTCCTTGAGCGCCCTATCCTCTTCATCCATAAGGCCTGTCTCTTCCAAACAATCAAGACCCTCAAGGTGGTGAAGGATCCTATCCTTTGCTTCCCTCCCTGGCAGAGTTTTGTGTGATCCCCAAGCCTGTAGATACTGTGCAGTCTACCTCAATCTTCTCACCAAAGTACTCATAGTAGAGGGGCCCACAATCTGAGCATTCCAAGCGTCTATGACAGTCTCCATGAAATCAATCTCTCTAAACCATACCTGCTCAAATGTGAACCTGAAGCCTCTGTCAAATACTCGGCTGGTCTTCAAAAGGATCGGGTTGTGGTTAGAAACAGATCTCGCCAGCCCAACCACCTACACATGAGAGAAGTGGTCCTCCTAGTCAACAGAAACCAGAAATCTGTCCAACCTAGAGCATCTGCTCTCAGGTTAGACCAAGTGAAACAACCTTGGGCCATGCCCATATCCACTAAAGCTACCTCCTGGATGAAATCAAATAAGTCCTCCGTGTCTCCCTCATAACCAACATCTCTTGTCCTCTCCCAAGGAGCTGTCACTGCATTGAAGTCACCTCTAACACACCAAGACCACCCAGAAAATAGGTGATGACGAATCAAGTCATCCCAGAGAAGCCGCTTCTCCTCCCTAGGTTGGGGGCCATACACCCCAATAAAGTCCCAGGAAAAGTCATCCTTGATGTTCTTGAAGTGTAAAGAAATGGCCCATCTACCTACCTCCCTGTCCTGTGCCACCTCCTCCACCTCGTACGAATTCCAAAGGATCAAAATACCCTTGGATCTACCCACTGCCAAAGAGGCAATCCCCTTAGAGAGGCGGGGCCCTCCTATCTCCCTTAAAAAGGTAGCACCATCCCCCTCACACTTCGTCTCCTGAATACAAAGAATATCAATCTTGCATCTCCTAATCAGCTCTCTCACTACCCTCCTTTTCTCCACACCGCCCAACCCCCTCACATTCCAAGAGACGATCCTCGTTGATGAGAAGAAGTGACCCTCTCCCCTTTTGTCCCTCCTCTTCACCACCCCTACCCACCCTCGACTATGATCACTCTCCAACCCTATGCTCGCACTCCAACGCTTGTTGATTTTTTAGCAAAAACCCCTCTCAGATCCTTCTCCGCAACGGCGAAGGAAATCCCCACTTGGTCCACCACCCCCCTCGCATTCTCCATGGTCAATCTCTCAACTTCCCTGAGCAACTCCCTGACCTCCTCTATCCCTAGTCTGCATCTCCCTCGTACACCCTCCCTCTCCTTTGGCCAGTCTCCCCCTCCATTGCCACCATCGCTCTCTAGTAGCCGCTACAACCCGTCAAAGGAAGCATCCTAGGCCAAGTTTGCCTCTGCAACCGCTACTAGGTCCCTGGGACAGACTGCTGAAGACGGGTCCTCCACGCGTGGAGGCAAGCACTGTACCAGCAACCCCACTACCAGAAGCTCCTTCCTACCAACTAGCTCTGCTGAAGACCACGCCACTGGCACTAGGATTAGGGGATCAGGCTGGTCCTCCACCTCCTCCACTGCTTGCTCAATAGACTCCGTCAAAAGGATGTCCTCTTGCAAACAAGACGTCGACGCAAGCACAACCCGCCCAAGCAACACCAGAGCCCCGTTGGCACCGTCGCCAACGTTCGCCGCTGCCAGCTACTGCACAGCTATCTTTGGTTTGCTCCCCGAAGTCCAATGGATCAGACCAGACTGAGCTGCAGCAACTCTCAGAGGAGGGGAAGACAAGGGCGGGAGCACTTGTCCCATCCACTGGCTAGATGAGGCCCCCACATCTACTGTAGGTGCCAACGAGCTCGTGACCAGCTTCAGACGCCCATCCCGGCCTTCACAGCGACCATGCGAGGGGAGGCAACCACCTTCAAGTGACCCGGGGTGTCGCTGTTGACCGCCAGAGCCTTGCCCTTCGATGGGCACCTCTCAACGTCACAATGGCTCGCCGCCACCGCCGCAGAGAGGGCAGGAAGCCCCCGCCACAATAGTCGGGTAGGAAGGACGACTCCTACCAGAACTCAAAGACCCGACACGCGCCATAGAACCGAATCCACAAGGTTAAGTTAATAGGATCCAGGTTAAGAGGAAGCAACACTCGAATAGCCTCTGGACCAAACCAACCCGGATCCGCCTGCTCGTTGGATCCTCGAGCGGGCGGGACACTTGAATTTAAAAATGGGTTGGGTCCACGCCCCCCCCCCCCCCATCTTCAACCTCCTGCACCGGAGAGGGTTGGCCTAGCTTATCTAGGGTAGGCCTACGCCGCCCACACTCCACCGGCTAGCTAACCACCCTGACGACGATGTCGACCCGTCCAAACTAGAGGGTGATCACCGATGACACCTCCACAACCTTAGACGACCACAGTGTAACCTCAACCACCGACATGCTACCTGCCGGCACAAAGGTGCAGCTGTCTGGCTCCACCTCCCCTAGACGACACAGGATGAAGGCGATCCCCTGCTCATAATAGAGCACAATGGGGAGGCCGATAAGCTTCACACGAACACCAACCTCCTCGGGAGTGAGGATAAGTTCCCCTTTGAAGTGACCAGGTAGGACACGAACTACGACCCCCTTGACCATCAAAGCACCCAGCTTCGCCACCTCTCGCGCAACCTCCTCGTCTAGCCCGATGGCAAACAAACGTGAGACAAGAGTTTGAAAGACGTCTCAGGCCCCCCACTTCTCCCACCGGGAGTTCAAAACAGCACTCACCCCTCCCTGTTCCACCACCCCTTCCAATGGAGAGAGGAACATGCACCTCCTAAACCATTTAACAAGTTGATGGGCCAAAAATCCCAAAATTCTTGAGGACCTACCTTCTTTGGAATGAGCACTAGGAGGATCTTGTTAATATCCCCCAAATGCGCCCTCCCCTTCTGAAACTCTCTCAAAGCTGCCAGTAGGTTATCTTTGATAATTGCCTAACACCTCTGAAAGAAAGACAACGGGAAGCCATCTGGGCTTGGGGCTTTATCATTTGCAAGAGAAAACACTGCCTAGTGCCCTCCTCCTCTGAAAAAGGCTGAGAGATAGCATCCATCTCCTTAAAGGAAAGGCACGGAAGAAGATCAGCTGCCACCCTAGGCCTATGGAACACATCCTCTGCAAATAGAGTGAAGTAGAAGTGTCTCGCCTGGTCTCTAATCTCCACATCTGAGAAGAAGAAGAAGTCCCCCACCTTGATGCAAGAGATGGAGTTGACCCTCCTCCTCTCAGAAACAATACGCTGAAAGTAAGTTGTGCTCTTGTCTCCCTCTTTAATCCATCTATCCCTCGATCTCTATCTCCAGTAGATCTCCTCTCTAGCAAGTATATCATCAAACTGCTCCCTCAAGTTCTCCTTGAGCGCCCTATCCTCTTCATCCATAAGGCCTGTCTCTT
This sequence comes from Amorphophallus konjac, assembly GCA_022559845.1. Classification (NCBI taxonomy): domain Eukaryota; kingdom Viridiplantae; phylum Streptophyta; class Magnoliopsida; order Alismatales; family Araceae; genus Amorphophallus; species Amorphophallus konjac. The sequence continues at coordinate 348,673,800 of CM040124.1, forward strand.
CCAAACAATCAAGACCCTCAAGGTGGTGAAGGATCCTATCCTTTGCTTCCCTCCCTGGCAGAGTTTTGTGTGATCCCCAAGCCTGTAGATACTGTGCAGTCTACCTCAATCTTCTCACCAAAGTACTCATAGTAGAGGGGCCCACAATCTGAGCATTCCAAGCGTCTATGACAGTCTCCATGAAATCAATCTCTCTAAACCATACCTGCTCAAATGTGAACCTGAAGCCTCTGTCAAATACTCGGCTGGTCTTCAAAAGGATCGGGTTGTGGTTAGAAACAGATCTCGCCAGCCCAACCACCTACACATGAGAGAAGTGGTCCTCCTAGTCAACAGAAACCAGAAATCTGTCCAACCTAGAGCATCTGCTCTCAGGTTAGACCAAGTGAAACAACCTTGGGCCATGCCCATATCCACTAAAGCTACCTCCTGGATGAAATCAAATAAGTCCTCCGTGTCTCCCTCATAACCAACATCTCTTGTCCTCTCCCAAGGAGCTGTCACTGCATTGAAGTCACCTCTAACACACCAAGACCACCCAGAAAATAGGTGATGACGAATCAAGTCATCCCAGAGAAGCCGCTTCTCCTCCCTAGGTTGGGGGCCATACACCCCAATAAAGTCCCAGGAAAAGTCATCCTTGATGTTCTTGAAGTGTAAAGAAATGGCCCATCTACCTACCTCCCTGTCCTGTGCCACCTCCTCCACCTCGTACGAATTCCAAAGGATCAAAATACCCTTGGATCTACCCACTGCCAAAGAGGCGATCCCCTTAGAGAGGCGGGGCCCTCCTATCTCCCTTAAAAAGGTAGCACCATCCCCCTCACACTTCGTCTCCTGAGTACAAAGAATATCAATCTTGCATCTCCTAATCAGCTCTCTCACTACCCTCCTTTTCTCCACACCGCCCAACCCCCTCACATTCCAAGAGACGATCCTCGTTGATGAGAAGAAGTGACCCTCTCCCCTTTTGTCCCTCCTCTTCACCACCCCTACCCACCCTCGACTATGATCACTCTCCAACCCTATGCTCGCACTCCAACGCTTGTTGATTTTTTAGCAAAAACCCCTCTCAGATCCTTCTCCGCAACGGCGAAGGAAATCCCCACTTGGTCCACCACCCCCCTCGCATTCTCCATGGTCAATCTCTCAACTTCCCTGAGCAACTCCCTGACCTCCTCTATCCCTAGTCTGCATCTCCCTCGTACACCCTCCCTCTCCTTTGGCCAGTCTCCCCCTCCATTGCCACCATCGCTCTCTAGTAGCCGCTACAACCCGTCAAAGGAAGCATCCTAGGCCAAGTTTGCCTCTGCAACCGCTACTAGGTCCCTGGGACAGACTGCTGAAGACGGGTCCTCCACGCGTGGAGGCAAGCACTGTACCAGCAACCCCACTACCAGAAGCTCCTTCCTACCAACTAGCTCTGCTGAAGACCACGCCACTGGCACTAGGATTAGGGGATCAGGCTGGTCCTCCACCTCCTCCACTGCTTGCTCAATAGACTCCGTCAAAAGGATGTCCTCTTGCAAACAAGACGCCGACGCAAGCACAACCCGCCCAAGCAACACCAGAGCCCCGTTGGCACCGTCGCCAACGTTCGCCGCTGCCAGCTACTGCACAGCTATCTTTGGTTTGCTCCCCGAAGTCCAATGGATCAGACCAGACTGAGCTGCAGCAACTCTCAGAGGAGGGGAAGACAAGGGCGGGAGCACTTGTCCCATCCACTGGCTAGATGAGGCCCCCACATCTACTGTAGGTGCCAACGAGCTCGTGACCAGCTTCAGACGCCCATCCCGGCCTTCACAGCGACCATGCGAGGGGAGGCAACCACCTTCAAGTGACCCGGGGTGTCGCTGTTGACCGCCAGAGCCTTGCCCTTCGATGGGCACCTCTCAACGTCACAATGGCTCGCCGCCACCGCCGCAGAGAGGGCAGGAAGCCCCCGCCACAATAGTCGGGTAGGAAGGACGACTCCTACCAGAACTCAAAGACCCGACACGCGCCATAGAACCGAATCCACAAGGTTAAGTTAATAGGATCCAGGTTAAGAGGAAGCAACACTCGAATAGCCTCTGGACCAAACCAACCCGGATCCGCCTGCTCGTTGGATCCTCGAGCGGGCGGGACACTTGAATTTAAAAATGGGTTGGGTCCACGCCCCCCCCCCCCCCCCCCCATCTTCAACCTCCTGCACCGGAGAGGGTTGGCCTAGCTTATCTAGGGTAGGCCTACGCCGCCCACACTCCACCGGCTAGCTAACCACCCTGACGACGATGTCAACCCGTCCAAACTAGAGGGTGATCACCGATGACACCTCCACAACCTTAGACGACCACAGTGTAACCTCAACCACCGACATGCTACCTGCCGGCACAAAGGTGCAGCTGTCTGGCTCCACCTCCCCTAGACGACACAGGATGAAGGCGATCCCCTGCTCATAATAGAGCACAATGGGGAGGCCGATAAGCTTCACACGAACACCAACCTCCTCGGGAGTGAGGATAAGTTCCCCTTTGAAGTGACCAGGTAGGACACGAACTACGACCCCCTTGACCATCAAAGCACCCAGCTTCGCCACCTCTCGCGCAACCTCCTCGTCTAGCCCGATGGCAAACAAACGTGAGACAAGAGTTTGAAAGACGTCTCAGGCCCCCCACTTCTCCCACCGGCAGTTCAAAACAGCACTCACCCCTCCCTGTTCCACCACCCCTTCCAATGGAGAGAGGAACATGCACCTCCTAAGCCATTCTAGGCAACCGTCGAGCAAGTCCGGAGGGATAGCTCCAATGTCCAAGTAGGTCCTCCCTCCCATCGACTGCGAACGGCATCCCGTGACCACCTCCACAAAGGACTATCGAAGAGTTCCCGAACCACCACCACCAGAGCCCTACCTCCCACTCGATGCCTGGATCCAACAAGCGCGCTGCAAGTGCCCAGGTTGCCGGCATCTGAAGCAGATCGAAGTATGGCCAAGCCGCCTCCTCTCGCCTCCCCGGTCAGCAAATAGAGAACGAGCGGAGCCTCTCCCTCCCGACTGGGAAAGGTTCAGCCTGACACTACAAGCTCTGACAGCCCCGACCGAGGGCGTCCCCCACCACAGCTCCCGCACACGACCCTCACTCTCATGAAAACGAAAATGCCCGGAGCTTCTCTCTCCAGTATTCTCCATGGTCAACCTCTCAACTTCCGTGAGCAACTCCCTAACCTCCTCTATCCCCAGTCAACATCTCCCTCGTACACCCTCCCCCTCCTCAGATATGCCATGTTGGCACCAAGATTCGAAAAAAGCAAGCCTTGTCATGACTCCTTCCAACTCCTATGTGATATTGTATGCTTTGGGCATAGCTCATGCAGTTTTGTCATTAGGAGGTGCCTCACCATGGTCTGTAGTACCGCCCGATACGTACCGGTACCGGCCTTGACTGGGACGGTTCGGCCAGTTTGGTACCAAAACTGGCCGGCACACATTAAAAAAAAGGCTAAACCGGACGAACCAGGGCGGCATTGGCTGAATCAGCCAGTACACCCTGGTTCACCCCATCAGGACCGCCCAATAACTAGGGTCTGTCCTCTCACGGGCTGCACTTTGCAGTCCCATGAGAGGAAGAACCTTCACCCTTGTCCCCTCACCCTTGCACAACTCCTCCCTCCCGCAAACAGCCAGCCACCAGTCGCCCGCCGGAGCTCCAATGGCCACCAACATCCCATCGGCCACCGCCGCTGGTGATCGCTCCACCATGAACTAGATCCAGCCATCTGGGCACCTCCAAAAGACCACAGCCGCACAGCACTCACAGGCCGCAGCAGAGGCGCAGCCACCTAGACGTCGGCAGTCACCGCCAGGCGCCGACCCAAGCCGCCGCCGCCGCCGAGCAGATCCAGCTGCCGGTGACCAGATCTGGCCATTTCCTTGCCAGAAAAACACATCGTCAACAAAAAACGTATTTTCTTGCTCAAAAAATGTGTTAAATAAGATTATAGAATTGCATCTTATGTGGCATAATTGGGCCATTGGGGTTAATGAGTGCTCAACTGCACTCTGATTTAATATAAAATCAGATAATCCCCAATTTGAGCCCTAGTTAGGGTTCTAAAATTGTAGCTTTTCTGAAATTAACATAATTTAGATGCAATTAAACATCAATTTTATGTGTTAGATTGTTAGATTGCTGATTGTGTTCAATCATGTATGATTTTTGCATTCTATTATTTTTCCCATTTTCTGATTTTTTCTATTTTTCAATTTTTAAACCCATATATACATATATACTTGTATAAGAGGGAACTGCCGAACTGGTACCATACCAGCTGGTACTGGTTCATACCAGAACCGGTACCGGTACCAACCCTGACCAGTACTAGAACCGGTACCGGTTTTGCAGACCTTGTGCCTCACAAGTTATGGATCCAGATGCCATGCACATAGCCCCATATAATTTTCTCACTTTCCAACATAAAACGATTCAGTTCATTCCTACCTTAGCTTCTAATCACAATGGCCTCATTATGCCAAACCCATAGGTAGCCTTTCCATACTGACATGCTCCTTACCGGGCCACTACAATCCTTGCCCCAGAGGCCAGAGCTAACATTGGTGAGAGCCTCATGGAACCAGGCTAGCCTTGTAATTCAGATCACCTCTATCACTGTAAAGTATGAATGAAGAAGCATAAATCAAATACGCGCAGAAAAAGGCAGCATTAACACACATTTGACCTCTTGTACAGTGGAGGATATGTGAGAGTCATTTAAAGCCATGCAGACCTTACAAATCAAAAGAGATGCTCTGTCAATTTTAGCCATGCTCCCTGATGCCATCTGCTGGAGTATTCGGATGCACTGAAATCATACTGTCCTCCAGGGAAGCCATTGCTATTTAGAAAATATTTTTCTTCAAGTCTTAAATCTCCTTTTGGGGGGGGGCTAGATTTAGTCTTCATGTTAGTGCTTGAAAGAAGGTAATATCAGCTGTGTATTTTTCCCCCTCGTTTTCTAATTTCTTTTATTGTAGTAGAAAATGGCAGCAGTGGCAAGCAAGGCAGTGGAAAGGTGATGCCATGCATGGAAGGCAGTATCGGCCGAAACCGATACGTTTCGGCCGAAACGTATCGGTTTCGGCCGGTACCGATCCGAAACCGCACCTAAATACTGTAGCAGGGCCGAAACTATTAAAAAAATATTTTTTTTAGGTTTCGGCCGAAACTGACCTGTTTCGGTCCGAAACTGGACGGTTTCGGCCGAAACCAGACAAGATCATATATTTTTTTTAATTTTTTAAAGGGTTTCAACCGGTTTCGGCCGAAACCGATACCGGTACCGAAACCGGTACGAATCGGTTTCGGAACCGGCCGAAACCGGTACCGAAACCGATACTGCCTTCCTTGATGCCATGCCAATGAACCACCAGGCTGTGATGACCCACATGCGGCGACTCTTCTCTGCACCTTGATTTTGTTGCTTCTATTTGAAATAAAAGTGGTGGTGCAATCCACTGTTTTTACTAAAAAAACCATATATCACCTAAGATATGGTCTCCGTAACCCTTTGCTTAATCAGCATGGAAGTTTAAACATGTAATTCTTCTTCAACAAGGTAAACAAACAAAAGTATGTTTTCAAACAAAAGTATGTTTTGTGGTTCATGCATGAAAGTGAAACTAAAGACGGGATGAGCAAAAGGTAACCGAAATAGAAGAAAAATAATGGAGACAACTTGAAGCAAATTCCTTGGACAAAGGAGAAGGAAGATGGAACATACCCCAAGTTTAAGGTAGCGCATGCCATTAATTATACTGAGTGTCTCACTTCTAGCGACACTTGTATCAATGCGCCGGGTATTCAGTTCCATAAAAAACCGCTCAGTAACAGAACTAAACCTGTACAGAAAGTAGAAACAAAAATATCTCCACAAACTGCCTAACATGAGAAGTGATAAGGTGATTGACTTAACATGAGCAGTGATAAAGTGATTGCCTTTTTATCTTACCATCTAATAGGACAATCATATCAGCACCAAATATTTCTTTTGGAAATATCATAAATAATAAAGAAGAATCACAAGAAGATAGCATATAGCTCATAGCATCCGACTGATATGATTGGGCACAGAAAAAGGAATACGCAGTCACCATAGCCCAGGAACATGAGTCAAATGGCCTCCCTGTACATCAGCTCTCTAACCTCCTCGAAATAGGATCACCAATGGGCATCTTTTTCAAAAGACACTTCAAAGTCTGCGATTCCCAATCCAACCAGCCAGCATTGTGCAATCCTTCTTAATGCTCCTAAGAGATCTAGGCTTACTATCCATCCAAATTGCCCAAAAGAGTGTGGCAAAATGCACCAGTAACTTATTATCCATCCTCAAATTCCACACTCTGCACCCAGTAGCTTCCATGGACACTGACAGAGACCAAGATAAGCTAGTTGAGCACATAGATTTTTCCATACTTCCGTGACACTACATGGTGAAGAAAGAGATGTTGCATTGCACCAACTTCTGCACTACAGAAAAGGTGACACTCAGGAGAAGTGGAACACCTCTGTATCACAGAGGCAAAGGGAGACATCCAACCACCATCTTCAATGAATACTACATAATGTCGTTAAGAAGAATAGCAAAAGCCTCTTCACCCTAGTATCCCAATGCCAAGCCTAGCTGCAAACATCGCATGAACAGAGTAGACAATCAGCATCACTGCATCTTAGGGCATGATCTCCTGCTCCAATGATGCCTTTGAAAGACACATCCATCCTCCCCCTGTGAATACAGTAGCCTACCAGCATCACCAACATCTCTCCTAGGGCATCCTCCTGCTCCAACAATGTCTTCTGAAAGTCAATGTTCATCCTCTCCCCCACCCCCCACCCCCAAAACCAAGGCATCAAAATAGCCTGACACCATGCTTCATAATCCTCACAATCCTCATAATCCTATAATCTCTGGAGAAAATAGATAGACAGGAAGATCCCTAACCCAGAAAATAGATAGAGAGGAAGATCCCTAACCAAAGCATGAGCATCCATTCAGGACATCCTTTGTTCCATCCCCACAGCTCAACGGGTGCTCACTTTCACTGTTTCACAATATCTATGTTACCTGGGATAAATGATCGGCACCCCTTACCTGGACTGAAGGGAATACTCTTACTAACCTTCACCGTATTCCCTGGTTTGCAAAGATCTATTCTGCCATCTTTGCAATTCAGATTTCAGAGTACCTGAGTCTTGAGTCCGATCATTACCCCATGATCTGGATTCACATAACATACTGTTAATAATTAAAAATTCAGATTTCAGGGTACCCTAGTCTTAAGTCCAATCAATACCACATGAGACAAGTTCACCTGACATACTGTTATATTTAACAGTTCAGATTTCAGACAAGTACCTGAGTCTCGAGTCCAGTCAACCACCTGATATGAGTCCAGTTAACATTGACTTGCTACAAAGTCGTGCGGCATGTTAAATGTAATAGGGTGTTTTGTTATGCTTTTTTGAACAGTTTCTCTCTCAAAATGTTTTTAGAGGAAAGAATGGGGACTAAACCCTATTTCGAGTTACCTCTCCTAAGTTTTAGGGGAAAAGTTAACCATTCATTAAACTTCCTGAAATAAAAAAAACTCCTTACTTATTTTCTTTTTTCAAAAGAGCCAATCTCTCCGCCAGGAAAGGTGTCTGCTCCCTTCCCAAATCACTTTCCACACAGCCTGTTCATCTTACTCACTCCCTTCTCTATAGCCATGGCCCATGGTCAGAAGGATGCGATCATCATCGAGTGGAAACATGCCACACTCACCTGGCTGCCTTGGTGTAGGTCACCTTGGGCACACCTAGCCTGCCTTGGCAGGGTATCCACTCCTTATTTAGAGGTATGTTTTAGTAGCTGGGCAAAAGTTCAGGGCCATTATGGCGTGCATGGGAAATTGCCTGAGCCATTATGCTGTCGAGCATACCATTTGGCCGGGGGGCTCCGCCCCCCTAGCTACCTCCCCCCCCCCAACCAAAAGGTGTGAGGCTGGGTGTTTTTCTGTGATAGGTGTGCAAAGACGTCATGAGATGATGCTTGCCCTTCTTTCTTGGAAAAGGCCACAACCCGAGTTAGAATGAGACTCTAATTTCATAAGCTTCGTGATTAATTTGTTGTAGCTTATCATTTATTCTGTTTTTGCTTTTTAAAATATAGGTATATGTTGAAGACTTGTGAATATCAAAATTTCTATTAACTAAAGATAAGAACTTATATGGAGAAAATGTGTAGTAGTTCTCTTGAAATGTACTTAGTTATATAAACTATGCTTCGCCTAGGCGCCTCACCTTGTCGCCTAAGCAGTAAGGCGGTGGGCCACCGCCTTGGTCACCTTGGACACCTTGACAACCATGGATAGTACAATCCGATGAGATGAGGAGAGACTCCTCACCCTAAAAAAAAAAAAAACTACATCAAATGAAGCATATGCAGTTATTCCAATCTGGAACGGAAATCCCAAGAATGTATCTACCCCAATTGTACCAAAAATAAACAACTCGAGAACAAGTATTCTCCAAATGCACGTTACTTCCCCAAAAGATGTGATCATTTCGCTCCCTCCGGATACTTCAACAATGGCATGCGGAAGGAGTAGGAGTAGTCTATAATGTTATTGTTCTCAGGTATTTCCTTCATTTTATACTAAGTCAAGATGGTTGTTTTTTATTTCCTTTGGAGACTCACTCTGCAAAATTATGAAATAAAATATGGAATACTTTTAGATAGTTCTACGAAATAGCAAGAAATCTATTTTCAAAAAGCAAGTGAAATATTTTTTTATTATACCTAATACGTGATAAAGCACCCAACAACTGTGCAACAAGATCCAACAGAAGCCCTCGTAGATCAACCAATGAAGGATAATCAACCTGACTAACAACCCTGCAATAGCATAACAGTCGTAAATAGTTCATAAAAGTAAGTCACAAAAATCAACATAAGATGAATCTGATCAATGGTGATAAGCAAAGTTTGATACCAGTGTATGCCTTTCTTTACTCTACCAATCATTTCAAATGCAAACAGTACAAACAGCAAGTTCCAAATTTGATATCAATATATACCTTTTTTACTCTGCCAATTGCTTCAAATGTAAGTAGTACAAACAACATGTTCTCAAACATGTCTCACATGGTAATACACATGCGAGTGAAACAAATTGGAATTCCAATACTTTTCTACCCAAGTCTTCCCTATCTTTCCTACATACTCACAACATGATCAGGGTTCAACTCCATACATACACTTTCCATTTTCAACATTTTGATCATTCATATCCCTTTGACTTTGATGAATCTACCTCCAAATTGTGAGATAACAAACAGAGCATTAGGAGTTAATATGACATGAGTTTTGCAATGCAGGTCACCCATATTTAAGAAATTTCAACAATTTACAGAAGTAAATGCACCGCTTAGTACTAGCACGATTGTTTTGGTACACCAGTTTGAATCAAGAAGGCCAGATGGTCAAGTCTTAAACAGCATATTTGGCACAAAAATGAATGGTTGATGCCTCAAGTATTCACAGAACAACATATAAACCTAAGCCTTAGTCCACACTTAAAATTTTCTTTGTATAGACTTTTAATCATTAATGGTAATTATTCAATTTATTTAAGATATGATGGTATAAGAAAACTTAGTAGCAAATGGCAATACTGCTGAAATCATAGTATTTTATGAAAGTTTTTTTTGAGAAGTGGATAATACCACATATGTATTAAATTCAAAAATAGAGCGGGATATGAGTATAATCAGTTAGCTCCCAAAAATCCCTATACAAAAAGCTCCACACTGATACGGTATGGCCCCACCCAACAAAAGGAAAAAGGAGGAGTTGTGAGACTCCACATTACAAAGATAGTTAGCCCACTCACATACTCTCACAAAGAAAGGAGACCATCCTATCCTCCACTCTAGCTTCACCTTTGAAGATTTTGTTGTTCATTTCACCCCACAATGCCTAAAGAGTGGCATGAAAAATGAACCACCAAATGAATTTATCTCCCTTAAGATCCCACCTCTTGTGCCATTTGAGGATTAGGTGGTGCACACTCTCAAACAGGCCAACATAGTGGTGGATTCTATCGCCGAACGGCCCGAACTTAGTCCACACCTCCTTAGAGAAAGAGCATCTTGTAAAGAGATGGTTCAGGTCTTCCTCCACCTCCTCACATAAGCAACACAAGGTGGGTATATCCTAAAAAAATGGGGAAATCCTATCACATATGCATAACCGGCTATGTGATATCCTCCATATCAACCGCTTCACTTTCAGCGAGATCTTGGGGGGCCAAATTAGCAAGGCAAAATGGTGGTGCACTCCATCGGAAATGAGTATGCATACCTGACAGAGAAACCTCCCTCCTCCCATCTCCACATCCACCTGTCGACCCTACTAATCCTCAATCTGAAGTCTAGAAGGGATAAGAGGAGCCCCTCCAGCTAGTTCATCTCCACCCGTGTAAGATTCCTCCTAAAGATAGGCATCCAATTGCCCCCAAAAAGCTGTCCGTCAAAATAACGTGCCACAGATGCCAAGGGTGCAGCCGAAATAGCGAAGAGCTTCAGGAAAGATTCTTCAGGTGTGAAATCCCCACACCACCTGTCCGTCCAGAACAAGCACCTCTGACCATTGCCCAAACTGACCCGAACACTTGATCTAATAATATCGCCACACCGAAGGATGTCTCTTCAAATCGAAGAGACATTGTGCAACGATGTCAATGTAAAATCTCAATCTCTGGCCCTGCTATAATATCTCTGCCTGACAAGTTGTAACCATAGCCTGTTGTCTTCCACTCCAAGCCTCCATAAGCCTTTGCAAAGTAGTGCCAAGTTGAAATCTCTGATATTCATGATGCCCACTCCTCTTGTATCCTTACTCTTACACACTCTGCCCCATCAGATGTCATGCCAACCCCTGCCATTGTCTCCATTGCCATGTCAAAAAATCTAACTTGAATGGACTCCAACTCATAGATGGCAGTGTCGGTTTCAGAGTCAATTTTGGCTGGGTCCGAAACCGAAACCGTTTTGATTTCGGTTTCGGTCCGAAACCAATTAAATTATTATTTTTTGCCAACGTGCAGGGTTTTGATTTCGGCCATGTTTCGGCCGGGTAGTATCGGATCGTTTCGGGCCTTTCGGCCGAAACTGGCATCCATGCTCCAACTTCTTAGCAATAATTTTGGGGATCCTGAAAATGAAAAGGTAGTAGATAGAGAGGCTGTCAAGTAACGATTTGCATAGCACCACTCTCTCCCCATAAGTGCAAACCTGGACTCATACCTTTGCACAATCACTTGTCAATCCCTATAGTGTATAGCCTCAGGGGACAAAGATAGGCCAAGGTAGGAGAAAGGAAAATCTCTTATCTGACAACCCAACATGAATACTGCTCTCATGAGCAATCTCTCTTCCATGTTAACCCCAACTATATGACTTTTGCTGTAGTTTAGCTTCAGCCCATTAATCTCCTACAGCAGCTCCAATATCAAGCTAGCATCATATAGCTGGCTTTCATCATCTGCTAGGAAAAGATTACTGTCATTAGCATACTATAGATGGATGATGCCAACAATATTTTGACCAACCTGGAAACCTCTGATGAAACCTACCCTTTCAGCCATCATCCACATCCTGCTCAAAATCTGTGCAACTAGTACAAACAAGAGGGGGGGCATAGGGTCTCCCTGGCAGAGCCCTCCGCCACTATGAAAGGGTGAAGTGGGCTGCCTATTAATCAGGACAACAAACGAAGTTGAGGAGATACATACATGTTGAAGTGATGGACAAACCATCGAATGGCGAAATTACAAACAAACCCAAAAAGTTCATAACACCAAGATCCACCCAATCCATCCCTGGTCAAAGCACATTGTGGCCAAGATCTCTAGTGGGCACTGCCAATTGACATTGTTATATGCCATCCCAAAATCTAGCTTCAGCACCACCGCCCTTCTCCTCTAGGTCTTCATGGCATACATACACTCATGACTCATGAGTAACTAAGAAGTTCTCTTGAATATGTCTTCCCCTAATGAAAGTCCCCTGATGTCCACTGACCACTCTACCAATCACCCTGTCTAATCCCCTGGCCAATGACTTAGTGATAATTTTGTATGAACTATTCGGTAAACTGATGGGTCTAAAAATGCAAGAAGTCTTGCTCCCCCTACTTTGGATGAGGACCAGAGGGTATTGTTGATGCCCCTGAAATGAGCCCTCCCCTCCTGGAACTCTCCTAATGCCTAAATTAGGTCTTCCTTGATAATATCCCAGCATTTGTGGAAGAACACCATAGGGAATCCATTTGGGCTTGACGCTTCATCACCTGCAAGGGAGAAAACTGCCTGCCTGATCTCCTCCTCTATGATGCGGCTAGACAAAGCCTTACACTATAATAGAGAGCTAGAGAAGCAGGCCTTCTACAATGCCAAGTCTACACATATGGTCTTCAGTGAAAAGCTTGGAGCAGAACTCTTTGACGCACACTTTGATGTCCTCCCTAGAGACAGTTTGCTTCCTGACCTTGATAGAAGCTACGTGATTCATTCTCCTCCTCCCCAAAGCGATCCTCTAAAAATAAGCAATGTTTATGTCCCCATCCTTGAGTCATTTCTCTCTACATCTCTGCTTCCAATATATCTCTTCCCTAGTGAGGATCTCTTCAAACTCTGCCCAAGCGTCTCCCTTTGTAACCTGTCAAAGTCGTCTAGCAAACCTACATCCTCCAAGCAGTCCAAGCCCTCCAGATATTGCAGAATCCTTGCCCTTGGCCAGTCTGGTAGGTAGGGTTTTGTCGACACCCCACCCCTTAGGCATGTAGGCTAGATGCTTCAATTTTTTGACCCAAGTAGCCATGCAAGAGGAAGCATGCCTTTGTACACTCCAAGCCCTCTTGACTGTCTCCATAAAGTCTCCTTCCCTGAGCCAAAACCTTTCAAAGATGAAATTGTCTCCTCTGCTGGGGGCAACCGGTCTTAAATAGAACAGGTTTGTGATCTGAAATCAATCTGACCAAACAAGATGTCTGCACATGGGGGAAATAATCTCTCCAGTCCACCTTTACCAATAATCTATCCAGCATGGAACAAGCCAATGTAGCCCTCATATTAGACCAGGTGAATTGAGCGTTCACCGGTTCAATGTCAATCAAAGTTGCTTCCTCTATGAAGTCCCAGAAGTCCTCCATCTCCTGGACGTGAGGGTTGTCCCCCGACCTCTCCCAAGCCATTGCGACTGCATTAAACTCACCCCACCCCCACATCATGGCCGGCCCGAGCTCCAATGGTAGAGAAGAAACTCCTCCCAAAGCGCTCTCTCTCCGTGCCTAGTTTGGGGACCATAGATTCCCGGGAAATCCCAAGAGAAAGCATCTCTCATGCTGCAAAAATGGAGAGAAATAGCCCACCATCCAACCTTCCTATCCTCCTATGCCTCAAACGGGTTCCACATAAATATGATGCCTCCTACCCTCCCCTCTACCGAGAAGGTCACCCCCTTCAGAAGTATGCCACCCCCAATCTCCCTCATAAGCCCCTCCCCATCCCCTTCACACTTGGTCTCCTACAGACACAGGATATCAATCTTACATCTTATAACCACCTCCTTCACCATCCTCCTCTTCTCATCCCAGCAAATCCCAACATTCCATGAGATGATCATCATAAGGGCAAGGATGTATCTCCCCCTCTCTCCTCCTGCTCATCTCCCCCCTTCTCTCTCCCCGCACCCCCTCATAGCTCTTTTTTGTGATCCCCCCCTCGCCCCCCTCGCCATGGCGATTAGCCACGTCTTCTAAACTTTGATGAACATCCCCCTAAGGTCCTTCTCCACCCCCTCAAAGGAGACCCCCAACTTATCCACCGACTCCCTCATGTGTGCCTATGTCGTCTTCTCCACTACCCCCATCATCTCCCTCACCTCCTCCTTGCCCAACCTGCCCCCCTCCTCAACTTTGTCTTCTTCAAAGTCGCCTCCTCCAACCCGAGTGTGCTCGAGACAAACTCCTCGTCTTCCATTGAAAGGAGCCCTTGCTCCCCTCTCCCCATTCGCTGGTTGGTCTTCTGTGAGCAGACTGCCTCGACCGTCAACTCACACCCATGCAGCTGTATAGCGGTATAGTCACATTCGACCGTCTGGACGTCTCTACCAGTTCCACCCACCTCCAGCAGCAACGTCTTAGGGAGCAAACCTCCAAGGGGAGAAAGGTGTTCTGATCCCTGAGGCCACTGCCACTATTGGAGGATAGCGATCGGCTGCTAGTTGATGAAGGGGCCAAGAAAAGTTGTCACCAGCTCGTGGACGATACTGGCTGCAACAACTGCCAGCCACAAAAAAGGGGAGTCTACTGTGCTAGTCTAGCCAGCCTCCTGTCGGCCTGGGCACTCCTCCTGGTGTTGAGGATGCCGGATAGGGCTAGACGGTCTTCCTCCTACCGGAGTGGGCAGTATGGCCACACTCAGCCAAGGGTTATGTGAAACGACAGCTGACTCCTTCCCCGCTCGTAGCGACGGGGCTCTGGACGCCTCACCTTCCACAAGTTGAACGAGCTCTTTTCTCCTCGTCATGGGGGTCGATTGCCCATCGCCTGTCACCATAGGCCTTGTGAATCCCATGGAAATCGTCGATATACTGGTGGGGCTTGCCACAATCCTAGCCCCACCACAGCCTTAGATGACCTCTATGCTTGCTAACGTGCCCGACCACTTGCCTCCAGGGCTTGGGGCCCCACCGGTGACGTGTCCGCCATTGTAGGGCGGATTGGAAGGAGCCAAGAAACCCTTGCGTCATGACAGTGATTGGGCGGAAGGGGAGAACAATAACGATTCCACTAGGCCCGATAACACCTTGGTTATCAGAAATAGGTAAGTCACATGTCCTTATGGGACCCAAATTGCTACCCGATACGATTGAGATGCGAGGGTCTGGGTAAGAAAGGATCCCCACTGGGCCTTGGATCCTAGAAGCCGGCCCGTGACCCTATCCGTGGGGGGATCCGCTAGGCAAAGGTTTGAAATTCAAACCTGGGTCGTGGAGGGTTTTGTACCCGTCTCCAACCTCTAGCCTCACTAGTCAAGGATGACAGTGTCGGTTTCGGTGTCAGTTTCGGCCGGTGTCGAAACCGAAACCGTTTCAGTTTCGATTTCGGTTTTAGCCCGAAACAAATAAATTATTATTTTTTGCCAAACTGCAGGATTTTGGTTTCGGCCAGGTAATTTCGGATCGTTTTGGTCTGAAACCGAAACGTTTCGGTTTTGACCGAAACTGCCATCCATGTCACCAGTGGACTGAAGCTTCCATCCGGCCGCATAAGAACCCTGATCGGCAGCTGCTCGCCACCTCCACGACGATGACCGTTGGCACGACCTTCGGGCTGCTGACATAAACCACCACCTCCATCATGTTCACCTCCCTCATCGGTAGCACCCAGGTGGAACCTGGTTCGACCGTGCTAAAATGACCGGCGAGCAGCGAGATGCCCAACTAGTCGCACAGCACCAAGAGGACTCCGAATAGGCAGATGGAGAACCTGTAGCCCCTGGGATCCAGATGGCTCCCCCTCTTCACATTCCATTTCGCCACCCGAATGAGGACTCCATCGGCCAGTAGAAAACATGCCTTGGCTGCTTGCTCCGTGGCTGACGTGTTGGGGCTGACCGCCAGGAAACGCCGACGTCGCATCCTCAGGACTACCCACCCTTCCGCCATAACCTCTCCCCACCCCAGCATATGTTTGACTATCTCCGCTGTAACCCTGCCCTCCACCGGAGCCACCCACACGCAACTGTCCAGCCACTCCATCTTGCTCTGCAGGAGACCTGCCAGTAGGGATGCTGCTTCGATGCAACCCTTTCACGTCTCCCCCATGCCCCCAGCTGACTGGGCGGTTCTGAGTGCATCCGCGTACGACCGCCGGAGTCTCCTCACCCTTCCAGGCCCTTCAACCCATCTCTTGGCCACCGGTTGCTTGCAGGTCCACTGTAGGTGCCCTGGCAAACCACACCGGAAGCAGACCCAGCTATTGTGATCCTCACTCCAGGCTATCTCCCTCCGAGGTGTCTGGTTCGCACTGGTGCCCCCCTCCAGACACCTCCCCCCGCATAGTCCTACACCCCTTCCCACTTTGTTTCCTCAGAGCTTCTCTCTCTAGAGAAATATTCTCCTGTTTAAAAATTTTATGACACTGTTTTTCTACATGAACATGTAGAACATAAGTTTATTCTGCTACAATGGACACAAATGATTAAACTGTTTGCCAATTAAAAATTCACTTATGCTGCAGTGAATTGTGGGAGAACTATGGATTATATTTTTCAGTTCACTGCAGGTCCAATAATTGCCCAAGGAAGACCTTACACTCAAATTGAACTTGTCCCCTTTTCATCTAAACTCTTCTAAAACACAGGATAATCTTTGAGGGTTGCTTTCTGATTGCAGAGCTTAAACTGTGAGAAAAATGTATCGATGATGGCTCCATATTTGAGAAGCTGCCCAGTTCAAGAGGGACCAAGGAGCTGGCAGTTGTAGGGGAAGAGCCAGAAAACGGACGAATTGGTACTAAGTGATGGCAGCACCTTGGTTAGATGTAATAGCCAGAATCTGGATCTTGCAAGTCAGGATAATCATCATCGTTGGGAGGGAGATTGAGGTTGGGAGATGGGGTCTCAATGTCAGAGCCAATGTTCTGAAGGCCTCGAGGCTCTCTTGGGTTGATGAAGGTGGTTCTCCTATACCTTTGAAGGAGGGAGTGGTGGTAAGCATGGTGCAGGTCGTGGGGCATGCCATCCAGGTGGATGAAAAGGGTCTAAAGGAAACCCAAAGCCAAGGACTCTGGCATTGGAGGACAGCGAGCTTCCAGCTAGGGTCATTCTAAGGCACTAAGGATTTGATTTTGAGGTATGGATTAATGAATGCTCAGAGATGGTTGGCATAGAAGCCAAGCTACAGTGATGAGCGGGCCTTATCGAAATGGATTTCAAGGCAATAGTGGGCACTCAGGACAAGGTGGGCTAATCCTCCAGACTGCTGACTTGGTGGAGTGGGGCTTAGGGGTGACCTGAGTGGTTGGCCCAAGTCTAGCACAGGGTGAGCGGGTTTCAAATTTCAATATGAAATTTGCACTGCCTGAACATTTTGGTCCATGTGAGACTGTACTTCTCAGATCAGTTCGGGCAGGCTTAAGGTGAGATAACTAAGAGAGGTCGTGTTGGCATATGGGAGAAGACCAGCATTCTGCCTTGTAGTGGTTTGCAGGCTTTAGCAGAAGGAGCAGGCCAAGTGCAGCTCTCCACTCTCCAGTGCTCCTCACTGTCCAACACAGTGCAGCAGGAGGCTGTGGTGTCGATGGTTGTGCCAGGCTTGGCCTTAGCAACAGCTTTGACTGGTTTTCTTGTGCGGCGGAGATTGCAAAAGAAGTAGCTGCAGACATCTCAGGTGGCACAACATCCCTGTTTGGTGGGCAGTAAGAGGTAGCAGCATATATGCCTATAGAGATTGCCTTCTCCTTCATCTGGAGAGTGCAGAATGGTACTGCCTTCAGAGGTGTTTGAGAGCCGAAACTCTTAGCACAAGGATAAAGGCATGGTTTGCCGACTTGGTCCAACTCGTATCTAGGCCGGACTGAGCCATGAGCATACTTCAGATTGCCGGGCCTTTGAGACCCATCTCTGACTCGGTGCAACTCAAAGCAATTCATACAAATCGTTTTGAGTTGATTCGAGCTGGTTGGACTGAGTTGATTCAAGTCGGACCAAGTAGGCAAACCATGGCTGCCACAATGATTTGCCAAAACCTGGTATACTTTTCAGGAACTATGAACTATGAACTATGGTAATTATGACTTTGTTTCATGTTCGGATTATGGTTTGGCCCTTTATTACACTTTGGATCGTGGTTTGCTTATTATGATGTGCAAATTTGATATGATGATGTGTATTTACATTATTAGGCATTTACAATTGTTAATAGGGTAGAAATCATTTGAACATCATATAAAATGATGTCTTTGTCGAAGTACTTAATTTATAAGTTAAATTATTAGATAAAATCAAACAGTCTTTAATTAGAAAGTGGTTTTTCATTGGAATTTTCAAGGAATTGGGCAGACTTGTGCAACTCGGCTGACAGAGTCCTGTCATGGAGGTGGACAACCCCATGGGGGATGACAGTGCTCCTCAATCTCTTCAAAGAGACCCAGAGTTGAAGATGACTATTGTGCAGATTGAGAAGGTCAAGAAGCCTCTAAAGCTGGAGAGACTAAGGGCTCCAAGGGTTCTCCTTTGACTCTAAAGAAGTCAGGGTGGTTTCACTACTGGAAATGAAGGCAATGACAGAAGCAAGAGCAAGGTTGAAGGAGCACCAACCACACAACGGAAGGAGCTCAACCTTCTTTCGTTTGGAAGGGTCAGCTAGACAATGCCTTTAATGTTTTTTATTGTTTCATTTGGGGATAGGCCTTTTTTTTGGAAAGTGGGTGGTGCCACTATTGTATTAAAAGAAAAGAGGGATGTACATGTATAGTCAACAAGCTCTCAAAAATCCCTATACAAAAGGGGCAAGGTGGTCGGTACTAGCCCCCCAACAAACCAAAAATGTGAGAATTCACATTACAAAGGAGCTCTACCCACTCTCTTACCCTCTCACAAATAAAAGCAACCATCTTGTCCGCCGCTCTAGCTTCTCCTTCAAAGGATCTATTGTTCCTTTCAGTCCATAATGCCCACAAGGTAGCATAAAGAATCAGCCACCAAACTACCTTGTCCCCTTTAAGACTCCAGCTCCTAAGCCAAAAGCCAAGCAACTGATGCACATTCCCCTGCAAGCCGATGTTACACTGAGCCTTCCTTGTGATTTTACTCCACACTTCATGTGAGTAGGAACGAGTGAAGAGGTTGTTCAACGTCTCATCCTCCTCCCTACACAAACGGCACATTGTGGGAACATCTTGGAAAAAATGTGCAATCCTATCACAAGTAGACAGCCTCTAGTGTGAAATCATCCAAATGAGAAGCTTTACCTTCAAAAGACTCCTAGGGAACCAAATCTATGGCACAAAACTATGGCGGATCTCTCCATCAGAAATGCATGTGTATGCTGACCTAACTAAGAAGCAGCCCTCCTTGTCCCACCTCCACCACCAGTGGTCCTCCCTATCTAGTTGTGCGGCAAAGTCAAGAAAGATGGAGAGCAGACCTTCTAGCTGATCCATTTCCTCTGCCCTAAGGTTCCTCCTAAATATCGGCGACCACATCCCTCTTGATATCTGGGAACACTGTGCCACTAAAGCCAAATGGGCTGCCGCAACAGCAAAAAGCAATGTTTTAAAACCCGACCCGGAGCTTGACCCGGTTAAGTTAGTGGGTCACGGGTCAATGGTTTAACCGTTCGGGTTGACCCGTGACCCGTAAGACTAGAACCGTTTATAATAATATTATAAATTACCATAAGATTTTAAGATATCTTGAGTTAGAAATATGAAACAAACACTTAAACATATATTGTAAAAATTAAAACAAGTGCATTAAACAACCACTAAGTTAGTCTTAAAAAAGAATAAAATTCATATTAAATAAACACTACATATGACCATTTATCAACTATAATTAACATCTCATGAGACACAAGTTTCATGATGTGTGAACTCAAATTTCTTGTTCATCTAAATTTTCATCTTTTTCCTTGTCTTCATCTCTTCATCTCCCTCTAAATTTCTTTTCAACTTCCAAAAGTTAGAAAGTTAAGTCCCAAAAAGATTATACATCTATAACTTTAAAGAGAGGAGTTAGAAGACTCATCATCTTCTATATTTTTCATGCTAAATTAAAAAATAAAAATTAAATAAATAAAAAATATGCCTAGGAGTCGTACCCGGTTGGGTCACACAAGTTTTAACGGGTCGGCCGGGTTGCACCGGGTTGTACCGGGTTGACTGGGTTTAACCGGATTTTGGGTCTAAAACGGCTTAGACACTATTCTAACCCGGTTTTGGGACTGGATCGCGGGTTAACCGGTCGGACCGGCCGGTCCGGACCGGGTTTTAAAACAGTGGCAAAAAAATCTCGGAAAAGACTCCCCCAAGGTGAAATCACCACATCATCTGTCTTTCCAAAATAAGCACTTCTACCTCCACCCAGCCGGACTTGAACACTAGAAATCATGAAGTCTCTACACGTCAGAATGCCTCTCCAAATGGGAGATACATTACGTTGAGACGCCGATGTCATATCCCATTCCCTCGCTCTCCTATAGTACAATTTCCTGATGACTTGAGCCCACAAACCACAGCAACCTATTCCCTACTTCCACAGCCACCTACACAAGAGAGCCATATTGAAGTCTAATATTTCTAATGCCAACACCTCCCATGTCCTTACTTTTACAGACCCTACCCCATGATATATCATGCCATCCCCTACATCTCTCGTCACTACCATACCAGAAGAATCTAACTTGAATAGACTCAATCTTCTTAGCAACCTTCTTAAGGATCCTGAAAATGGACAAGAAATAGATGGACAAGCTATCTAGAACTGATTTGCACAGCACCATCCCCCCTCCCAAAAGGAGAGTAGCCTAGTCTTCTATCCTACGACTCATATCTATGCACTATGGGCTGCCACTCATTAGAAAAGAGTGCCCCAGGAGACAGCAGAAGGCCCCAATAGGAGAGAAGGAATTCCCCTATTTGACAGCCCAAAATGAATGCAACCCTCTAAAGTGCCTTGCCCTCTAGGTTCACAACCACCAGGAGGCTCTTGTTGAAATTCACCTCGAGACCTGCGACCTCCTCCAATAGTTGTAGCAACAATCTAGCCAAAAAAAGGTAGGACTCATCCTCTGCAAGAAATAAAATAGTGTCATCAACGTACTGCAAGTGGGTGATGACAACACCACCTAGGCTGGCTCGGAATCCTCTAACCAACCATATAAGCTCTGACTTCATTGACACCCTTCTCAAGATATTAGCAACCAGCACAAAGAGGACAGGGGACAAAGGATCCCCCTGACGTGGCCCTATACCACTATGGAAAGATGAGGTAGTCTTCCTGCTAACCCGAACACAAGCGGGAATTCAGGTAATCCATCTATCACCAAAACTCATTCTATCTAGATCATCAAATAAACACTACCAGTATAAGCTTTTTCAAAGCCAAGCTTAAAGGCCACTCCTTTCTTCTTCCGTGTCTTCATAGCAAAAAGACACTCATGGGCTGCAAAAAAAATTTTCCTGAATCTACATTCCCCTAATGAAAGCCCCCTAGAAATCACTGACCAATCTGTCCATAACTGTATCCACTCTGCTTGTTAACAGTTTGGTGATGATCTTATAAGTGCCATTCAACAAATTGATGGGTCTAAAATCCAAAAAATATTGTGCACCATGTTTTTTCGAGATGAGCACCAAAAGGATTTTCTTGATGCCCCTCAAGTGAGCCCTACCCTCCTAGAATTCCTTCAATACAACCATAAAGCCCCCCCTAATAATTTCAAAACACTTTTGAAAGAAAGAGAGAGAAAAACCATTAGAGCCTGGAACCTTGTCACCTATATGGGAAAAGACTGCATGGTGGACCTTCTCCTCTAAGAAAGGCCGAGAAAGAGCCTCCCTATCCTCGAGAACATGGCAAGAAAGGAGATCCGAAGCAATCCTCGATCTATTGATGTTGTCCTCGGCGAAAAGGCTAGAGTAGAAAGTCCTCACCTGCCAGCTGATGTCCTCACTAGAAAAGAGCTGGTCTCTCACTCTGATACAAGTGATTTAATTGACTCTTCTTCTCCCAAAGGCTATGCATTAAAAAATATGTAGTGTTCATGTCTCCTTCCTTGACCTATATCTCTCTCGATCTCTGCTTCCAATAAATCTCCTCTCGAGCAAGGATCTCCTCAAACTCTACCCTCAAGTTGCCCCTGAGACTCATGTTTGCACCATCCATCAGCCCCGCATCTTCCAGGCAATCCGGTCCCTCTATCTGCTACAAGATCCTTTCTTTTGCTGCACTACTAAGTAGGGTTTTGTTTGCACCCCATGCCATGAGTGTTTGTGCCACCTGCCTCATTTTTCCCACCAACCTAGCCATATCTGATGGCTTCAAGCCCTTCTAACAGTATCAAGGAAGTCATCCTCTATGAACCAGAACCTCTCTAATACGAAGCTTTGTCTTCTCACCTCAAGGCGACTGTGATCAGAGACTGATCTAACCAAGGGTGACACCAACACATGAGGATAATGATCCTCCCAATTCATAAACATCAGAAATCTGTCCAGCCTAGAGCAAGTGAGATCGGCCCACAGATTGGACCAAGTGAATTGAGCATTAGGCATTCCCACATCAATAAGGGCAACTGCCTCTATAAAGTCGACGAAGTCCTCCATCTCTCCAAGCGGAGAGTGCATCCTTGTCCTCTCCCAAGGTGCTGCAATAGCATTGAAGTCCTCACCTACATATCAAGGCCGGTCAGAGCTCATGTGATACAAAGTCAATTATTCCCACAACTGCCTCTTACCTTCTCTACTTTGGGGGCCATACATCCCGGAGAAGTCCCATGAGAAGCCATCCCTTACATTCCTAAAGTGTAGGAAAATAGCTCCTCAGCTAATCTGTCTATCTTCCTCCACTTTCTCTACCTCAAACTGATTCCAGAGAATCGTAATGCCCCTGGCTCTCTCCTCAGACGGAGAGGCAACTCCCTTCGATAATATAGTTCCTCTGATCTCCCTCATGATAGACTCTCGATCCCCCTCACATTTGGACTCTTGCAAACACAAGATGTCGATCTTACATCGCCTCATCAGCTCCTTCACTACCCTCCTCTTCTCCCCCCCCCCCATATCCCTCACATTCCAAGACGATCCTCATCAAGATAGTGGTATGTCCCTGTCTCCATCCTCCCGAGATCCCTCTCTCTCTCCTCCCCTCCTCCCTCACTCTCCCCAGCCCCCTTATTCTGAGCTTTCCTCCCCTTTGCTTCCCTTGCCAAGTTCGTGCCCCACCTCTTCTTAACTCTGATAAAAGCCGCCTTCAAATCCTTGTCCAGCCCTGGGAAGGAGATACCCACCCTCTCCCTATAGCCCTTACATGCTCCTATGTCAATCTCTCCACCACAACTACGAGCTCCCTCATCTCCTCCTTACCCAGAGTACCCCTCTCCATGATCAGTTCTCCTTCTTGCTGCCTGCCCATTGGCCCCATTCCCAAAGTCGCCAAGATAGCCTCCTCTCCTGGATTTGGGTAAAGTCATGAGTTATCGAATCCAAACTTCCGGGTCCATGGGTAACCAATCGACGGAGTGTTCCGGGCTTTGAATGGGCCCAGCGCTGAACCGGCTACAACCCGACTTGGGATCCACGAGGATCCGACGGACCATTGGAATATGAAACATGGCCATACTGTCTTCCTCCCTTCATCTCCGAGAACGGAAGCCTCTATAGCTCCGATAGGGCTTTAACCTTCACCGGGAGAGATTCCCTGACCACATTGACTATGAGGGCTGCCGAAATAGCCCTTACGCTGCACGCCCAGGCCACCAGCTCCACCGCCAAGAGCCACCCACCTTCAATGAATGCCATCGACCCCCGCTCACCCCTTCCAACGCGTCAAAGGAGGTGGGCGATGCTAAACTCGCCACATGGATGAAAGGGACTCATAAGAGTCTCGACCAGACCATACACCCTCTTGCATCCAGGAAAGTGCCCATCAGAAGGCTCCACCTAGTCAGCCGAAGTAGGGTCCCCTTCGCCAGCACATAAGCCCCCACCCCAAGTGCCGCCTCCACCTCCTCACTCTGGCCCACCACCAGGAAGCTCCCAACACCCACTTGCGTTACTTCCCAACAAGCCTTGACCCTTTGTCCCTTGTTCAGGAGGGACCTAATCCTATCAACCAAGACCCTGCCGTCGTCCATCGAATCCACATACAACCACCTCATTCTCCCCTGTGCCAGAACCTCCAGAAGGGGATCCACCTCCAAGCACACCCAGCCAGTCTTCCCTAGCACACCAGTGGTCGGCCTCCCTCAGACTGCGTCTACAGACGAACGCCGAGACTGAAGCCAGCCTCTGCGGTTCGCCCCAATCCCCACCTTTGGGCAACTCCTCACCATCGGCGGAGAACTGCAAAGGCACTGCAAGTGGCCCTTCCGCCCACATCTGAAGCACGACAGCCCCCCAGAAGACTCCTTCGAACCCTAGACCCCCGAGGCAAACCCCGGGAGCCTCCCCTCACGCATGGCCATTTCCACAGAGCTTCTCTCTCTAGAAACAGCTAGAGAGAGAAAATGACCCTGGGGATCAGCTTATTTTGTGGTTTTGGGTATGTGCACTAGGTGATCTCTATTGGAGTTTTGGGTGCAATTGTTTATTTAATTCGGATTATATGACTGTGGATTTGCACTTTTTCTTCTGGAGTTGCACAAGGTCTCCATTCCTTGTAATATCTTATTTTTCTGTTATAAAATAGTAGTCCTATCAACATTTGGAAAAAAAATGGAGCGTCAAAGAAGCATATTGATGAGTCATGTCATGTACAAATGTCTTTTTCAAAATAAATGTGGATTGTACCGCTAATTTTATTGCATAAAGATAAGTGCTAAAATCAAAGGAAGTGAAGAGTACGACAACAGAAAATTACGAGCATGTAAAAACTTATTCCAGTTGTGGACACTAACTTTCAGAATTAAACAACTCCAAGGATGAAGGAAATGTAAAGTCATCATGTACGACTGCACG
This sequence comes from Amorphophallus konjac, assembly GCA_022559845.1. Classification (NCBI taxonomy): domain Eukaryota; kingdom Viridiplantae; phylum Streptophyta; class Magnoliopsida; order Alismatales; family Araceae; genus Amorphophallus; species Amorphophallus konjac. The sequence continues at coordinate 348,698,562 of CM040124.1, forward strand.
ACATGGCACTTTTATGTCAGTAAAAGTGTCCAAATCATGGCATACAATTTACAGAAGAGTCTTTAAAAACTAGCCACTTTAATAGGGCCCATTTGTCATTGAAGCTTGAAGTTCCATAACGCCAAATCAGTAAGCATACAATAATTGTTCAAGCATAACTCTTCAGTTTACTCTAGGCATAGTTTTTCTATGTCCCAAGACTTTTTTAACACATCAGCCATTCTGCCAAGTGTTCCAATTCTGTAAGATCAAGCACTTCAAAGTGCAGAATTCTCATGGTTCCTCAGGAAAACAATCAGCTTTTTAAAAAGATAATAAATACATTCAGATTGCAATATCAATCAGCTTTTACATTCAGGCACCCGAGAAAAAAGGGTGACAATCTAATGATTTATGACAGTCTCACCTGTCAGCGTTGATTAGCCAATCAAACACAAAGTTTTCAAGACCAGACCAAAGTTTTTCTGTTTGAAAAATTAAAATATAGGAGATTAGTAAGGCTTAAATCTGCAAAAATTACATCCCACATAGGGGGAAGATATTCTGCAAAAAGAATGTAAATTGTAAAAGGAAAAGGGAAGGGGAAAACCTGCAATTCCCTCCTGTGGGCAACACTCTACAAAACGAATGCACGCAGAACAAAATATGCATTCCACTCCAAGCTGCACTAGGGCAGAATGTACAGAAGAGGCAAAAAATAAGAAACAATCACGTAAGAAGCACAATATAAAACCGTAAGTTGTTCTGAACAACAAAAATGTTTAAGTCCATTAGTTGTACTCGTCAAAAAAATGTTTAAATGCCCAAAACCATAAAGCAAGCTAATTAGCAAAAGTATTTGAGAAGATGTTTCACATAATAAAATATGTTCGTGAGGTTAAGGACCTCTCATCGCAGGTAAGCATCTGAACAGACTGAGCATATGTTATTTGTTATATTCATTGCTTTGAATCTATTTTGATATTCCAAAATATGTGTATGCAAGGGTGGTAGTAATCATGCATGTTAGAACCTGCAATCTGCATATTAGCAGTATGTTAATGATCTGCATAAACATCTTATTTTCTTGATTTGCTGTAAACCATAGTTGTGACACCATCCATGCTCATTAACGAAAATGTGAATAAGAGATTAAGCACATAGACAGTGGCATCGTTAAGGAGAGTAGGGCAACCGGGTAAGCGTCTGCCCGGGGGTGACCCTCGTCCGAGGTACGGATGGATGGAATCTGGAAGTCAAGTCGGACGATAACCTAGGTGGAAGGTGAGGCGAGTCCCCTAATCCTGTACAGTTTGGATCAAGACTGGTAGGACAAACGTTGGGCCATCTGCGACCGTGTGCCCACGCCTCTGGACCTAGTGAATGTTTAACTCCTTTTGTCGTGGACTAGACGCATGTCCGGGATGTGCTGTAAAGAAGTTCAGAACATTCCATGTAGGTGGGGTTTAAACTGTACAAAGGAATAACCTGATTGTATGAGGCTGGTGTAAATGTTGGGCTATTCGTAGCCGTGTGATTCTAATGAATTGTGACTTGTAGGCCTCCTAAAATCTGAACCCCGACAGTGATATTACTCCAATGTTTGCATCCCTTGAATTATGTATATGTTAGAACTTGCGGTAGAAAAATGAGTGTTTATATATGTATATTGAATGAAAGTCTTCCTGCATTTTGTTAAAAGTTTATATTATAGTATTCATGTGACTAGTTATTTAAATGCCTACTAAGTCTTCGGACTCACGCCTGTTGGCCTAATAATTTTCAGGAACCAAGGGGATCTATAGAGGAGAGACCTTGGGGAGCTTGCTGCAGCCGCATAGAGGAGCTTAAGGTCTTAATTTTCATTATGTTCATGAGGGTTCTGTTGTAGCAGAAATATAAGCAATGTTGATCTGTTTAAGTCTGAGTATGATCTTAGGAGAATTTCATATGGGAAGTGGGTTGTATGTTACTATTTTGTGGGCTATAAATGTTTTCAAGGTTCAGAGATATAATCTGATTTTGTTATGTGAATAAAGTTTAAGGTTCAGCATTTTTAAATGGAATATGTGATGTGTATTATGTGCGTTGTTTTGAATGGAGATTGGTTGTGGTATGGTTGTGTTATTTGGGATTAAAGATGGTATGGCCTTAAGTGCCTACGGATACCCAGGTCCACAGCGATGAAGAGTGTAAGGTGGTGTGACGCCACCGCGACCGGGCACCCAGCGCTACCCCGGGAAGGGCAGGGCGCCACAGAGTCACTTAAAACTTATTAAGAAAGAGGATACTGATGGTTCAACCAGATCAGGAAAGAGAATAAATCAGCGTCGCAAGGATAAATCTGATCTACTCATGATTTGAGCTGAGAATGAGCTTATCCATCCTAATTCTGATGGAAAGTTGGGGTCCCACATAAAGGAGTCCAAATTCAATTATTGGAGCTTCTGTAGCAAAATACTGCCAATTTTTTTAGGATATTCATTAACAAAGATTTGATTCCTTCTGGCTGATATGAAATCCACACAATATATACCCAAGAATTTTCCTGATTTAGCATAACTATTCTTCCCTTTCTCAAAGCATACCCATACCCTGAGATGTGAACCAAGCAAATGCCACATATATGCATCAGATACTCTATGAGGTCAGAATGTGTAATGCACTGGATCTCCATTGGATCTTTATTAGGTATTTTCGGATGCCTCATTTTCAACCGTTCACCATCTCTCTTCGTTCTCTCTCGTTTCAGGGTCTCTCGACGCGGGGTGCACACCGTTGCGGAGCTGGCCGAGGCGAGGACGCGGGGAAGAGCGGCGGTTGGAGCGTGGCGGGCGTGATCCCTCGGTGGATTCGAAGAAGGCGCCGTTCGTGTTCCTTGCAATTTTCGGCGTGGTTTAGTCGCTTCGACGTGCGGTTTCGTCAGTGAAGGTAGGGAGATGGATCACCACTTCGTCATCTACGTTTTCCCTGCTTCTGTGCGTAATTTGACGCTAGAACATGTTAGATCGGGCCGATTTGGGAAAAACTGATGTTTTTGGGGTTTTCAGGGTTCACCGGAGAACGGTAACCATTCTCGGTCTAGTTAGTGTTAAAATGACCGCTGGGATGTCTGGATCCCATTCACGTAGGTTTCGTATCGATTGGTCGTCATTCGGGGCCGGTAGGAGTCCGGGAACCCCAGTGACTCGTTTTGGGTCGATTTGAGGAAATCGCCCTGATCTCGCGATCCGGCGCGTGCATGTGGTGTTTTTAGCCTCCAGGGATTGTGTTTCGTCGTGTGGCTTTGTTTCCCCTGCGCTTCGGCGTGAATGGGACGTGAAACCGGCCGATTCGGCCATTCCACTGTTCAGTTCGCCGTGTCGGTGTAACGGTCGTTCCAGAGACCGTTACACGCTGTGACGGTCCCTCGATAGACCGCCGCAGCAGTTAGCCGTTTTGCGTTCGTCGAGACTAAGTTGGTGTAACAGACCAGTCTGGACCGTTACATGCCTGTGACGCCCCTGTTGAGGCGCGTCACAGCCTAGTCGTCTCCTCGAGGTTCATGTCGGTCGGTTCGTTGTAACATACTCTCCCTGTGCGTTACGGTCAGGTAACGCGCTTGTCTGGTCCGTTACGTTTTGTTTGGGTCGTGTTGCGGTTCGTCGTTCTGTGGCCCTGGCGCACCTGTTCTGGTGCGTTAGGCTGGTGTGGCGCGCCTGTAGGGGTGTGTTACAGTCCTTGTGGCCGTGATGGCCGTCATCCTATTTTGTGTGTGTTTGTTGGTCTGTTTTAGGTGATGTTAGGGGTTGTTTAGAGGTAGGTTTGTGGCGTGTCTGTGTGTGTGTCTGTCTATGTTAGGGTGATGTATGTCGTTCCCGTGGTCTGGCCGCTTCCCCGTGGGTGTCGGTTGACATTCCTATGAAGGCTAAGATTACGTTTCCGAGTCTGTCGGCAGTTTCTTGTGCTGCCTTTGGTGTTTGAGGTACGGATGACAGTGCATGATTATCTGTCTGTACTTCAGCTCCGTGTTTCGTGGTCTTCTCGTGTCGTTGCCTTTCGTCACAGACTCCTTGTGACAACTCGTGGGAGCGGGGCACTTTCCGAGCATACGGTTTGTAAGCTAGTCTCCGTCGGCTCCCGGCTGCACCGTAGCGTCTACGGGGGGAGAAAATTAGCTAGAAGCCTGGCTCAGGTAAAAGCCAGTGTGTGCACACGGGGTCAGGGGCAGAGGACTTACGCCGACGGACGTGACCCTGACTAGTACTTGTATTGTGGTTCCGCGTGGGTCTGCGACTCGGCCGTGCTCGTGTTGGTCACGCTCGGTGGGTAGTCGAGACACTGGTGGAGTGTGTTGTGATGCAGTATAAGACGTCAGTAGACGCATCTGGCCGTTCTTCTTGTCGTGTCGTGTCGTGTGTTGCCCTGTGCACGACGTTCTGGTCGTGTTGTCCGTGCCTGTCTAGGTATTTTCTAGACTTTCTTTTCCATGCTGTTGCTAGGAGTAGTTGGGGGCCGAGGTTAGTTCGGCTTTCCTCTTTTTTTCCCTTGTCCTTGCTACTCTCTACTCCTCTTCCCCGTTCTGTGCATGTTTATCTGTTCGGGTTTGACCCCTTATCCTTGCTGCTCCCTACTCCTGCATCCCCATCTTTTCTTTTACGGTTTTCTAGCATAGTTTTACAGCTTTGTAGCGTAGTTTTCCCGCTTTACTACACCTGCTGTTTCTCCTGTTATTTTGCCGTTCCGTGTTACTGCGTGTTTTTCAGTGGGGATCCGCGTGACCCCTACTGAGCCAGTGACACGAGGCTCACCCCTGCTTTTCAGGTGGGCCATCGTTCGTTCTGCTTCCGCGGTTCCTGGTGTGGCGTGTCCGTAGCTGCCAGCTGGTACCTTAGTCGGGCTTCCCCCGACTTTCTTGGTATGTCTTTCCTTTCTGTCGACTGTACTGCTAGACCGCTGTCTTTAGCTTTGGACTTGACTCTGATATATAATTGTTAAATTGAAACTGTTAACTAAAAAGTAATTTTATTTCTGCTACTTTAGCAAACCGATCTAATGAAATTTAATTGTTTACTGTCATATCTCTGTGGCTTCAATGTACTACACGACAATCCTTTCATCCCTTCGGAGCTTTACCGCTCTTGGGAGGCTTCGCGGATTTCAAGTGGTATCAGGTGTATTCGATAGTCCTACCGGGTATATCTGGTATCCGGAATCCGGGTCGTCACAGTTGGTATCAGAGCGTTGTTGTGTAAAGTACATGGGAATCCGAGATATACAGTCTCCAGAGTCCTTAAGTCCAGTACAGTCTTCAGCTGGCGTTAGGTTTCGTGATTCTCGTTTATTGCTGTCGTGGGTCTTTTCTCGGTGAGCTGCTCGATGCATGACTCGTCCCCTGTCATCGTGTGATCAGCTGTTGTTGTGCCTTGATGTGACCCAACTTGCAGTTGTGTTCCGTGGTTCTGTGTCCTGTACGGAGCCGGAATCCTGCGAATGTTGCCGTTGTTGTTTTTGTAAGTGCTGTTTCTCTATGATTTTGTCTGTCTATCATTAGCACTTTGTGGACCAACTCATGTCGGATCGCTTTGCTATACTCTCTTCCCTGGTAGAGTTAGCTTGCGACTCGATCAGATGTCTCGTGATCCGATGCTGTCGTCTTACCGTTGTTTCTCGTGGTTCGTGTCGTTTTGTAGTTGTGTTGTCGGGTTGTTCTTCCCTGCTTTTCCTTTGTTAGTCCTTAAATTTCGAGGACGAAATTTCTTAAAGGAGGGGAGGATGTAATGCCCTGGATCTCTATTGGATCTTTATTAGGTATTTTCGGATGCCTCATTTTCAACCGTTCACCATCTCTCTTCGTTCTCTCTCGTTTCAGGGTCTCTCGGCGCGGGGTGCACACCGTTGCGGAGCTGGCCGAGGCGAGGACGCGGGGAAGAGCGGCAGTTGGAGCGTGGCGAGCGCGATCCCTCAGTGGATTCGAAGAAGGCGCCGTTCGTGTTCCTGGCGGTTTTCGGCGTGGTTTAGTCGCTTCGACGCGCTGTTTCTTCGGTGGAGGTAGGGAGATGGATCACCACATCGTCCTCTGCGTTTTCCCTGCTTCTGTGCGTAGTTTGGCGCTAGAACAGGTTAGATCGAGCCTGTTTGGAAAAAACTGATGTTTTTGGGGTTTTCAGGGTTCGTCGGAGAACGGCAACCATTCTCGGTCTAGTTAGTGTTAAAATGACCGATGGGATGTCTGGATCCCATTCACGTAGGTTTCGTATCGATTGGTCGTCATTCGGGGCCGGTAGGAGTCCGGGAACCCCGGTGACTCGTTTTGGGTCGATTTGAGGAAATCGCCCTGATCTCGCGATCCGGCGTGTGCATGTGGTGTTTTTAGCCTCCAGGGATTGTGTTTCGTCGTGTGGCTTTGTTTTCCCTGCGCTTCGGCGTGGAACGGGCCGATTCAGCCATTCCACTGTTTAGTTCGCCGTGTCGGTGTAACGGTCGTTCCAGAGACCGTTACACGCTGTGACGGTCCCTCGATAGACCGCCGCAGCAGTTAGCCGTTTTGCGTTCGTCGAGGCTAGGTCGGTGTAACGGACCAGTCTGGACCGTTACATGCCTGTGACGCCCCTGTTGAGGCGCGTCACAGCCTAGTCATCTCCTCGGGGTTCATGTCGGTCAGTTCGTTGTAACATACTCTCCCTGTGCGTTACGGTCAGGTAACACGCTTGTCTGGTCCGTTACGTGTTGTTTGGGTCGTGTTGCGGTTCGTCGTTCTGTGGCCCTGGCGCACCTGTTCTGGTGCGTTAGGCTGGTGTGGCGCGCCTGTAGGGGTGCGTTACAGTCCTTGTGGCCGTGATGGCCGTCGTCCTGTTTTGTGTGTGTTTGTTGGTCTGTTTTAGGTGATGTTAGGGGCTGTTTAGAGGTAGGTTTGTGGCGTGTCTGTGTGTGTGTGTGTCTATGTTAGGGTGATGTCTGTCGTACCCGTGGTCTGGCCGCTTCCCCGTGGGTGTCAGTTGACATTCCTATGAAGGCTAAGATTACGTTTCCGAGTCTGTCGGCAGTTTCCTGTGCTGCCTTTGGTGTTTGAGGTACGGGTGACAGTGCATGATTATCTGTCTGTACTTCAGCTCCGTGTTTCGCGGTCTTCTCGTGTCGTTGCCTTTCGTCACAGACTCCTTGTGACAGCTCGTGGGAGCGGGGCACTTTCCGAGCATACGGTTTGTAAGCTAGTCTCCGTCGGCTCCCGGCTGCACCGTAGCGTCCTACGGGGGGAGAAAACTAGCTAGAGGCCTGGCTCAGGTAAAAGCCAGTGTGTGCACACGGGGTCAGGGGCAGAGGACTTACGCCGACGGGCGTGACCCTGACTAGTACTTGTATTGTGATTCTGCGTGGGTCTGCGACTCGGCCGTGCTCGTGTTGGTCACGCTCGGTGGGTAGTCGAGACACTGGTGGAGTGTGTTGTGGTGCAGTATAAGACGTCAGTAGACGCATCTGGCCGTTCTTCTTGTCGTGTCGTGTCGTGTCGTGTCTTGTCCTGTGCACGACGTTCTGGTCGTGTTGTCTGTGCCTGTCTAGGTCTTTTCTAGACTTTCTTTTGCATGCTGTTGCTAGGAGTAGTTGGGGGCCGAGGTTAGTTCGGCTTTCCTCTTTTTTTCCCTTGTCCTTGCTACTCTCTACTCCTCTTCCCCGTTCTGTGCATGTTTATCTGTTCGGGTTTGACCCCTTATCCTTGCTGCTCCCTACTCCTGCCTCCCCGTCTTTTCTTTTACGGTTTTCTAGCATAGTTTTACAGCTTTGTAGCGTAGTTTTCCCGCTTTACTACACCTGTTGTTTCTCCTGTTGTTTTGCCGTTCCGTGTTACTGCGTATTTTTCAGTGGGGATCCGCGTGACCCCTACTGAGCCAGTGACACGAGACTCACCCCTGCTTTTCAGGTGGGCCATCGTTCGTTCTGCTTCCGCGGTTCCTGGTGTGGCGTGTCCGTAGCTGCCAGCTGGTACCTTAGTCGGGCTTCCCCCGACTTTCTTGGTATGTCTTTCCTTTCTGTCGACTGTACTGCTAGACCGCTGTCTTTAGCTTTGGACTTGACTCTGGTATATAATTGTTAAATTGAAACTGTTAATTAAAAAGTAATTTTATTTCTGCTACTTTAGCAAACCGATCTAATGAAATTTAATTGCTTACTGTCATATCTCTGTGGCTTCAATGTACTACACGACAATCCTTTCATCCCTTCGGAGCTTTACCGCTCTTGGGAGGCTTCGCGGATTCCAAGTGGTATCAGGTGTATTCGATAGTCCTACCGGGTATATCTGGTATCCGGAATCCGGGTCGTCACAGTTGGTATCAGAGCGTTGTTGTGTAAAGTACATGGGAATCCGAGATATACAGTCTCCAGAGTCCTTAAGTCCAGTACAGTCTTCAACTAGCGTTAGGTTTCGTGATTCTCGTTTATTGCTGTCGTGGGTCTTTTCTCGGTGAGCTGCTCGATCATGACTCGTCCCCTGTCATCGTGTGATCAGCTGTTGTTGTGCCTTGATGTGACCCAACTTGCAGTTGTGTTCCGTGGTTCTGTGTCCTGTGCGGAGCCGGAATCCTGCGAGTGCTGCCGTTGTTGTTGTTTTTGTAAGTGTTGTTTCTCTATGATTTTGTCTGTCTATCATTAGCACTTTGTGGACCAACTCAGGTCGGATCGCTTTGTTATACTCTCTTCCCTGGTAGAGTTAGCTTGCGACTCGATCAGATGTCTCGTGGTCCGGTGCTGTCGTCTTACCGTTGTTTCTCGTGGTTCGTGTCGTTTTGTAGTTGTGTTGTCGGGTTGTTCTTCCCTGCTTTTCCTTTGTTAGTCCTTAAATTTCGAGGACGAAATTTCTTAAAGGAGGGGAGGATGTAATGCCCTGGATCTCTATTGGATCTTTATTAGATATTTTCGGATGCCTCATTTTCAACCGTTCACCATCTCTCTTCGTTCTCTCTCGTTTCAGGGTCTCTCGGCGCGGGGTGCACACCGTTGCGAAGATGGCCGAGGCGAGGACGCGGGGAAGAGCGGCGGTTGGAGCGTGACGGGCGCGATCCCTCGGTGGATTCGAAGAAGGCGCCGTTCGTGTTCCTGGCGGTTTTCGACGTGGTTTAGTCGCTTCGACGCGCGGTTTTTTCGGTGGAGGTAGGGAGATGGATCACCACTTCGTCCTCTACGTTTTCCCTGCTTCTGTGTGTAGTTTGGCGCTAGAACGGGTTAGATCGGGCCGATTTGGGAAAAACTGATGTTTTTGGGGTTTTCAGGGTTCGCCGGAGAACGGCAACCATTCTCGGTCGAGTTAGTGTTAAAATGACCGCTGGGATGTCTGGATCCCATTCATATAGGTTTCGTATCGATTGGTCGTCATTCGGGGTCGGTAGGAGTCCGAGAACCCCGGTGACTCGTTTTGGGTCGATTTGAGGAAATCGCCCTGATCTCGCGATCCGGCGCGTGCATGTGGTGTTTTTAGCCTCCAGGGATTGTGTTTCGTCGTGTGGCTTTGTTTCCCCTGCGCTTCGGCGTGAATGAGGCGTGGAACGGGCCGATTCGGCCATTCCCTGTTTGGTTCGCCGTGTCGGTGTAATGGTCGTTCCAGAGACCGTTACACGCTGTGACGGTCCCTCGATAGACCGCCGCAGCAGTTAGCCGTTTTGCGTTCGTCGAGGCTAGGTCGGTGTAACAGACCAGTCTGGACCGTTACATGCCTATGACGCCCCTGTTGAGACGCGTCACAGCCTAGTCGTCTCCTCGGGGTTCATGTCGGTCGGTTCGTTGTAACGGACTCTCCCTATGCGTTACGGTCAGGTAACGCGCTTGTCTGGTCTGTTATGTGTTGTTTGGGTCGTGTTGCGGTTCGTCGTTCTGTGGCCCTGGCGCGCCTGTTCTGGTGCGTTAGGCTGGTGTGGCGCGCCTGTAGGGGTGCGTTACAGTCCTTGTGGCCGTGATGGCCGTCGTCCTGTTTTGTGTGTGTTTGTTGGTCTGTTTTAGGTGATGTTAGGGGCTGTTTAGAGGTAGGTTTGTGGCGTGTCTGTGTGTGTGTGTGTCTATGTTAGGGTGATGTCTGTCGTTCCCGTGGTCTGGTCGCTTCCCCGTGGGTGTCGGTTGACATTCCTATGAAGGCTAAGATTACGTTTCCGAGTCTGTCGGCAGTTTCCTGTGCTGCCTTTGGTGTTTGAGGTACGGGTGACAGTGCATGATTATCTGTCTGTACTTCAGCTCCGTGTTTCGCGGTCTTCTCGTGTCGTTGCCTTTCGTCACAGACTCCTTGTGACAGCTCGTGGGAGCGGGGCACTTTCCGAGCATACGGTTTGTAAGCTAGTCTCCGTCGGCTCCCGGCTGCACCGTAGCGTCCTACGGGGGGAGAAAACTAGCTAGAGGCCTGACTCAGGTAAAAGCCAGTGTGTGCACACGGGGTCAGGGGCAGAGGACTTACGCCGACGGGCGTGACCCTGACTAGTACTTGTATTGTGATTCTGCGTGGGTCTGCGACTCGGCCGTGCTCGTGTTGGTCACGCTCGGTGGGTAGTCGAGACACTGGTGGAGTGTGTTGTGGTGCAGTATAAGACGTCAGTAGACGCATCTGGCCGTTCTTCTTGTCGTGTCGTGTCGTGTCGTGTCTTGTCCTGTGCACGACGTTCTGGTCGTGTTGTCTGTGCCTGTCTAGGTCTTTTCTAGACTTTCTTTTGCATGCTGTTGCTAGGAGTAGTTGGGGGCCGAGGTTAGTTCGGCTTTCCTCTTTTTTTCCCTTGTCCTTGCTGCTCCCTACTCCTCTTCCCCGTTCTGTGCATGTTTATTTGTTCGGGTTTGACCCCTTATCCTTGCTGCTCCCTACTCCTACCTCCCCGTCTTTTCTTTTACGGCTTTCTAGCATAGTTTTACAGCTTTATAGCGTAGTTTTCCCGCTTTACTACACCTGCTGTTTCTCCTGTTGTTTTGCCGTTCCGTGTTACTGCGCGTTTTTCAGTGGGGATCCGCGTGACCCCTATTGAGCCAGTGACAGGAGGCTCACCCCTGCTTTTCAGGTGGGCCATCGTTCATTCTGCTTCCGCAGTTCCTGGTGTGGCGTGTCCGTAGCTGCCAGCTGGTACCTTAGTCGGGCTTCCCCTGACTTTCTTGGTACGTCTTTCCTTTCTGTCGACTGTACTGCTAGACCGCTGTCTTTAGCTTTGGACTTGAATATGGTATATAATTGTTAAATTGAAACTGTTAATTAAAAAGTAATTTTATTTATGCTACTTTAGCAAACCGATCTAATGAAATTTAATTGCTTACTGTCATATCTATGTGGCTTCAATGTACTACACGACAATCCTTTCATCCCTTCGGAGCTTTACCGCTCTTGGGAGGCTTCGCGGGTTCCAAGTGATATCAGGTGTATTCGATAGTCCTATCGGGTATATCTGGTATCCGGAATCCGGGTCGTCACAGAATGTATGCCCGAAAATATCAGAACCACTTGTGGTCAGCATTGGATAATCAAAGGAAAATGCATAGAAATGAGAATACGTATGTAATGATGCTATAATTCCACCTGCTTAGCATTGAATGATAAAAGAAATGCGAATGAAATAGAAAATAGATTTAATGCACACTGGCTCAAATTCGCAAACATTATTGGGCATGAGCAGCCAACTAAATATAGATAAAATCATTAAATGAGTTAACAAGTAATGAAAGTAAAAATAACCCAAACCTTTTTTTGGTAGGTAGATGCATCATTTGCTCCCTTTGGAGATTCACTGGGTTAAATTAAAAGATATCATATAAATAACACAGAATTACAAGAACATATTCATATGCCAAATGCAAAACTAAAAGACATATTTAGGTAGTAAAAGAATCCAAATGTACAAGCATGCACAGTATAAATCCTATGCTGATGCATTATGGCAATAATTCAACATAAATGTATTGGCAGGAAAAAGGATTTCACGTATATCAACTAGTCCATCATATCCAGCAGTTAGTAAAACAACATGACCATTGTAAGTTTCACATGGATCTCTTCAATTATCTATCCCTCTCCATATACAGCTTGGAAACACTTTGAAAAGAAGCCAATTGTAGCATCCTTAAAATGTGAGAACAAGAATAGGATCATATGCTCACAGAATTTTATCTTAATTTTATATCCTTATATGCTTGATGTAATTATTGTAGTCAATGTTGAATAACTACTGGGGTTGAAGCTCAAATGAAATGTCGAGTGAATCTAACTTCCTTCATGTATTTACATTTTCTTTTTGAAAGTTTCATGTATCTAGCATCTGCATGAAGTTGAACAGAAATGGGACAATATTTGTTCCAAGAGGAAGAAGAGTACCATCCCAAATGAATACACTCCAAAAGAGTTTCAGACAGCCACAACATGCTAAAAATGTGGATGTTGGAATCATAAAGACCGCCTTTGATAAATGAATAGGGGGCGAATAGGGTGAGTTATTCGGGCTATTATACGTAACCAAGTTTGATATAAGGAAGAAGCAAATGATCTGGACTACACTAGAATAACTAATTCAAGCAAAAAGAGTAGAATTAGTTACTCCAGGTAAAATAAGATTACTTTCATGTTTTTTTTATCTATTCTATTCATGGTTCCGTCCCAGACAGATTACGGGACGGACGGGTTGTGGGACGCTACCGGGACGATATATATAATATATTATATTTTATAATCAAATCTAATTGGTAGGTCAGTTGGTTTAAGTCGTTTCACCCCAATCGGGGCGTTTCGTGTTCGAATCTCTGAAGATGCATCAAATTTTTTTAATTTTTTTCACTTTTCTCTAAACTATTTAATGCAAAAAAACGTTAAAACTCCGCTTGTTGGTAACAAGAATCGAACCCTCGCCACCTCATTCACACATAAGACCACTTACCCAACTGAGCTACAAATTTTTTCATAATATTTTACATATATTATATATATATAGCTTACGAGACAGAGCGGGACGGAGCGGTACAATATCGTACCGTACCGTCCCAGCAAAAAACCGGGACGGCCGGTACAACCGAGCCGGCAAACCCTGATTCTATTTTTTAAAAAATGTCTTCAGCAGCATGCAAAATCGTCCTCCCAAGAAAAAGCATCAAGTTTCAAAGAAACAACAGCTACAAATAGTAACAGATATAGTACCTTTCTCTCCATCGAAGAAGAGCTTCCAAAAGTGGTACTGGTGTATGCCGTGCCACCATGGCTAATGAATCTAATACTTGTTCATAGGCAGGATCAGATGGTCGAAGGTATTGCCCATCCTGCTCGTGAATATTGGATGAGGAAAGTGATCAAATTTACATCCACATATCTCATGTAGCCACATCAAAAAGAAGATGATCAAAAGCAGTTTAGCACAGGTTACTGACTGGTTATATATTCCATAAGGAGGAGGATGGACAAATGCTGTACGGTTCTCCTGGTAATGACATAGTACCAACGAGTACTAAAGATTTTAAAATGAGAATAACAACTGCACAGTTTCACAAGTGTCCAGGATATTTTTTCATTCCAGGGCATGTTTTTAACCCAGAACGGTACATTGCACCATTACAAGAAACTAGACCTTCAGTTTCACTAATCAGTCTAAATTCTCCCACACTCTAAAGCGCACCCTAACAATTGCCAATCAATATCCAGTTCAATAGCACCAACAGCAAGCACTCTGGTTCTATTGCCGTCCACTATATGTACATATTCAACTCTGACTAGAAATCCCAACAACAAAAGTGAGCAAACCAATAAGAGAAACACAAGCTAAGGCGTCACTAAGGCCACAGCAAAAAGACGATGTTCGATACACAGAACAAACAAAGTCTGGACGAGCAGGCAGATACTCTTATCCACCTTGAGACAGACATCCAATCCGACAACGTCATCAGGGAACCCTACTTAAAACCGATGATCCCCAACATAAGAGGACAACTCCCAACCACGGCCCACATTGTGAGAACAAGCACCTTCCCACCAGCCTAGCGCAAGCCACCATCGAGGAAAGTGCGGTAGCACCCACAATAGTGCGCGGGCACGCAATTCTCCATCGCTAAGCGAAAGGAATTATGAGAATAGTACCTGAGCTTGGGCGGTCTCGATGCGGCGCCGCGCGAGAGGGAGGAAGCGCTGGAGCAGCGCTTCCACGATCAACTTGGCGGCGCTCCCGGCGTTCATCGTTCGCCTCTGGTTCTCTCTCCCCCACCTCCGATCGAGAAACCCTAGTTTCCGCTACCGCGTCTGGACGATTCGTGCCCCTTTCGTCCTTTCCTGCTGCAGCCGCTGCTGTGGCATACTTGGGACGACGTCGGGAGGCGGTGGTGGAGGAGGAGGGGACGAAGGCGCCGAGATAGCTAGCAAGCGATGGCAATGGGGGAGATCGGAGAGGGCGAGCGTGTGTTGGTGTCCTGGGTAACTGTAACGGTAGCGATTGGCGCGTGTCGCTGAAGACGGACGGCGTGCCCGGCCTTCCCTATCGTACCACGACGGGGAGAGGGTTGCTAACTTGCTACCAGGGAGGGATACTTACATGTACACCTATACTATTTGGATAGTTTATTTATATCTCTATATTCTTGGTATTATCGTACATCCCCTCATAATAAATCAGTCTCATCTTATATACTTCTCTGCCATCATCTACTATTTATTTAACTTAATTTTAGATAAATTAAGACCGAAAAAGATTAAACTACACTTATTTAATCCTCTTACATAAACTGAAATAATGTCTTATACACTTATAATATTTCATATTATCTTATCTTGCATACCTCTATGAAACTTTATATTTTATATTTTTCAAATATATTCTGTTAATTCCAACAGCGTAAAAATCTGAAATATATAGTTGAAATAATGTTCCTTAATATATAGGTATATGTATATATGAAAAAATAAAAAATAGAGATATAGAATGGAATACATGACATTCTAAAGGTATATATAATTAATTAATTATCCTGAAAGTTCATTTGTTTCCGTCCTTCCTTACAGATAAAAGATAATTTGTCAATTTTACCGCCGACGAAGGCTCACGGGGTCTTTGATTGTAATTTTTTTATCTCTTTTTTCTATTAAAATCAAAAATTGAGAAGAGAAGTCTACTCAAACACACTTGGCAAGATCTATCCCATTTTTTAGGATAAAATTTTATCCGGAGTAAATCTCTCTTGAAATAAAAATAAGTCTGAAATAAAATTTTTTTTGAAAAAATCATGTAAGACGTCTCGCGACTCTTCGCACGTCCTTCCTCTCTCCTTTTTGATCTCGACTTCGTAGTTTCACTTTTTTTTGTTCTGAAATAATTAGAAGACCTCAGTGAGTGTAGGCTTATAGTTCCTCGACTGATGTAAACCTTGCATTGTTTGATATAACAGAGATCCCGGCAAGGATTATTATTATTCAGATTATATGTGCTTTTTGATGTCTGCATGGACTCTAGCCATTAACTACTTCGGGGTTGAAACTCAATTGTACTAAAAGCAAAGTTACATGGGAGGTGATATCACTTCTAGGGACAGTATCACTAGTATTTTGGAGGTTTTGGGGGGCATACTTCCTGTTATGTATCTTGCTCTCTGCCACTCATTTCCACTTAAGTGAAAAAAAAATCATTGTCAGTCAAGGTTTGCCGTCTTGACTGTCTCGACCGTCCAAATTTTTTGCCGGGACGGGACGATACCGTCCCACTCCGTTCCACTCTGCCCCGTAAGATGTCAATATGAAAAAAGAGTCTTTATATATATAATATATGTAAAATAATATAACAAAATTTTTAGCTCAGTTGGTTAAGCAGGTTGTGCACTTTGCTTAAGACGTCTTAGAGATTTTGAATTTTTTAATTGAAAATCTAAAAAAAACTCAAAAAATCGCATGCAATCAATGAGTTTCAAACCCAAATCACCTCCAAACCGACCAAGACACTTAACCATCTTACCTATAAAATATTTTATATTTAAAATAAAATATTAAATATATGAAGCGTCTCGGTTACGTCCGGCAGATCGGTCGTCCCGGTCTATAGCTGGGACGGGTCGGGTCGTGCGAGTTGGGCCGTCCCGGCTCGGTTTGTCAAACCTTGTTGTCAACCCATTGTTGAAAAAATTCAAAAGAAATTATATTCTTGACATATTAGATTGCTTTTTAAGGACGGAAGTTTAGAGCTCATTAAGTCTATTCTATTCTCATACACTTTCTAATGATTAAATGATTTCTTATTACTTGCTAATTTGATTTAGGAAATTGAGAGAATCCTTTACAAATCATTTTAGGATGGGTCTACTGATAAGCATTCCATGCACATGGTCAATTAGGACCGATTCTGTCGTCCTAAGGATGAGAGAGGACTCGATTTACGCAAATTGATTGATTGGAATAAAGTATATGTCTAATTAAGCAACTCTGGTATATACTCCAAAATGAACATAGCTTGTGAGTTGATTGGGTTAGGAAGAAATAATTGGCTAAGGGTAATATCTTGATTGCAAAAGCTAGACTCGACCATTTTGCTATTTGGAAGGGCATTCTTAAGACTTGTGGTTATATTTTCGACCACTTGACTTATTCCTTATCCACTGGCTCCTCTACTAGCAAGTGATATGACCCTTAGGTCAATGGGAAGAGCATCTTTGAGTTTTATGGGGATAGAATAAGATAAGACATACGTATCCCTAAGGATATGTACGTGTCATCCTTCATTTTTGATGGTCATTGGAATCTTCCCCCTCCCATCTCTCTTGAAATACTTGCACTTTGGCCCATTCTTAGCAATATCCATCCTGAGAGTTCGGGGGCTAATAGGATTGTTTGGAAACATGACAATGAAAAATTTACTGCAACTTCTGTCTGGAATGAACTCAGAATAAAAAATCCTAAGTTGGCTATCCATGAGTGGATTTGGAATAGGCTCACTTCTTAAAGGTTCTCCCTGTGTACTCGACAGATTTATTTGAAAATGCCACCCTCATTGGACAATTTGCAAGAGAAAGGGATCTCTTTGGCTAATAGTTGTGTTCTCTGCCTACGGGAGGAGGAATGTACTGACCACCTATTCTTTAGTTGCACATACTCTAGATGGGTTTGAAAACAAATTCTTTTCAGATTTGACTTCGCTAGAGAGCCTTCTACCTCTGTCCACCATGAAGTTGAGACCTTGATGAGTAGCTTCCATTTGAAAGGGATATTGACAAACTTGGTTAAATTTTCTTTCAGGGTGTTGAATCCACAAAATCGCGATGTTGAGATACACAGGCCCAGGGTTATTTGGGGACTATGCCCAAATATTCTAACACAGGGATATTGTTTAGTGGTTTTGGAAGGAGAGATGTGCAAGAATTTTTGAAGGGAAGCAACGGAGTGAGGTTCATCTTCTTCTTCACATCTTGCCAGACTAGAGAGAGTGCATGGGGTTAAAGCACATGAAAATGTCTCTCAATAAAAGGGAGACAAGGGTTCTATCTCGATTCCTCATCTTGGGATGACTCTGTATTCAATATTCACCATGTCCCCACCCCCGGCCATACGATGCTCTTTACTTATTTGATATGTGATGCTTCATGCTTTAGTTCTACTAACATTGCACTCTTAATGATCCTCTGTTCTTCACCCTTACAGGATTTATATGAACTCTACTTTTTTGGTGAGGGATTTCAACAGTAAATGGCAGGAAGAAAGTTTATCTAATAATGTTGGCAGGTGCTCATATTGCATGGACTTGTTCTTCCTAGCTAAGGGAGACATGGTAGTCTGTTCTTTATCCTTAAGACCTTCTCTGAACTACTCTCCTTAGCCTTTTATTATCCTCAAAGGTTTTGCTTTGTCCACTGATTCTGTGACATGGAGGGCATTATAGAGATCATAGCCACGGCTTGTGTGGTCATGATTCAATATTACAACTTTTTTTTGATGGGGATACTGGTGCATTTAGCTCAAGGGCTATGTGGAAATGTATGTTTAATAAGAATCAGAGTCCACGAGTTGTATGGTCATGATTTTCTTATCATTGGGTGCAAAAGGCAAGTAGCTCAGGCATGTCTGAGCAATGTCTAATCTTATACATTCTGTACATTCTTCATTAATATTTTTGCTTGCTTACTTAGCAAAAAAAAAAAAAGAGAAAACAAGCCTATGAGCCATCATATATAATCTTATTCTTAGAATTTGCATATATAAATGCATACATCGTTGCCTCAACTGAAAACTCAAACCCATGAACGTGGACTATGTTTGGGATCTCTGCAATTGGATTGAATTCAGGCTGAGGCGAAATTTGAAGCTACCAATTTGGAGTTGCCCCAGATTGACCATAATCCTAACCCATCCAAGATCCACATCTCTTGGATGACTGGTGGAATCTTCACTATTCAATTTTAGCCACTTCTCAACAATTAACTAATGCAACTGTGCCAAAACTGCTCTATGGGGGTGTTTGATTGCCGTATTAAACCCATCTATCAGTTGCGATTATGATATTGTTATTGATGATGGATGTTAGATTCTAATATGTCAACTTCAATATTCATGTGTTGGAAAAGTTTAATGTTATATACTATTTAACATAGGTCTAAACTTGTATTAAGAAAGATACAATTCAGATTTTGGTAGTCCAAGAACTTTCTCTTCTATCTTTCCTCCACCCCTAATCCTATTCTTCTTCTTTAGTTGCCACCCTCATAATCTTCCTATATCATTGTCAACATTAAAACCTATGCTCTAAAATGTATGAGCATCAAACACACCGTACAGGGTAGTGGTGGTAGTAAGAACACACCAGGGGGGGGGTGTCTATTTACTGCTCTGCTTGTGAAAGGAGACTTTCCTCCTCTGTTCACGGAAAACAAATCAGATGAAAGCTGCAGTGAAAGCATTTCCTGGATTCCAAGGGCTTTGCACATCTTGAATAAATGGCAATTGAACAATATGCTTGTCCATTTAGAGATTGTACGTCGTTAGATTCGGTTTCTCTACTCTTTTAATAAACGCTTCTGTGATTACAACAGGGTATGTCACACAGAAAAAAAACATTAGATATATCTATTGATGACCCTTTCTGATGTTCATGGATGTGCAGTTGAAGTTGAAGTTAGAAGATCACTGCACAAGACAACAAACATGTTTGATAATGATCAAATACAGCTCACGTCATTTGATAAGCATAGATGAATTTTTTGTAGCTGCAGTTGTCAAGAGATTCAAATCTCTTGCTGAAAGAAGAAAGACAGGAAATCGACTCATGCTGTTTCATATCTGAATATTCTGTAGTTTACTATAGGGAAAAAAAAACAGGAGCATTTCCGTTTATTGTTTGATCTGAAATTCGATAAGATTATTGCTACACAGAATCTTGCAGGGAACAGCAACCATTCTAGGCCATCCCATGCTTTTCCTTCCAACCAATTAATACCTCCACCCATCTGAATTGAATCCCGCACATTTCTTGGTGAAGAAACTAAGAATGTTAGTCCCATGGGCACCAGTGGGATAAATACAGTTGTTATCGTGAGAAAGGTGCTTTGCTTCAACTAATTGCAGAAGACATTTATAATTAGGTACGATGCAAAATTTTGAAATTTCAGTCGCCACATTGACAGAACAAGAAAGAAAAATTCTAGTGTTCAACCTAAACAATCAGAGTTGTAGGATGGAATCATCAGTTTCATCTATTTTAAGCTTGTATTAGAAGGTCATAAAAAGTGAAGAGAAGATGTGTCTGATAGAAGCTCCCAAGCATTTGTTGGTTTGAGATATGCCCGCATCAATGGGACAGGTGACATTGTTTCAATAACCATTTGTTGAAGAATAACCCATAGTTGCTTATGCTTTTCAGGGCAAAATTACCAAAAAATGTTTTCTTCTGAAAACGATGGCTTGACATTTCTTCATACAGATGATTAAATACTTAATACTCATAAACAGCGTCACCCGTCAGATGTGCTACAGAGATCCACATGCAAGAATCAGCCACAAGTTGTACATTAGTAAGGCCGCTGAAGGTATAGGGTGTGATAATGCCGAAGAGCCCAGATAATCCATGAGCAGAACAAGAGCGATGGCACTTTGAAGATTGTCAATAACCACAATCTATCAGAGCTAAGATTCAATTGAAAGAGTACTTCAGCTTTGTATTTATCACCATATTCTCAAACAAAGAAAGAATAGAAAAGTTGTGCTGTATCAAAATGGTTTTACAATGGATGAAAATATACCCTCTCTCCAGAGGAAGTGAGACTCATTCTTAACATGGAATAAATCTTAAACATGGGAGTAACTTTCCGCCTTTCGGATGTGAGTATTGTTGTCTATGAGTATGACATTCTCATTTCTTTGCAAAGGCCAAGTAATATCCAAGACAAATCTTGTAGAGCTATTTACAGCTGTCATTACCCAGGCCAACTCTCAACTTCTTGGTAAAGACTCCATTTGCAGCAATAAATCTGCCACCACAGTGAAACTGTTTCCTCACCTTACACATCGACTTGGACCTTATCTTGTATATTCACTTGATCGTCGAACCCGATGCTGTCAAGCCATAAAACAACCTGTTGGATGAATGGCCTCAGTTTAGGTGACTCGCTCAGGGAAAGGCAGGCAATTTCAAGCATACGCATAAGCTGCCTGTCATGCTGCTTGTCATAAATGAATGGATCAAATATCTCATCTTCTCTTTTCTCCTTCTTCATCTGAAACACCCATGATACCAAATCCCTGCATCCTTTAGGTTTGCACATGTCCACTGGCCTCTTGCCAGTGAGAAGCTCCAAGAGAACCACGCCAAAGCTGTACACATCGCCCTTAAAAGTGGCGACCGAAGATTGACCATATTCAGGTGGGATGTAGCCCAATGTTCCAACTAAATCTGTCGTGACATGTGTATCATAAGGTAATACGAGCCTTGCAAGCCCAAAATCTGCCAAATGTGCTTCAAAGTTTGCATCTAGGAGAATATTGCTTGATTTTATATCACGGTGAAGGATATGCGGCTGACATGACTGATGCAAATATGCCAACCCCTTAGCTGCACCTTGAGCTATCTGAAGCCGTGTCTGCCAATCCAGTGAAGAACCCCCATCAAGTTTCTCATGGAGCCAGTAGTCCAAGCTTCCATTTTCCATGTAGGAATATATGAGGAGCCTGTCACTTCCTATCCTGCAATATCCTTGAAGAAGAACAAGGTTTCTATGTTGAGCCCTTGATAGTGCTTCAACCTCAGCTTGGAACTCTCTGTCCATCTGTCCATAGTCCCCAGAAAGCCGTTTGATTGCCACCTTCGTCCCATCTGGCAGAGTTGCCTTATATACCAGGCCAAATCCCCCACAACCAACTATATTAGCTTGGTCAAAATTGTTCGTAGACTTCCGTATATCATCTATTGTAAGCTCCTTGTTTTGGAACAGAAGCACAAGTCTGGACCCAGCTGCACCAGTGAGCTCTTCAGGATCGGTCACTTCCTTTTCAGTATCGTCAACTCTCCTTGAGTGAGTTCGTGTGACAACTAAGTACATTAAAACAAGAAAGAAAGCTGTCCCGAGACCAATTCCAATCGCCATCCCCACAATGATGCCTTTATTTTTTCGCTGCCTGTTTCTTGCCTGGAGAGGAGTTCCCGCCGCGCAAGGAGAGAAGTGGATTCCACATAGACCCCTGTTACCCTCGAAACTAGAATTTGGGAAGGTCGAAAACTGCGCCCCAACAGGGATTGGGCCAACTAGATCATTGAAGGACACACTGAACCTGGAGAGAAAACTTAATTTGATCAGCGAATCAGGTATGCTGCCTGTAAGATCATTGTGGGACAAGTCCAAGGCCTCCAAGCTTTCCATGCCTGAAAGCTCATTAGGAATAGACCCAGTCAGGTTGTTCTGGCTTAGATCTAGCACATGGAGCTTCTTAAGATTACCAAGCTGTGGGGAAATAGATCCAACGAGATTATTGGCATTCAGAAGCAAAGATGGCTTGAAGCTGCTAACTTGATTGTATTGGAGTCCCTTTGCGCTCTGGTTTGTCTTGCTGAAGAATGGAAAATATGCAGAAGGGGAGTCGGGCTGCTGCGAAGGATTACCAGAAACAAGCCTCTTCATCTGTGTCAAGCTCGCCGGGATTTCACCCGACAGCAAATTGTTGGACAAATCCAAATAGAAAAGAGAGTCCAGACTCCCAAACCATGAAGGGACAGTCCCCTCCAGCTTGTTCCATGATAAATCCAGAAGCTCCAGCCTGGTGCAATCTCGCAACCACAGTGGGATTGAACCCAATAAACCACACTTTGGGATCACAAGAAGCTGTAGACTTTGAAAACCCTGAATTCCATCTGATGGCATCCTCTCACCATGGAAGTTCATAGTGAGAACCAGATTTGTGAGGTTGGGACACAGCTGTAGGATGCTCAATGCCGAGGCGATGCTCGTCAGGGAATTATTTGACAGTGACAGGAAGGAAAGTGAACTGAGACTCTTGAAGCTCTCGGGTATCTCCCCAGTCAGCTTATTCCTAGCAAGATTCAAGGTCTTCAATTCCCGGCAGGATGCTATATTCTGAGGAATACCACCAGACAACCGATTTGAAGCAAGATCAAGAGATCTCAACCGAGGCATCGCCTCGAAATTGATATCGATCTCGCCCCTCAGGGAGTTGTTCCTTAAGTTGAGCACTTCAATTGTGGACAAGCTGGACAAGGAAGGTGGCAGACTTCCCTGGAATCTATTTGATGCAGCGGCAAAGGAGTGCAGCTTCGGGAATGTCCCAAACATGTCGGGAATCCTCCCGGAGAAGCCATTGAAAGAGACGTCCAGCTCCTCAAGGTTAGAGAGATTACCAATTCTGGCGCTCAGCTCGCCGGAAAGCCGGTTCTCCTGAAGGTACAAGCTTTTCAGCGAGGAAACCCGGAACAGATCATCCGGCAGCGACCCCGCGAAGTTGTTGGAATCCAGGTACAGCTCAGTTAAAGAGCTGCAGTTGCCGAAGCCCACAGGGAAGGCGCCGGCAAACAGATTATATGAGAAGCGGAGGGATTGGATCCCGGTGGAGACCCGGCAGATGGTGGTGTCGATGAAGCCGGAGAACTTGTTGAACCCAACATCGAACGCCGTCAGATTGGGCGACCTCGTGAGAATAGGGTGGCTACCGTCGAGCTTGTTGAAGGAAACGTTGAAGACGCGGAGGGACGGCAGGTCGGAGAACGCCGGGATGGTGCCGGAGAAATCGTTGTAGCTCAGATCGAGGACTTCCAATTGCCGCATCCGGAAGAGTCCAGGAGGGAGGACGCCCCAGAAGCTGTTGTTGGAAAGGTTGAGGTATCTCAGATGATCCAAGTCGGCTATGGAGTCAGAGAGGTTCCCTTCGATCCCCCTCATTCTGAGATCCAACCCCACCACTCTTCTGCTCCCCTGGGAAGCAGAAGCGGAGGAGGAATTATCGCAGTTGACGCCCGGCCAGCCGCAGCAACTGGTCGAAGAAGAAGAGGAGGAGGAGGAGGAGGAGGACCCATTAAGTCTCCATCCCGCGATTGCCCCCGAATCGAGGCCCTTCAGGAACCCCCGCATGGCGCTCAGGTCGGCGGGGTCGCACGCCGCCGCGTCCTCCTGGGCGCGCAAGACGGCAGCTTTCAAGCAGAGGAAGCTCACACACGCCAGCAGCAACACCCACAAGCCACCTCTCCTCCTCGCCATCCCCATTCCAGCCAAGACCGAGAGACAGGAATTGCAAGGAAAAAGGGGCGGGCCCAATAACAGAGAGAGGGGGGGTGCACTTGGCCTCAAGCCTGGGGTGCTAGGGCTCTAGGAACCCAACTGGCGCGCCCGGCAAAGCCTCGCCCCCGCCGGGAGGGATCCCGCATCCCTCAGCATTCACAGTGAGCACCAAATAAGAAAACAACCAGATGAAGAGGCTCCCTCCGCGGCGCAGCACACACAGAGAGAGAGAAAGTGGTGGGAGGAGCAGGAGCAGGAGCAGGAGCAGGAGGAAGAAGAAGAAGAAACGAGTTGCGCTTTGACTCTACTACCTTCGGTCTATTTTCAGAAATCTATATATTTGTCCGGGGGTTGCTGCAGGGGCGGACCGAGTGAGGGAAAGTTGACCGGTGATAGCCGGTGGGGGGAGTAGATATGTGAGACAGAGGCGAAGGTCAAAGGTCCATGGAGAGGAGCGACACGTGCGCTGGGCGTCTGCCCGGCCGACTCGGGAAGGTTGGGTGTAGCTGTCTGCTGTCGTCCGCCTCGTCCCGCTGGCGGCTCGGGCGGATCAGAAGATCAAACCGCGAAAGCAGACTGCGACGAGGGCGACGTCACAATGCAGACAGGAGGTGCAACTGGCGCGGGCGGATTACCGAAAGCTGTGCCAGATGGTTGCATGTCCATATCTATTGAAGATCCATTAAAATTTTGCTAAAACGCTTTATAACGGTTAAAATTGGTGTTATGACTCTATCATAAATGTTAGGATGCCAAGTATGTCACTCCTTAATTTATTACATAACTTCTCACATTTTTTTCTATACTGAATTCAATTATCTTAAAATTAAAATGATTTCTATTTATGCATTATTTATTTTGTTATAAATATCATAAACTATCACAAAATTGTATATTTACATAAAATGCAGCATTCTACTGCATTAAAGTATTTTACGACAAATCAAATGGACTCTGAACTGGAGTTGAGGGAGACAACAGAAACTGTTTAAATGCATTTGTTGATCTTTCTCTAGATCTTTCCTGACAGATTTGAAGTATCATGATTTTTTTTATAAAAAAAATTAAGAGTCACTTTGACGAAGGGGTAAACTCGATTAAGGTATGTTCATCCTTTTTCGAAAGCTTCCACTATTCAGGCCGAAGTGACTTTGCCGACCATGATCGTGAAGATATCCCTTCCACCCCTTGGCGTAGATCCACCGGTATTCCCACCTATCTTGAAGCCCATAGCCCCGTGGTATCCAAAGAATTATATCACGACAGCGGGCTTGGAGGTGCCAGGTGTGATTGCTGGATCTGACCAGCCGATTGTGACTTCGGAGCAACATCAATTTGGCATCGGCAAGGAATCGCTCCAGGGTATTCGGGGTGAGATGATTTATTCTTAATTTCTTGAATTTTTTAAATCCAAACAAAACGGTGAAATAAATCACCCGAGATGAGTTAGGGGTGGCGTCATCCGGGATGACGTCACCCCTAACTCATCGTTTTATCAAAATGATCTTAAGGTCGATTTGATATCCGAATTGTTTGAGAGATTTGTTAAACGATAAGAGAGAATTAGGGGTGAAGCCCACACTCTCCCCTCACACACATAGTCATTAACCGACCCTAGATATGGCGTTCGACGCCTATTCCACCCAAAAAATAAAGAGGACCTACGAATTTTACTTTCTCAGCACCACCACTAAAATTCTATCATCTTTGTTTCAAGCCCGAAGTCATATTGGTTGAAGTAACAAGTTTTCCAAAACTCTATCGCCCGCGCTGTGAAGAGTACAGCTGGTCTCGGCAAACTTAACAAAGAGTTGCACTCTCTTCTTCGTGCATTCTTAAAAGCATGATCCAAATCTAAGACTTTCGCTGAGACCCATTGACCACCCCCCCCCCCCCCCCCCAAAAAAAAAATATCCCTCTCATCCAGACTTTGTTGTATTATTGGTATGGGTCGACCCGGATCTATGTTTAGTATAGTACTAGTCAATTTCATCCAGATGGAGTCATTATTTTAGGCTTAATTTTTTATATGGTTAGAAAATCTCACCCAAGGAAAGAGAAGTGTGAGTCCCACGTATTCTCCTCGTACACAAGAGCACTATCCGAAGTCGGTTAGCGCATTCCACCCTCGAGATTGAATACGCTAACCTCACCCCATCAACAAATATTACCTAGGGTTTCTTTGAAAATAAAATAGGATAGAGGTGAATAAGTAACCAATGAGAGAGAAAATAGGGCCCACTTATGTCCTCCTCACAAGCAAGCGGGAGGGGGGGGGTTGACATATTCGCACCCACTCACTCTAATATGTCACTCTACTCTATCTTCAAAGAGACTCTCATCGTATATCTAAAATAATATGAACTGCTTAATTACAATATTATGCACCAGATCTCCGGTGATACTCGTTGTATATATATCTAAAATAATGTGAACTGATTAATTGTAATAATAAGCGGGGGGACGGATGACATATTCACACCCACTCACTCTAATTAATACGTCACCTTACTCTATCTTCAAAGATACTTTTATCGTATATCTAAAATAATATGAACTGCTTAATTACAATATTATGCACCAGATCTCCGGTGATACTTGTTGTATATATATCTAAAATAATGTAAACTGATTAATTACAATATTACGCGTGCGCGCACGAGAGAGAGAGAGAGAGAGAGAGAGAGAGAGAGAGAGAGAGAGAGAGAGAGAGATGCGAAGTTGCATGACCGTTTCCGACATGTAACATCTAATCATCTATAATCGTTCTCAATTTTTGATCACATGGGGCCAACATCATGTGAACAATTCCATGCGGCCGTTTCCAACATTTAACATCCAATCGTCTATAAGCATTCTCACTTTTTGATCACATGAGGTTAACACTATGTGAACGAACCCTCCCATGCGGCCTTCGGTTGGGTTAGCCCTCTCTACTACTATGTCCCTCACCGTTGTAGCCCCCCCCCCTCTCGTCTCGCAGTTGGTGGCATTGCTCCACTTTATTAAGGTTTCTATCTAGGGGAGGAGAGAGCGAGAGAGATAACTCGAGAATAGATCATTAATTTTATCTTTTAACTTACGTTTAACTCGAGTTAAATCAACATGAATTATGATAAAAATATGGTTATAATATTTGATATTAAATTAAGAGTGTTTTTATAATATATTTAAATGAGAGATATATTTGACATAATCTATATTAAAATAGATATTTATGTCAAAATTCTTTAAAAAATGAGCCCGCGGGAAGAGGGCAGTCTTTTTGGACACGAGTGGCAGCTCTCTCTCTCCTAATCAACGAGTTTGCTTGCGTCAGAAGTCACGCTTGCGTATTTTTGTCATTTATAAGACGCTTCAAATGCTTATGATTTATGATTTTGACGTGTGTACCCTCGCTATTATTGTATACGTGTGGATGGATCCTTGGAGCTTGACGGTGTTGCGTGAAAGTCTATATGACAAAATAGAGGGACGTTAATGACGTCATATTCTCTGTCACCTCATTCACTCTTTTTTACTCGGTTATCTGATCTCTGATTGGTCGGTTGAGCTGAATCACGTGGGGTCGGTCTAAAATTTACATGCACCGCTCCTGAATTCGCGACTATTACATTTAAGTTCACATTTTTTTCATCTTCCAAATCAGATGTAAATAAATGATAAATAAGATGATACGAAGGGTGATACTAAAATATTTATCATAAAAGAAAAAAGGCCTTTCAACTATCTTTGTTCAACGTCATATTTAATGCATGGATGATATTCTTAAGACGTGTTCGAAAATTCGTTTGCCCCTTATGGACAATGTACGACTTATGATAGATTTTTTATGAAAAAAAAATCGGAATTGTATTTGACGCCGATTGGGGCCCTCAAAATTCTCACATGGCGTGCTCTCCACAAAAGACAGATATACTTTTCTATATCGGATAAATAATATTTGAGAATTTTATCAAAACACTGTTTCCTCGAGTTTATTATTCACTTTTAAAATTAGGTGAATGGTTAAAATAAGGTGAATAGTATTTATCTTCTCGATGCTCTACGCATCGGAGAGGAAGACGATGGCTGTTAGGGGTGGGGAGCCTGCACGCCGACAAGGACCAGCGTTGGAATGGTAAGTGCAAGGAGGTCGGGCGGTGCTGCGACACATTGTTACCAATGTGGGCGAGGAAGAAGAGGATAGGAAAGGGGAAGGGCGCGACGCGGTTGGAGGGGGTGAGGAAGAACATTGTGGAGAGGGGGAAGGAGGAGGACAAACTCATAATTTAATCACTCATAATCTCACTCCCAACTTTAGAAGTTGCCCTCGTTGAGCTTCCGACGATTTCGAGAGAATGTGAATGTTAGGTTTGTATCTCTCTCTCTCCTCCCCACAATCCTCTCGGGCACATAAGTCATAGCACTCATGGCTCATTTGAAAACACATT
The DNA here is from genome assembly GCA_022559845.1 of Amorphophallus konjac. Taxonomy (NCBI): domain Eukaryota; kingdom Viridiplantae; phylum Streptophyta; class Magnoliopsida; order Alismatales; family Araceae; genus Amorphophallus; species Amorphophallus konjac. The sequence goes on from CM040124.1 coordinate 348,726,626, forward strand.
TAATATTATCGAGAATTCTAATGATTAGAATCTCGTACAAAAATTTTCAAGTTCACCTTCGGTGGGAGTTGAAAGAAGGGCTCACCTGCTAAGGGATCGTTTGGGAATACATGCACGGGTGATTCTCATCATCAATTAAGTCGGTGCTCTACAAGAGGATAATGGAAATGAAAATAAAAATATTTCATATTTGTGTATGTTATGTATGTCTTATTTTAATGTTAATTTTGGGATGAAGGATAGGTTTTGAGATATGTAAATTTTTATGAATGAAAAATCTCTTAGGACTAAGGTCGAAGTGACAAATTAAACCCAAATGGATGGAGAAGAGTATACATGTAAAAATAGCATCATTTCTGTCTTCCTTATTAATTAATAAACAGCAAAAATAAATTGATAAATTGATGCATGATTTGAACTTTGACTAATCAACATCTATACCAACTGACAAATTGATAAATCACCTTTTAGTCAAAATCACTTTCTTTGGTGTCTCTAAAAAGTCGCCCACGTCATCAATCACTAAACAATCCAAATCATTGGTCTCACTTGAATCCTAGCTGAACTCACTCTTTAACTTCTGAATGAAAAGTTAATCGGGCATCATGCGGATGCCATTTAGGTGATGAAAGCCAACAACAATACAAAAGTAGCACCACATCGGTGCCCCTATTATTGTATTAAACAACATTTCAAACGTAATCCCTGTGTTTAAGTGAGCTATTAGCATAATTCTCGACGTAAGGGAAGGAAAGGGGAGAGGAGACGTCAGCAAGGAGTATTGGGATGAAGGGGCACATTCCTCCCTAACCTGCACCAAAGATGTCCGGTCATCTCAGAGATGAGAGGAAGATCTAATCCGGCAGCCATTATTTTGATGTCACATTCTTTCATGTCATCGAGCATACTCTTAACAAGTAATTCATTTCACAATTATTGCTTACAAACGGGGCTGGTGATCACCGGAGCAGCCCATGGGAAGGCTCTTCGGTGGAACGTTCGGTGGGAGGAGCTCCCGTCGGGAACTCTCCCCCTCTCCTCCTCCTCTCGTAGGAGGCCTTTGTCAGGCGAGTTTCTCCAGGGACTCAATTGAGTTTTTGTCTGGTGGGTTTTTCCTAACTCACCTGGAAGCTGTCAGGGAAGATCTTCGGGTCTCCCCTGGAAATCATCTCCTCTCGCCTTCTCTCCTGTTCATTCTCCCCTGTGTTCACCGCTTCTCATTCATATTTTGGTGTTAGTTGTCTGTGACGACCACTCCCCCTTTGTATCCAACCCTGTTGATTTCCCCCATTCTAGCATACCGCCTCTCCCTCCACCATCGCCTTTCTCCCCCGCTCGGTCCTTCTCACGGCGGTTGTCGTCTTTCTGGGCACGCGACGAAGCATGGGCCACTTTCCCCGTATTAAAGACAGTGGGTTTCTACCCCCGGCCTCATGGGAGCTCGGAGATATAATACGTATTCTCCTTGCATCCAACTAGATGCTTGTTACCCGAGCGTCCCTCTCCCTCTGCCTCTTGTTCGAGCGGTTCGACAGCTCAAGCTCCTCGAGGAAAGAGTCCGCGACCTTTGGGTGCGGCTGCCTTCATCTCCACGATTTCCAGGAGTTTCGTGCTCAGTTGGGCGTCTTCGATCGCTACAGTGTCTATTTTTTTCTTTTCTTTATCGTGATGGGAAAGCTGTTGCAGGGCTCTCGATAGGGCTGTCAATGGGCCGGGCTGACCCGATTTTGGGCCGGGCCCAAGGCCTTTTTCGGCCCGTGGGCTCTTAGTCAGGCCTAAAAACCCGGCCCGACTAGACCCACGGGCCGGGCTCGGGCTTTAAGTTCGGCCCGCGGGCCGGCCGGGCCTGATCTCTTTTTTTGTTCTTCTTTCAAATTTTAAAAACTACTTAATTAAAATTATATTATTTTACTTAATTAGAAAATTTAAAATTCCGTTTTTATACAAATTATGTAATTAATATCAAAACTTTAGTTAATTTAACGAAATTATAAGTTTTATATTATTAAATATATTAATTTTTCTTAATTTTTATTTTTTATTTAAATTGTTGGGCCGGGCCGGGCCTTAGTTGGGCTTTACAATTTTTTAATAATATCGGGCCCAGCCGGCCCGACATAACTCGAGCTCGGGCCGGGCCGACTATGTACGATGCCACACGGTTGATTTGAATGAAAGCGTGTTTATGTCAAAAATAAATAAATAATTCATTTCCGTAATATTTCTTCGGTCTTAATGCAATTACAGTTGTCACGATATTGTATTCAAAATGTATAAATTATAAAATTTTGGAAGAATATACAAGAGAATAGTAAAAGATGTCAGGAGCATATATGTACTCATTTTAATTATAAATAGGGGATAAACAATCCTTTTCATCTCTTAGTTCACTTAACGTTAAGTTAAAAAGGGGATAAATCAGACAATATTGAAAACGTGACAAAGTGGATGGAACCGAAGTGTGACACCATGGGGTTGCAAGAGAAAGATGTTGAGAGAATATATATATATCATGATTACCCCTACAAACTACTTAAATTAACAAATAAGAAAAGTCCACACAGATGGAAGAGAATTCAACATGAATTAAGTACATCGTTGTATTAAGGAAAATTGCCCACATACCTTAAAATTTTTAAATATTACTTCTATACCCCTACTTTTATGGAATTTGCTACAATGCCCTTCAAACCTCTCAAGGTCACACTCTGTAGAAGACATGCATAATGGTGGTAATGACCCATAAGAAATGACCGTTTTACCCCTCCCTCTACTACTTTTCCCTAACTAGCTAGTTGGGACCATCGCCGTCAACTCTATCCACAATGACTTTGCCAACTCTGCGTTGAGAAGGCCTGACTAGGAATTAGCTATTGTCCATGGGGAGCTATCTCTCATAAGCCCACCCCCTAGTCATGGTTTAATCGATCCTCTATCTATTGGAATAGTGGTGGCACTACAGGTGTCCATTGGCTGACTAATAGGAGGTTTAAGGGGGAGGGAGAAGAAGAGGAATGCAGGGGTGTGGCGAAGACATTCAGAGAAGGGAGGTGGGTTTTTGTGTTCACCTGGCTTTTCCTACACAACCCCTAGATCAAGATCGTGTACGACTCCACATTGGGGTCGAAGACCTTCTTGATCTTCCAATTGACCAAGTCATAGGTGATGCTCAATTGGTCGTTCCTACAGAATATTTGGATGAGGTTGGTGTAGGACCACACGATTGACAGGGACACCCATGACATCTGCTAACTTGAGTAGCTCGAAGGATGCAAGGAGGTGGTCCAAGCGGGCCTCAAGGGTGGCGAGGAACCGGTTGTTGTGCCGCCAGGGTTTGCCGTCCCGCCCCGACCCGCACTGACCCGCACGACCCGACCCGACCCAGGCGGGCGCCGGGTCGCACGGGTCGTGGGTCGTGGACGGGACGGACCGACCCGCTTTGTCCCGTGCGTCTCGCCACGTACCGGTGCGGTGCGAGGCGGGACCCGGCTCGGTACGAGCGGGTCGGGGCGGGTCAGGGCGCCGGAGGTGGGAGAGGGGGGCGGTGGGGGGCCGCAGCAGGAGGCGGTGGGGGGCTGCAGCCGGAGGGGGAGGTGGGACCGTGGGAGAGGTGGGGGGCGGTGGTGGCCGCCGGAGGTGGGAGAGGGTGGCGGTGGGGGGCCGCAGCAGGAGGGGGAGGGGGAGGTTGGACCGTGGGAGAGGTGGGGTGGGCGGTGGTGGCCGCCGGAGGTGGGAGAGGGGGGCGGGGGGGGCGCCGGAGGTGGGAGAGGGGGTGGTGGGGGGGCCGCAGGAGGTGGGAGAGGGAGGGGGCGGTGGGGGCGGAAGGGAGCGATCTCGGTGGTGGGGCCGCCGGAGGTTGGGGGGCGGTGGGGGAGGGGGGAGAGGTGGGGGGGGCGGTGGTGGCCGCCGGAGGTGGGAGAGGGGGGCGGTGGGGGGGGCGCAGCAGGAGGGGTAGGGGGAGGTGGGAGAGGTGGGGGGGCGGTGGTGGCCGCCGGAGGTGGGAGAGGGAGGCGGTGGGGGGCCGCAGCAGGAGGGGGCGGGGGGCGCCGGAGGTGGGAGAGGGGGTGGGGGGGGCGCAGCAGGAGGGGGGCGGGGGGCGCCGGAGGGCCACAGCAGGAGGGGGGCGGTGGGGGGCCGCAGCAGGAGGGGGGCGGGGGGGGCGCCGGAGGTGGGAGAGGCGTCGGAGGGCCGCAGCAGGAGGGGGCGGGGGGCGCCGGAGGTGGGAGAGGCACCGGGGCGGACCGGGTCGCAGTGCGACCCGCCCGACCCGACCCGTCCCGCGTAGAGACCGGGTCGGCCGGGTCGGCAAACCCTGTGTGCCGCGGTCGAGGTCTACGGTCAATGTGCTGTAGCATGTAGCGGAAGGCGGTGACAGCATAGTCGGGAAAGCCGACATTAGCATATACCTATTTGAGAGGGGTGAAGAGCCCCGATGGTGAACCCAAGGCACGTGGTGGCGAGTTCTGGTGCATGGCGTCACGATGGTAAATGGTGAGGTGACATGTTCGGTGGTGCTACTATCGCGGTGTGGCCAATCGGAGGTGGATGGTGGTGGGTGCAATTGGTGAGATATGTCGTGATA